>OX637654.1:1200000-1604403 GCA_951802225.1 Euspilapteryx auroguttella
CCTGGTCCTTTGAGAGGCGTGCGAGGGGACGAATCCAACTCGTAGAGGCCCTTTCGAGAGTTTTGCTATATTGTATATGGATCACCAATCAGGCACCGCCACTAAATGCACAAATAGATCATGCAACCAGAGTTTATTATTATTATTATTGTTAGTCTATATTGTCCCACTGCTTGAAAGAGACCTCCCTCCCCCTCTTCCAGTCATCTCGCTCTTGCGCGGTCTGCCACCAGTTGTTATCGCACCCAGCTCGTCACTCAACCTCTTTTTCGGGCGACCACGGCGTCTCTTCGCGTCTGTTGGTGCCCATTCTGTGGCTTTTGGACCATCTGTTCGGCTGCATACGTGCGACGTGACCGGCCCAATCCCATGTTGCTTCTTCTTCTTCTCTCTTAAGAGCTGTGCTCTTGTCGGTGGAGCGTTCTCCATTCTACCCTGTTCCCCGCCAGCTGCTTGACCATCTGATACGACTCTGCACTGACTCGCTCCCTTATTTGGTCAAAGTAGCTTCCCCTTGGTCGTCCACTTTGCTAGAATAATATTTTATTTTTTTACAAAAAAGGAACCCACTTTCAATAAACTGACACATACATTATATATAACTAAGCACTTCCTCTTTTTCGAAGTCGGTTAAAATAGGTACTAAAACCTTCTCCTGAATGTAACAAATACTTATCTGAAAACCGCATCAAGATCGGTTTAGCCAAACGCGAGATAATCGCGGACAAACATACATACATACATACAGGTCAAACTGATAACCTCCTTCCTCCTTCAAAAGTTGGTTAAAAATAAAAAAAACGCATTCACTCAGAAGCCTCTACGTTTATAGGATAGTCCCTAGTCCCCCCAGTACACAAAAATCGAATCAAATCAAAGTGCTTAGTTAATTTTGAGTTTTGTATATTCCTGTGATATTCCACCCATGCTCTATCATAAAAGCAGCCAATAATTGAAATAGTTCTGCATTCAATGTTTACATTATATTTTACTGTCGAATCTATTTTAATTTTACAATCACTACAAAACGTAACAACCTACACAACTTGTTATGTGAGGCCCGAATGGGCCAAATTCTACTAAATAATAAAATAAATAAATAAGTTTATTCAATTTTCAATTTTACAAAAGTATAAAAGCGAGGAGTCTCCTTTTAAGTATTAACCTGTATCAGGAGAACCCAATCTTCCACATTGTCACATGCTTTTCAAAATATATTCTAAATATGTTAAGTTAAGCTGCTTGATACATAAATATAGCTTAATACTTACTATTTCTAATAATATTGAATTTAATAATACTCTGTCGTTACCGTTTACTGTTAGAATTCTAAGAGTGAGTTAGGATAGTAGTTATAATTATAGAAATACAGAATTCTAGTTTTAAAGACATTTTTGCTTGAATATATACGACGATAGAATGATATAACGAACGGATTAGGGTCCAAAATTACTGAACTGATTTGAAAAAAATACTTGACTATTAGAATTCTGCAATCTCTGATCAACATAGGAAATGTAATTTACTCAAAAAAAACAGTATAGCACAGGCTATATATAAAACATTATAAATTTTGAGTTAATAAACTTAAATCATTAAGTTACTACTTATTATTTTTTATATAATTTTTGTATAATATTTGACGATTACATTATACTTTGACATTTTATAATACAACTTTTTATGTAATATGAATATTATTATGATAGTGTGAAATAAATGAATCTAATCTAATCTAATTATAATCTTATATTGTAAAGGTATATCATATTGTTGTATTAAAAAATATAAACTTTAATCACATTAATAAATGGGAATGTTTGTGAGTGTGTTTCTTTGTAACTTCTTCACGTCTTAACGGCTAGAAAGTATTTAATAAAATTTGGTACGAAGTTAGCTGAGGCCCTGGATTAACACAGGCTATTTATGTTCCCTAATTAAACGCGAGTGACACCGCGAGGCACAGCTAGTAATCTATATAAAACTCTTCCGTTACTGACTGACTGACTGACTGACTGACTGACTGACTGACTAACTGACTGACTGACTGACTGACTGACTGACTGACTGACTGACTGACTGACTGACTGACTGACTGACTGACTGACTGACTGACTGACTGACTGACTGACTGACTGACAGACAACGCAGAGCCGAAACTACTGGGCGTAGCGGGCTGAAATTTTGCATGTAGGTTCCTTAGGGAGTGTAGGTGAGCACTAAGAAGGGATTTCCCGAAATTCCCACGGGAACGGGACAAAACGGGAATTTTGTGTTTATGAGAAATCTGCGCGGGAAAAACCGAGGGACAGCCTCTGGTACTATATAGGTTGTTGCTAGCAACATTTGTTTGTTGTTGATAGCAATTTATACATAACTAATATAAGATTTGATATGGTAGAATCGGGCCCCACGCCGCGACACATCGTAAATCCCTCGCGCAACTGAATTCAATATAAACATCCCAGGGATAGGAATAAAAACAGCCACACTAGATTGTATTTTGTTGTGCAGGGCTACCAACTTTATAAATTAAAAAAAAAGAACTGGTCTTACGCATTTTACGCACCAACGCGACGGTTCCCGCTCAAACTTTCACCGTTACTAATTTGTATTTAATTAAATATTCTAATAATATGTATAATTTAGGGGTGCGGCAAAATAATGATACCCAGATTTATAAAACTTAAAACTTTACTTTGACTGCTCCGTAGCTCAGTTGGCAGTGATGTGGACTGAGTAAGCGTGAGCACCCGGGTTCGATTCCTGGGCGGGGCGAATATTGATATGATGAATATCGATGTTTGTTTCCGGTCTGGGTGTGATGTTCGTCTCTGTGTGTGTGTCGGGCGCCCTAGATACAGGTTCTTCCTAGTTAGGGGCTCTGAGTGTGATGTGTTATTATGTGTTATTATTAAAACAAACAATGTCAATTACTCAACAAAAAATGTTTTTATTAATTTTTTTACTTTTAACTATAAAGTAAGATGATTCCGTGCTTCGGAAGGCACGTTAAGCCGTTGGTCCCGGCCGCAGTAGTGGTCGTTATTACCGCGGCGACAAGCTGGCCCCTTGTCACGTTGGTAATAAAAGCATAAACTTGGCTAAACGTGGGTCTGGCTCTTGAGTCAGTACCTCTGCCTAACCCTTCGGGGAATAAAAGGCGTGAGATTATGTCTTATGTCTTAACTATAAAATAGTACAAACTTACTTATCACTTTCAACTAAATCGTCATAACTAAGATACTTATAAGAAACATTGAGTAAGCAAAATTTCAGCTAAAAAAATTACGATAGTTTATCCGGGTGACAACCCTACAAGCCGGATGCCCGTGTTATCCGGATCAATGTGGGAGCCGGCAGCGCTGTCTGTCTCCCGGGAAACGAACCTAATACCTATATCCTACTACCTATGCTTTGTAACAACTGATCAATAGCAGACATACACCCTAGAGATGTGGGGGTTATTCAAGTTTAGACCTTAAGTCGAATTTTTAATTAGACGAAGCCAACTGGCAGTAGCTAATACCCCTTTCTTCTCTACGCTATAAAATCATTGCGAAAGGGAGTAGAATCATTTGACAGAGGAGGGCTCGTTTGGGGGCGTCTCCAGGCGACCATTGTCGTAAGGAAAGGCAAACATTTGTTTGCCTGAGCCAATTGGTGGGCACCCCGAACTTCCTCGTCTACTCACAGTATAGGATACTTTACCAAAAAAGGTATCAATAGCAATTAGATTAGATGTAGTCTAATTGACTTTCAATAAGTGATATCTTGTGTCCTATATTACATAAAGATTTTTTTATGTTTTTTTTTGTTAAGTTAATAATGTTGCCTTAATTAAAGTTATAGTGATGCGTTTTGTTCAATCAGATAAACGAACAATGAGTGTGAATAGTGCATCATTTCAAACTAAAAGAATATTATTTTTTTACAGTACAGTGGCGGACTAGGAGGCCGTAACAGATTTGTCTATGGTTTCGTCAGCCCTAGACTGTATTACCAAAGAACAAGAGCTATATTTTGCAGTACAGAAAAACCGGAAGTGTTACGCCGACCGTGTCCGCCACTGTACCTACAAACTTATATTATTTTTCCACACAACCTTAATTTTTCCATAATATAATTGTAAGGCGCGTTAGATGTTCGCCGGAACAGATAGGTTGGAATTAATAATTTTTATCATTTTTGAACTGTACGTACACTCGATATTTTTCTAATTCTCATTTCTGCAATGAAAATAAAATGTTCTATGTATGCGTTGGGTAGGACGTGGGTTGGACAAATAAGAAAAGTATTTTTCTATTTCTAATTTCTGCAAAACGTTTTATGTAGCTTGGGTAGAACGTGGGTTGGACAACGAACAAATAAGATATAATACTTTCCTTGGTAACAATTATATTATTTACCATAAATCTCCTAATTAGCTAGCACAAACAACCTTACAAAATATCAATAAAATATTATATTTCTTTTACAAAAATAATAATGAAAACGAGCATCCGCGTCTCTGAGTATTAATGTAACCTTTCAGGCTTGTAGGTCAAAGGAAATTAACAAGCGAAAACTCTTCTTCGTTTCTGAAGAATAAGGTTAAAATTGCTTTGGTTTTGTTCAGACGTGGGACGCACATACAATTGTTATGTATTTGTTTGTTATATAAGTATCTATCTTCATCGACAGATCGATACGGCGCTCATCTTGCGATCTTTATTGCTTTGGAGATATTGGAGAGAGATTGTTCGAATCTTTTGGCGTTTTCATCTAAAGGATATTATTTTTATCAACTCGCTGCGACTTCGACTTCGTTTGCGTGATAAAGTGACTTTTCTATATTTTTCGTTACCGTTTTAAAAAAATTCTGGACTTTGAAAAACATTTTAAAAATGGTCCAGCCATTCTCGAGTTTTAGCATAATATAAATAGGGGGTGTTTTAGCGAGACAAACGCACAGCAATTGTTTTTTTTTTTAGAAAGATAGGAAGATTGCGAGTATTTTCTAAGGTTAAGTAGGTATGTTACAAATTTGGCAAGAATGGCTTAAGAGCCAGTTTACTGAGCTGCTAGCGCCATTCGCGTAAAAAATTATATCTTCTAAACTAAGGCAAATATAAAAAATGTGGCACAGAATGACACTAGATAATCTTGATTAGTATTTTTTGAGCCCAGTAAAGTAGTCCTAACTTAAAGAACAAAATTATTAAACAGAGTGTTGCTAAAAGTGGCCACTTTTAGCAACACTCTGTAGCTTTCTTTGGTCTTTAACCTAAAAGCTATACATTCGTGCCCTAAAAATACTAGACTACATTATCCAGTGTCATACTGTGCCCGATTTTTGATATTTGCTTTAGTTTACAAGATAATATTTTTTTTCGGGAATGGCGCTAGCATCGCTGTAAACTGGCTCTTAAGTATAACTTTAGCCATACCAACATTTTGGTAATCAATTGGCGTAGCAGTTATTAATGACTATGACTTCTGAAGTCAATGTTCGTTTCCATTTCCCGAGGGGACAAACATTGCTTTAATAATATTGATGTTCATTTCCTTGGTCTAGGTTTGTTTGTACATCTTTGTTTGTGTTTCGAGTTCCCTAGATGCAGGTTCTATCTAATTTAGGGCTACGGTGCAATGCGTTATTGGTTTTAGTACGTTCGAATTGAAACCCCGAGGGCCGAATGGAAAACCCTATTTCATTAGTTCGGTTCACCCCTTGATTATGCGTAGACCAACCCAGACTAGAGACAAATCAACACACTGAATATTAATGATTAATAATGTAGTGTAGTGTAGGTAGACCCTGTTTCGATTCCCGGCCGGGCCGAATTTGTATTATGATTTGTTTCTAGATCGTATTTCGACAAAAGATCGTAGATACAGGTTTAAAGAATATTTTACACAAGAATTTTCCGTCTTCGAAAAACGATATGGCTGAAGATTGGTATGTGGAGTACGCGGCAGCTGAAGCCTGCGCGCGTATGGGGGCGCCACTGTATACGTACTTCACCCGTCATTTAAAACAAAATGGCTGATTGATAATTCAAAGGTCAATAAATTCTTTTTAAAAAAAGAGACCCGACTTCAAAATTTACACATACTTACATAAAACTGAGAACTCCCTCTTTTCTAAAGTCGTTTAAAATAGGTACTAAATGTACCAAATACTTCTGTGAAAACCGCATCAAAATCGGTTCAGCCAAACTCGAGATAATCGCGGACAAACATACATACATAAATACAAACATACATACATACATACAAACATACATACAGGTCAAACTCGGTTAAAAAGTCAAATATCACCTATTCCTATTGCTATTGTAGTTAAAGACTTCAATACAAAGGTATCATTTATTGTAGTTAAATTAGACTAATTATTTTAGTAGGTATGATTGATTGATAACTTATTTAGTAAAGTATCCTATACTACGAGAGGCGAGGGTAGTTCAGGGGCGCCCAACAAACAGCTCAGGCAAACCAATGGTTGCTATGTTCATATTTTAAACGCGCGCAGAGTTAGCTGAAACACACTCTACATATGTAGCTAAAAGCTAGAGATAAGTACTTTTTATCTAAAAATCCCAGAAGAACATTGGTATTTTGCACTTTGAAGATAAATTGTGATAGCAAAGCACCTCGGCTTCTCATTATTATACATAAACCTGTATGTCCCTATAACTAAGTAAGTACCATGTGTATCAATATGTATAATACAGCACCTCCATCAGCCGGCGCCAGACACAAAAAGATCACTTCCGTTTCCGGTATACATTTAAGCTCAGTAGCCTCGTCGATATCCCTTCGAAGTTCGAAGTAAAGTGCTTACAAAAGTAAAAAGGAACAATGTTGTATCGATCGTTTTTTTTGTTTTACTTTTTTTTAACAGTACACAACAGTTGGATGGAAGGAGTGAAAGCCTTTGCTCATTATTTCAAGGGAATTAAGTAAAGTATTTGAAGAATTAGTCTAAAAAAAAATCACTTGTCACCTTCATAATAATTTATACCAATAATTATGTTTGTATCTGACACTTTGGACCCGATTTAAACGACACAATAATTTAAACTTTTTAAGTATTACAATCGATTAAAAATAAAAAATAAAATAAAAAATAAACAAACATATTAAATAAAACTAAAAAACACGGTTTTATAGCACATCGAACTGAAAGACAGATGAAAAAAAAGGATTATAAAAAAAAACTTTAAATAACACTAAGTGCCTACAATAAGACTTATTTTTAATTAAAATTTCTTCCAAAATTAAGAGTCCAATTATAATTTTATAAATTCCTCAAAACAACCCTTCAAATGTACAGCAAACGGCAAGCGAAAGCAATCAATCGCATCGTATTTTAGGCGAACGCATTGGGTGTTCACTGGGTCATGTGGGGATGGGTTGACGCCTCCCTTGGGGTGGCACCACCCCAATTGGGGTGGGACCGCCCCCACCCCTTGCGTGCAATATTCGTAGATTGGGGTTTTAGGATTAGGAGTACTTGTGGCTTTTTTTGGACTACTAATGAGTGTGATGAAAGCGTTTTAGTAATTTTAGTGATTGTTGTTTTAGTCGACTAAATGGATACTTAGGGCCAGCGCATATTATGCAAGGCGCGGTAAAGATAAAAAAGATATAACACTTTACACTAGTCTTTCTGTATTGTATGGCACAGTAAGAGTTACATGTAACAGGTTTAAATCGAAAATAATCCAAAGCTAAAACTCGTCTTTAAACTTTAAGACACAGAGTTCAAAATAGCTTTTTAATCAAAAAAAATTCTAGACTACCAAAAGAAACTTCTCGCGGTTGCTTCTAAACCCTGTGCCATAGACTGCATCGAAGCTCAGTTGGCAGTGATGTGGACTGAGATCTGCACCTGGGTTCAATTCCAGGCGGGACGAACATTGTTATGATGAATATCGAGGTTTGTTTCCCAGTGTGAGTGTAATGTTCGTCTCTGTATATGTTTCGGGCACCCTAGATACAGGTTCTTCCTAGTTAGGGGCTCTGAGTGTGATGCGTTATTATTATTATTATAGAAGTTGGGAACCGGTTCAAACGTTTATCCTCTCGGTGTCTTCGATGCGCCTCGCTAGGTGTAAGTTTAGCTTTTTTGTATTAACGCTTTTAGGATGCTTAACAGGCTTATTCCGATTTTGCTCCAAAACCATTGTTCTCTACAATTTTTGAGCTTCCATACATTCATTCCGATTTTGCTCCAAAACACATTTTGGTACGGTCAGAAAGGTAACACTTGTTTCAAATTTATTATTAAGTTATCAAATAATACTACAATTATCTGTAGAGAAAAATATTTATTTACTCAGACTAAATTGAGTTGTACTATAAGTATGTATATACCTACCTATTTAAAAATGTAGGTACCGAAGTATAAAAACAATGTAAGTAAATTGTTAATAAAAAACTAAACAATAAAAAATCACAGAAAGGAATTTCACATAAATCAACAAAATAAAATAATTTTAGCTGTTAAAAAACCCTTATTAATCTAAACAATTAAAAATCACAGACAGAAATTTTACATAAATCAACAAAATAACAATAATAATTAAACCAGGTTAAAATATTTATAGTTTAAAATCACAGATAATCATCACAAAAATCACAATCAAAATACCTCAATAAATCAATTATAAAAAGCTTATATTTATAATATTTATATTAGTGACGACAGGAACTGGCATGGCATGGTATGTAGGTATTTGTGTGTTGCGCTTCATGACCTGCCACTATTTCATGTTGCCCTGGTACCTAATTTCAAAATTCGTTATCAAGGCACTAACTAAGCAATTTTTGCATGTAGATAATTAATAAAATGTTACTTTTTTAATATTATTTTCCACATTCTATAACATAAACAAAATCATTACTATTATGTTACCTTTTCTGACCGTACCAAAATATGTTTTGGAGCAAAATCGGAATGAATGTATGGAAGCTATAAAATTGTAGAGAACAATAGTTTTGGAGCAAATCGGAATAAGCCGCTTAACATTGATTCCTTTATCTTCATTCTAAAATTTTGTTAAATAAAAAACTTTTATCTGTAGGTACTTATCAAGTCAAGATAAACTCGAAGCCGGGCACTTAATAAATAAGCTGTTATTTTAAACTTACCTGATTACTTTTCGTCGGCGAACTTTTTTTTTACACTCAATATAAAGCTTCGGAGGTTTATAATAAAGGTTTATTTACACCCATCAGTTCCGCATCATTCCGCCAAAAGACAGGTGAAACGAACGCGTTTAGTGTTTTAAATAATAATTTATTTTATTATAATATCTACCAGTTTGTGCCCCGCTGCTTCATAACGCAATTTCCCTTCAAACCGCCAAATCCCAATTTTCCGTTCTCGTGGCATTATTGGGATAAAAAGAAAACTATGGTCCGCCTCGTCGTTTTAAATTAACCTCCCTAGTTTTCAGCCTTATAGGACAGTAGTTTTGGCGTAAAAGCGTACGGGTGCATTCACGTACAAAGCTGGTAACAAGCGCTTGTTGGCGCTGGTTCGAAAAATGTATAGAAAATACCTAAGCGGACATTCGCGCTAGAACAAGCGTCTATATCCGCGCAGGTATTTTCTATATACATTTTTCGAACCAGCGCCAACAAGCGCTTGTTACCAGCATTGTACAGTGGCGGACACGATCGGCGTAACACTTCCGGTTTTTCTGTATTGCAAAATAGCTCTTGTTCATTGGTAATACAGTCTAGGGCTGACGAAACCAAAGACAAATCTGTTACGGCCTCTTAGTCCGTGACTGTACGTGAATGCACCCTAACAAACGGCCGTACAGAGTTACTTTAACTTTTATATTACGGAAGTATGGATTATTAGTTTTGTTTCAATGATTTTCAGTCAACTATGATGACGTTGTATATAGCGTAAATCAAGTAAAGACCGGCCAAAGTTTCCTGTTTCACGTGTTACCTCACCCACCACCTTCTATTCTGCCGCTACAGCAAAAGCATTTAAATAAATATCCTTTGCATTCCGGTCGCCATGAAAAATTCCCGCGAAAAAATTTATTCCGGAACTTTGTCCGACCCTGGATGGACTGTAAAGGGGAGGAGGGGGTAAGCGTCCCAAAGAGGGGGAAGAGGTTAAAGGTACATTTTTAACATCTCTTCGAACGGACAAGTTTGCCAGTTTGTTGTTCAACTTAAAGGTCTTTGCTCACAAAGCTGTAACAGCTTTACAACGGATTCTTCTTTACATCACATTGTAAGTACCAGCGCATATGTCAGGTAGAATAAAACATTGCAAGAGATTATTTTAACAAAAATTTAAAAACTTCCTTGTAGATAAAGCACATTAATATTAAAGAAATTTCTATGTGAGACAGTTTAAAAAAAAAAAGTTAAAGTAAGATTTAATTTATTTTCTACTTTGTGTAAATTCTTAGGTAAACCTTCTTCTTTTTAACCCTCGACAAAAACTCAGAGGGGTGTTATAATTATTACATGTGTATCTGTCTGTCTGTCTGTCTGTTTCGCTTTCTTGAGAAAACTACTAAACCAATTTGAATGAAATTTGATCTATGGATAGTCTAGAGCCTGAGAGGGGACATACTGCTACTTTTTAGCTATGGGTTTGTATAGCCTGAAATAAAGACTTATTATTATTATTATTATTTATCCCGAAATTCCTACGGAAAAATTAGGAATTTCATGTTATAAGGGAAAATGCGCTAGCGAAGCACGGGGCGCCCACAAGTTGATAATATGTTTCAGCCCACGGCTTCGCCAGCGAATTTTGGCTTGAAAAATCTAATTCCATATTTTTCAGTGGGAATTTCGGGATGAAAAGTAGCCCATGTCCTTTCTCAGGCTCCAGCCTAGCCATACACAAGATTTCATTTAAATCGGTTCAGTAGTTTTCTCAGGAAAGCAAGACAGACAGACAGATAGACAGACAGACAAAGTTTTAATTCACATTCGCATGTGGCGATTTAGTGTCGGAGAAAAATAAATTCTACCTACCAATGTGTTAAAAAAGAATTTCTCAACCTAGGTTTGGTTGCTATGTATTTTTACGAATCTGCTTGTTAGGCGTGAGTTTTCGTGAATTTCGTACGTTTCACGTATATTTTTTTTCGCTTGTAAAGGGTTGCAGGGAATTAAAAACTTGTCGTTCCACGTTTGAATATTTTTTCTTCTTCTTTTTTTCGCTGGCCATGCCTGGAGGCTGTAGTTAATTAATGAAAGTTTTTGTTTTGCTCATTCTTTTTTTTATTTTCGTCTGTAATTTAAATTATGAAGGAAGGCACTGAATGGCACGATGGGCGCGTAGTACCAAGGCGAACTTTGTACTGCCTAACCTATTAATTCTTGTGCATGTATTATATTATACACCTTCCTATTGAATCACTCTATATTATAAAAAAAAAAAACGCATAAAAATCCGTAGCATTATTTTAAAGATTTAAGCATGCATAGGGACAGACGCGGGTAGCGACTTTATTTTATACTATGTATTGATGATATTGATATTGATGAAGCCGATAACCAGTCAATTAGTACTTAATTTTACTATTATTAATAAAATATTACATATTATATCGCAGTTGCGATTGCGAGTCATAGTCCGCGCAAGAATAAAAAAAAAACTTTAACTGCGCTTTAAAGACAGATTTTCAACCGACTTCAAAAAAGGATGTTATCAGTTTGACCTGTATGTATGTATGTTTGTATGTATGTATTCATGTTTGTCCGCGATTATCTCGAGTTTGGCCGAACCGATTCTGATGCGGTTTTCACAGAAGTATTTGTTACATTCAGGAGAAGGTTTTTTTTACCTACTTTATCCGACTTTGAAAATGAGGAAGTGCCCAGTTGGTATGTGTCAGTTTATTGAAGGCGGGTTTCTTTTTTTATATAATTACTAGAGGCTGCCCCGCGGTTTTTCCCGCGTAGATTTCTCATAAACACAAAAATCCCGATTTTTCCCGTTCCCGTAGGAATTTCGGGAAATCCCTTTTTAGTGCTCACCTACACTCCCTAAGGAACCTACATGCCAAATTTCAGCTTTGTACGCCCAGTAGTTTCGGCTCTGCGTTGTCTGTCAGTCAGTCAGTCAGTCAGTAACGGAAGAGTTTTATATATATTGATAAAAAAGAAATTATCTTGAGCCGTGATTATTCTATCTCTGAAAAAGGTTTACTTTTATGCGTGATTGAGCGTGCGCATAACGTTTGCGTATTATTTATATTGCGTGTACAACTGTGCACATAGCGCGTGTTTTCATTTGAGACTAGGTAGGAGCCCCGCGGCTGCGCCAGCGCATTTACCCTTGAAACATCAAATTCCCAATTTTCCCGCTGGAATTTCGGGATTAAAAATATCCTTTGTCCTTTCTCTGGTTCTAAACTAGCCATATACTAAATTTCATTCAAATTGGTTCTGTAGTTTTCTCAGGAAAGCGAGACAGACAGACAGAGTTACTTTCGCATTTATAATATTAAATTATACTAGTCGACCCGGCGATCTTCGTACCGCCTAACCTTTTACTATTTTGTGCATGTATTATACTTATAAACCTTCCTCTTGAATCACTCTATCTATTAAAGAAAACCGCATCAGAATCCGTTGCATAGTTTTAAAGATATAAGCATACATAGGGACAGACGCGGGAAGCGAGTTCATTTTATACTATGTATATTGATATTGATTATATATTATCAAACTTCGTACCGCATAACCTATTAGTATTTTGTGCATGTTTTATACTTATAAACCTTCCTCTTGAATCACTCTATCTATTTAAAAGAACCGCATCAAAATCCGTTGCGTATTTTTACAGATTTAAGCATACATAGGGACAGACGCGGGAAGCGACTTTGTTTTATACTATGTATATTGATAGTATGAATTTGTCTGATAGGGGTGGGATGTTTTTCGAGCATTTGGTAGCACTGTATGTAAAACTGCCTCAAAAGGCTACTGCGCGGTGATGAGGTTCTAAAAGTGGTGGCAAAGAGGATCTGCATTTAGATAATATTAAGTTAAAATACAGAAATAAAACCGCTCGGCAGGGGTCGAGCCAGCGCACTCTTCAAATGTCAATTGTCTAAATTGGTACTTGACCCACGACCCCACTGGCTTCGTTATTGATTGATTAGTTATGTTATGTACTATAAACAGTTTATACATACATACATACATAATCTCACGCCTTTTATTCCCCGAAGGGTTAGGCAGAGGTACCAGCTCAAGAGCCGGACCCACGACACGACCCGGACTTATAGCCCATATAAACAGTTTATATGGGCTATAAGTCTTTATCTAATCGTACATAACAACTTTACCAAAGAGTTTATTTTTGACATCTCGAAAAAACATCCAAAAAATACAAAATAAATATAAAAGGAGTTTTAATACAATGTTAATGGGAATAAGGAATGTGGATACTGTGTGGATACATGCAGGGGCAGAGCTGGATATAACAAGTACTTATCTTAAAAATAAGTATACGGTTTGTTGCTAAAAGTTGCCACTTTAGGTAACAATCAGTATAGTAATATTCCTAAGATTTTGAACCTGAAAGATTCACAACAGTGCCCTTAAAAATTCTAAGCAAGATTATCTCATCATTGTCGCATAATTTTGATTTCGTCTATGGTTTACAAATTTTAGCGCTAGTACCGCGTCATCGCAGACGGAACACTCTTAAAAAACCAAACATGTATGTAAAGCAAAGCAAGGAAGCTGTTAACGCAAAATCCACACGCGTGCCCGTGACCCGAACGTACAACAAAACTCTAAAGTAATAGGCGCGAGTGTGAGTGAATCGACATCCGTGCATAGACAATTTTCTTATTTTTTAAAATCTGTGATCTGTTCTAGCTTTCCGCCGCATAACCGTAGCTCCGCGCTAATATCCATAAAAGTGTTTCAAATAAGTTTCCAAAATTGTAAAACCTGAATTAAAAGTTATTATTAGTAAGTCTGCATTTCAATCAAGAAAACCCCTCGCCAGGAAGAGCTCCATACTTAACAGAAGCCATGCCTGTAGTTCGGTGAATAATCTGAACATTACATCGGCATCTGTGTGGAACTGGCTCCGCGTATAATTCACTGAGATCAGAGGTCGCAGTGGCATTTCACGATACCGTCGTATACTTTAGCTCACTGTTCTATGTTTTTAGGATTCCGGACCTAAGGGGTATCGCTATATTTGATACCGTCCGATAAACGCATCACGCTATGAGTTATAATTAATTATAGCCACGCAAAAATATAAAGAAAAACTCGCAAAAAATTGCGAGTCCTAAGCTTGCGAGTTGACGACTTACTCATGCTGTGAGTCGCCCCCTTACCGCAACCATTCGTGCAAGAGAGCTAATTTTTTGATAAAATTTGCGCTTCGGAGGAAAACGTGTTTCACTATCTACATCTCAGCAAATCACAATGATTTTGACGTCCATCGCTTCAGCATTAAATAATCTAGGTTTATACGTTTTCCTTTTTTTTAATATGCATCGATTTCGTAAAACAAACAATTTTATCCGACCAATTTTTTATTTAAAAACTGTGTACTTCAGGGGCCTATAAGTCTGAATCTATAGCATTAAATAAATTTGCTTCCCGCGTCTGTCCCTTTGTATGCTTAAGACGAGAGACAGCGTATAAAACGGCGGTATTTTAAGATTGTTTCTTTAAGTATGTGATCAAGTTTTAGTTTGATTGATTGGAATAAAATTTCTATTTATCTATTATATCTTCTTTAATTCTTCACGCTCTTGCGTTGCCTGCCACTGGTTTTAATCTATCTAGAGCACCAATCCCGTCGCTCTATCTTTTTTTGTGGTGACCACGACGCCTTTTTTCGTATTTTTTTCGATTTTCTTTTCTATGCTAGCTAATTAGTGATTTTATTTATTACCGACATGTTAACAACACCTTGTATGGCCATAATATCTTTATCTGCGCCAATATACTTAGGTACTTACTTATATGTACATAGCTTCATAACATTACCATAAAGCAAAATCTCAGCGGATAGCTATTCATTCCAACTCGTACTTACTTATAAGGAAACGCTATATCCTTACAACCTGCCAGATACCTAGATGCCAGATTTATGTATCATAAAACTCTTAATACAGACGTTAAGACTTGAATGAGGTCGATCCCGAGCTTTACTTACTATACTTAAACTTAGGCTGACATTCACAGTCAGTGTTTGGCGCAGGGATGTTCCGAACGTTTGCATTCGCATTCGCGAATGATTCGCATAATTTTAACATTCGCTTAAACATTCGCATTCGCATCAAAAAGATGCGAATGTAATGCGAATGGGAATGTGCCGCCGTTGACACCAAGTTTCTTTTGTGAGGACGTATACTTTATTAAGATACGTCATGGTCCGGCGCGAAATTAATATTTTTTTGCGTTTTTAATTTAGTCTGGCGAAATTGTTCGTTTTTAATTTACGTTCGTTTTATGTTTGGTGTATTTGTAGGAAGTCTACTTTTTTTTAAAGTTATAATTATTATTAATATTAATTATCGTGATGATTTTTCTATACCTAAACTCTTTTCACTGACCTTGTCCAACATTTGCATTTGCATTCGCATCATTCGCACGCTTAACATTCGCATTCGCATTCGCGAATGTCTAACATTCGACATTCGGAACATCCCTGGTTTGGAGGCTACTCGGTAGAGTACGGTACTCAGACAAGTCGTTCCCATGAAATCCCGTGTACTGATAAGGCTCGAACCGTTTTATACTCCGGCGACTGTATACTTCACTTCGTCTCGAAGTACAGACTCGATTATCTATATCGATTTGGAGCGGAGAACGATTTAAAGATCAATTTTGACACTTTGTAGTGCGAGTTCCAGTTGCGACTCGACAGTGAATGTCAGCCTTAGATTCAACACTACTTTGGTTTACCTGGAGAAATCACTTCTGGCTATAAATCTTGGCAATCGCGTATGGTACTTCAAGTTTTTTAATGAATTACGCTGCATCGATAAAAGTGACAGATAGATACGACAAATTCGACAAATTATCCGTTATGCTACCACCGCTGGCTGTACTTTTACTTTTTGGAGCCTTTTCCATAATATCAAAATTATTGCAAATCTCCCCGAAAAGGTTTGTCCTTGTGGCGATCTGTGGGGGAGAACTGTGTCTAACAGTAGACGTCACGGCTGAGATTATGAAAACTGGTAGTTCTGTTTTCACTATAGCGAAAATAAGCTAAACAGTTGACGGCGCAGCCCCCAAATTAACTCTCAAACGGCTCTACCACAAAAAAAGTTAAGGTCTAAATAACTACACTAGGTTTAAATCACTAAGTTTTCATACAAATTGTCGATTTAGACAGGTCTAACTTTTTTGTGGTAAGGGGGTTTTATAGAAGAGTTATGGTATACCATAGCTGCAATAGGTACTATTAGGTACAAACGTCGAAGTACTTACAATTATTATATTTCTCAGTTTCCCCATATACCTCTGGAGCGCCTACAGCAAATGTTGACTCGACAAATAGCAATTTCGCAATGCTTTAGCGTTCCCTTGTGAAAACATAGCTTATTTGACGTTAATTCACCATTCACAAAGGTTGGCAAACTTTAGAGGCTATAAGTGAAATTTTTACTGCCTTTTTGTTAGAAATGCTTAGTTTTAGTACCTACCTATTCTTCAATCCATACCTATATTAAAAATGCGAAAGTAACTCTTGTCTGTCTGGTTCGCTTTTACGACAAAAAAACTGAACCCATTTGAATGAAGTTTGGTAATATGAATAGTCTAGAGTCTGAGAAAGGACATTTTTTATCACAAAATTCCTACGGGAAAATTGGGAATGTGATGTTTGATAATTTATTTTTGCAAAAAAGGAACCCGCCTTCAATAAACTCACACATACATCAACTGAGCAGAAGTTTTGAAGTCGTTTAAAAAGAAAATGCGCTCACGAAGTCGCGGGGCGCCTTCTAGATGATTATAAATATAAGTGGCGGTCTAGGACGGCGTCACACTTCCAGTTTTTCTTTTGTAAAATGTTATACCCCCTTACCACAAAAAAGTTAGACCGGTCTAAATCGCGATTTTGTATGACGAATTAGTGATTTAAACCTAGTCTAGTGATTTTGCCCAGGTTTAACACTTTTTGTTGTGGTAGAGCCGATAGAATTCAGTGGTCGGTTTAAATTTGTATTTATCCTCAAGTACACAGCAACACTGCGCCTTTTGTCTCCAAAATCATGTGACGTGCACATTGTTGTTAACTTGTCCTACTTTTTATCCAGTGAATGAATTATTCACTGTTTTCATCTCACACGCAACATTTTCTTAAAATATAATGAATGTTGATCGTCTGAATGTATGTGAAAACTTGAATTATGTATGACTAATGGAAGTAATACATTTGAATTGAAACATGCTGTCAAGTAGGTTAGATGATACTGATTTTTGATTTTCGATTCGAACAAACAAATAAATTCTTCCTCTTAATAATATTGGTATATATAGGTAGGTAGGTAGATTGTACTAAATACGTCAGTAAAATACCTAATTATAATAATTAACGTTGAAATCCAAACAATATTTTTTTTTTTGCATCTTAAGTTTGTTTGAATGTAAAAGTATATTGCTTGATTGAAAAAAAAAAAACAATTCAACGGCACAATGATGAATCTTTACAAAATCATGAAAAGTTAAAGAAAAAAGTTTTTTGTGTTTATTCAAACCAAACCTCGTCATCAAACGGCTTCTTAAAAAAACTTTGGAAAAGCCATAGGAAAGAAGAAAATTACACACAAAAAAGTTCTTACAAACAAATTGTATTTTCTACTTTCACCCTCTCTCTGGTACATACTTAGGTACTTTTAACTGGTAGGTAAGGTAAACATTTTAATGGCGCGAAATTCAAATTTTTTCGCGTTTTTTAATTATTCTGGCGAAAGTATTCATTTTTGATAAAGTTTTTATGAATTCGCGTATGTAACAAAACATCTTCCACATTGTAATACAACGTTTTTTGAAGACAGACCTACTGATTTTGTGTCTAAGGACATAACTTGATCTTTGGCCTTTATTATGTCCTTAGACACAACCACCACCACCTCCTTAAAAACATTTTTTTTTGTACCGCTAAAACTATTAAACTACGATTCTATTATCTTTGATTTCTGGTTGTTTTTATTTTATTTTTAGGAAATATTTTACTTCTTAAGTAGTAGGTACCCGTGCGTGAGTTGCCTGGAAGAAATCGCTCCTAGCGATAAGGCCGCACATTGCATGCAAATTCTATTTGTCAGCACCCTGAATTGAACAATGTTCTTTTGTATCTTACTTTGTATGCAATAAAGTGTAGGTATTCTATTCTACCCATTTAGAAGTCTAGATTCTAGTTAGTTCAGTTCATGCATTTTTTTTCAAAGAAATCGATTGGACCACTACAACCTACTTATTTTTTATTGCTCTATAAATTCCTGCTGGGAAAAAATATGATTAAAAGTAATTGTAGAACGGTTAAATGTGATAAATTATGAACAAATTGATTCATTTACTTACTAATTGCTGTTTACTGCAGCGAATAAAAAATGCAATTATTAGGTATTGTGGTAATAGGCAGGTGGACACTGGTTTTTATTATTTTTATTTTATTTTAACTTGTTCACTTTATATGGCTACCTCCTAACTTTTAATTCGTTAAATAAATGTATATTCTTTCTTTCTTTCTTTTTCTTTCAATTATATTGCATTAAAGAATGAAATATAACTCATTCTATATAACGTGCCCAGCGCACAACTGCAGACATTACCATTAAGCGGCCATTAAATGTTGTTTTAATTTGCCATCATCTCGGTACAGTGGCGGTCTAGGACGGCGTAACACTTTTGGTTTTTTCTGTATTGCAATATAGCTCTTATTCTTTGGTAATACAGTCTAGCGCGCACGAGACCATAGACAAATCTGTTACTCCGTCCTAGACCGCCACTGACAGACAGGCAAGAGTTCTTTCGCATTTATAATATTACTAGTCGACCCGGCAAACTTCGTACCACCTAAACATTACTATTTTGTGCATGTTTTATACTTACAAACCTTACCCTTAAATCATTCTATTAAAAAAGATCTCATTAAAATCTGTTGCGTAGTTTAAAAGATAGAAGCATACATAGGGACAGACGCGATTTTATACTATGTAAGGAAGTGAATTAAATAAATAGTAGGTTCCCATGGATAGATTAAAATCCAAACCTAACAACACCCTTTTCTATCTTTCCAGCCAAAAAGCCCCTGGATACACATCCCCATGGACCTGGAACACCGTCACCGCTACAGGAGACTGACTGCGGGCGCGGCGCGGGGTCCCGCCGCCCGCGCCGCCGCCCTGAAGGGTTACGGGGGTATCGAGGGTTATGGAGTAACGCGGGGGGGAGGATGAATGCCGGGTTAGTTTAGGTAGGTAGACAAGGTTACGTGGCGATTTGAGACCGTTTTTTTTGATAATTTTGAAGCTGTAAGTTATTTTTGTTCGTAAAATTCCTCGCGCCTGAGGCTTTAAACAGACGGCGCTTAGCGTCACGCTCTTTGATGTCACAAACGCTCCTTTAGGGCGTATTCACGAGTTACCTACCTTAGGAAATACCTGCGCCGACATTCGCGCTGGAACAAGCGTTTGTATATCCGCGCAGCTATTTTCTATACATTTTTCGAACCAGCGCAATCAAGCGCTTGTTGCCAGCTTTGTATTACGTGAATACGCCCTTACGTTGTGTAATCATAGAAAGAACGCGACGCTAACGCCGTGTAAGACCCGCTTAGCGCCGTCTGTGTGACAAAGCCTTTAGATACACAAGCTGGGCTAGCGCTTAGACCCTGTCCACATAGCAAGCGTCACACGTTGGTCCACACGCGCGTTTCAATTTTGTTTTTGAGGCAACACGCGCGAGCATCTGCACGGAATGTATGCAGCTACTGGCTTAGTCCATTTATAGTTGGCCACAGGCTAACATGTACCCAACAAGTTATAAGCTAGGATATTCTATAGGAATCCCATACATTCCTATAGGAAACATGCGGTGGCTTTAGTGGCAGGTCGAATAAAATCAAATAAGATATTATAGTATTTTTCCTATTCGATTAGATATCATAAGATATTTGGTGGCTAGGCACTAAACTATAAGTTATGTAGGTACAGTGGCGGACACGGTCGGCGTAACACTTCCGGTTTTTCTGTATTGCAAAATAGCTCTTTTTCTTTGGTAATACAGTCTATGGCTGACGAAACCATAGACAAATCTGTTACGGCCTCCTAGTCCGCCACTGTACATTAGGCGCGAGGATTTTTTTTTAAAGAAAATGTGTTTTTGCAAGCTTTATTATTTCTTATTTTCGTCAGGACACCCAGTACGAACGGTTAGGTAATCTTTGGTTGCTGAAAATATTTTTTATTACACTTACTGCGGCTGCTATCTCTCGTAATAATCTAAAAATCTACGAGAAATCTACTTAGCAAAATATTGATTAAATAAAAAAAGTAGTAAACCCGGCGTTATAAGGTCTCAGTCCTCTGCTAGTCAGTTTCACGTTGTGCAGCAGGTTGTATTTCGCAAACTCTCGTGAGACGGACAATAGACTAGGGTTATTTGAGTGTAGAGTAGGTATCCAAATACATTGCGCCTTTGAAAATTTTTTAGGGAGCGTTTGGACCAGAGACGCTTAAGAAGGGAGGAATGTGTTTGCTATAAATAGTCCTTATATTGGTTGTTAAACAAATTCCTCGCTACGATTTTTTAAGGGCTTAAACTAGCGCCAATCCCGCTAAATAATTAATATCGTCTAAACCATGGCCGAAATCAAAAATACGCGTCTTTGACTCACTAGATAAACTTGCTTCGAATTTTTAAGGCCCTGTTGTGTAGCTTTCAGGTTCTAAATCTAAGAAAAAAAAAACGTTTGTTGCCTAAAGTGGCCACTTTAGTTTTGTATAAGAATTCGGCCATGGTTTAGAAGATATTAATTATTTATCACTAGTATCGCACCGTTTCGGCCCTTAATGGAAACGCAGCCCTAAAATCAAAATTAAAAGCGTTACGTCTGTTAAAGTTTCTGCTGGTAATAAGATCGAAAGTCGTATGACAAAATACACTCTTTTAACCCTAGTTCCCAGGTCAAAGGCGAGTGCAATAAAAGTATCCGTCCGATGTTACAAACAAGACCCCTGACGCTGGCTCCGGTAGTCCTCCTTTAGAAGGAACACTAAATTCGTGTTCTGTGACGGTTTTTTTTATGAAATTCTTACCTACTTTAAGGTGGTAACTCTCGCTATGGCGCGAAGTTCAATTTTTTTTAGAATAAGTAATTAAAAAGGGGAAATTTTTGAATTTCTCGCCATAGCGAGAGTTACCACCTTAAATTAGGTATTCTGATTTTAAACTTTCAGAACAGTTAGAAAGTTAGTCGCATGAAACATGCACTTATTTTTACTTCTACTTATTTGAATGATAAAATGTCGTCTCTTAATCGATAAGATTGTAATTAAACTATTGGACAGGCATGGAAGAAAGAGCTTTAAGCCAAAATGCCTCTCATTCCTATTGCCCTGGTTTTCTCCTATTTGAAATTCCTTCATTCACGTGCAAAAGTCCATATACATGGTGTCTAAAATAGCTTGCACGAAAATACCACAAACATATGTTAAAATCATTTCCTGCTGGCTCAAATGGGTACAGATGTGTAGGTATTTGAGCCAGTGGGACCTTTCCAAATATTACATTACAACATTTTCATACATTACATACAAACGCTTCCAGCGTATAGCGTTAAATGTGATCACTGGATGTGATTATTTTTGCTAACTCTATGTATGTGTCGTAGTAAGATTTGATAATTAGGTTTTTTGCAAAAAACCTAGGGATTTTGCGAAAACACGGATAATTTGATATAGCATTACTTTTTTTTCAATCATCCTGACTTCGTTAAAATATCCTTTGACGCTACTGAGAACCAATCAGAATAAAAGTTTACCAGCAAGCAATAATCTAGCCAATCAGAGTTAAGGCAGGTTTCTAATTTTTCATGCCTCTATTTAACAGCTGTTTGACGCTGTTTTAGCTTCAATTGACTGACAATATATCAGACAGTCTTGTTAACGTATAAGACAGGATATTTCGTCGTTCAAATAGGTTTAGGTATTTAAATAAGTTTAGAATTTCAAAAAATAACCACTAAGTTACACGGCTAAGTTAAAAATACTTAAACTAAATGGAATTGCCTAAACCCATCTCAAAAAGAAAAAAAAGAAAGAGCATCTACGAATAACTGTGACTAAAATAAGAATCTGTGTTTAAATGTCTATCGTAATAATACTTACACCTTATTAGTGTTATTACAAAAATAACTACATGAATATTACTTCACAGTTAACAAAACAATAATCGGTTTTGTAAAACCAGCATGGTTTAACCTTACGTGCAAGCTAAGTACAGTGGCGGACACGATCGGCGTAACACTTCCGGTTTTTCTGTATTGCAAAATAGCTCTTGTTCTTTGGTTTTACAGTCTAGGTCTGACGAAACCATAGACAAATCTGTTACGGCCTCCTAGTCCTTGACTGTACAAGCTAAGACGTTATTTGAAATTTCTGTTTTTTATTCTATAGTATAGAAGTTTTTTAATTTTAATTTTAATAGTGTTGCTACTTTAGTGGCTAATCGTTATTTTAACTAATCTAACCGTTTCATCGTTTTAAAAAAAACTGCAGCGAATTATTTTTTATTTCCATGAAATTGTTTTCGGCAATTGCAAAAAAATATATACCTTCGGGCTTATATAGCAATTAAACTTGTCTTAAACCCTGAATACTTGAAAATTTAACGCCAAGTAAAATATTTAAAGTTTTAATTGTTTAAATTAAATAAATCACAAGGCCCGCTCTCAAATTCTAATTATCTACTCATATCGCTTCAAAACTTCGTTTGAACTTTTAATTTAATTACCTCTCGAGTAACTTACGTATATAAGAAAAGTTTTGAAACGGGATTGCGTTGATTTAATATCTCTCTTTGATGTATTAAAAACCGTTATAACCGTTAATTACTAGAATAACGCATAACAAGATAAATGTCGTAAAATCTTAATGTGGTAGTTAAAGTTGTATGCAATCTATTGTTCAATCATTTAATGAGGAATTTTCAAAAATAGATATTATTAACTCTACTAAATGTAAAAGTTTTTAAAACCTATAACGTAATGTTTACAGAAAATTCCTCGTTAAACTAAGTCAGTGTAGTACTTACATATTTCACAAAACATATTACCTATAGGAATATAAAAATAACGATACGCTATTTTTGATAGATAATAAATGTATTTTTCTTTATTGTACTCAATAACAACCACTAAATAACGATTTAAATAAAACGTAGATGCTCTTCTACTATACCATATCCTAACGTTAAGTGTCAAATGGGTAAACGGAGAAGATCATAATAATAAATAATAATTAAAAAAATCTAATACACACTAATATTAAAGAATAAATATTTAGTTTGTGATATAATATAAAATATGACAATTCGGGCGTGGCGACAACGTCTGTTCTGTAGTTCCCAATAAGTTCAATGAATGTTGGACTTAGATATTTATAAATACTAGTTAGAAAAACGTCATCGGACGATGCATTTAATTTAATATTATTATAACGGGGGACCTGTTTATTTTGCGTTTCTTTTTATAAAAAAAAAATATTTAAGAGAACATCAAAAACTATGTTATGTTAAGATTTTGTTAATTCTATTTTTGTAAAAATCACTCATCGTCCATTGAGCGGTTTGTTCTGTTCATTAATTATTTTATAAGAATTCCTATTCTAGATTTTATATAATTGCAATTTATTTTACAAATGGCTATGAGAATATATTTATTAACTGTTTAATTGTATGCAGGGTGCCCCGAAATTATTTATAACCCAACCAACCGACAGGTTGAAATGAGAATAGGGCATAAAGTGACACTATTCAGATCTCTTATAATATTTAAGTTTAGAGCCCCGAGATTGGTATCTAAACTAACGCTAGATATAACGGTTGCGTTATTATTTGGCATCACTAGTTTAATCAACGTTCCGTTATTCTCATTTTGGCCAGGTTTTAAATCCTTAATAGTTACTTAGTATTTAGTACACAGCGATACAGTTTTATTGCAATGGTAGAAAGAGCAAAATTATTAAAATTAAATACCAAAATTTTTAATAATACTGACGATTCCCACTCAAAAAAGCGTATTTAGACTATTTAGTAAGAATGCTGAAATGCTCATCTATTTATAGATTGCGCCACCCGATTTTGATACTTATTAAAAGGGGGCGCAATCTATTATTGAATTAATTACTTGTTTTATTTTCGTACTTGATAATTATATTGATAAAACTGTTAAATTTTGCTTAAATTATTGAATATTACGTCGTCGTAGGTATTTTCTACACGGTTTAATATACTGGGTATTTTCTGACAAGGCGGTTATAAATCAAAGGAGGGATTCTGCTCACCATAACTAACAACTTTCCCAAAGCAACATGGGTCAAAATCTCAAAAAAAATAACAGCTGTTCCATACATTGGTTTGATCAGCTGACGGTGTCAATGTACGGGACGGCTGATTTTTGTTTTGAGAATTCGACCCATGTTGCTTTGAGAAAGTTGTTAGGTATGGTGAGCAGAATCCTTCCTTTGATTTATTACTGCCTTGTCAGAAACCCCTGTATCTAGATATTGCTATTCTACCTTTGCTTTAAAACTTGAATAGCTAGACATTAAAGACAGCGTTCAAAATGTATTATGTACCTAAATGTAGACTGTAAAAGTTGGAATTTGAAATAACATTTAAGTAATAAAACAAAAATTTGTTAGCGAATTACATTCCACGAATTATATTAAAAGTAATTGAAGAAAAAGTATTTAATGTATAAAAAAAATGCTATCACGTACCAGCTTTGCAGTCCAAAAATTTCTACATATTCATTATTGTATTTATTTCGTTATTTTATTTGTATACTCTATTAAAAAAAATTGTTCTTGTTATTATTTAATCTTTATCGAAAGTACATTGTAGTAGTTTATATGAATTTTTGTACCTATTTACTATGTTTCATTAAGATTTAAGTTGGGGGATCTATCACAAGAATGAAAAAATACTTTTTGTAATTTATTGCATGCATAAAAAACTATAAACAAACGGCGGTCACAGCTTGGCAACAAAACTCTAGAGAGAGAATATAATGGGGCGCCACTTTGTATGTGGAGTTAGTAGTTTTTATTCACTTTCTCCTTAAATAAAACACCATTTAAGCCCAAAGTTAGTCATAATCAAAAATCAACATATTAATTATCTGTATTTAAACGGAGTTATTTTTTTTAGGGTTTTAAAGTTAAAATAAAAATCGTTCCATTTCAGACAACTGTGTCGAACTGTATTTTTATGGTTAATAAATTTACGACCCAAAAATTATAGTTTGGTATTATTTATTTGTGAAATACTACATAGATCCCTCAACTTAAACCTATTGAATTAAGTTCGTCGTAAACGATACACTACTCCACATTTTCCTGTAATTTATCAGACATACGCTTCTAAAGTGTATTATTGCATAATGTAAATATAGGACGAACTATTACCTATTATTATAAAATAGTAAAATAAATGTTGTAATTTGTATATAAGTAACAAAAAATAAATTTTAAATACATAGATAGTGATTTTGTCTTATTTATTCCTCCTTATGTATAGGTAGTATACGCAATAAGGTAGGTACAGTAGTTGGGGTGGCACCGGTACTATAGTGATACATATTCTATTAACTAGAGGCTGCCCCGCGGTTTTTCCCGCGCAGATTTCTCATAAACACAAAAATCCCGTTTTTCCCGTTCCCATGGGAATTTCAGGAAATCCCTTCTTAGTGCTCACCTACACTCCCCAAGGAACCCACGTGCCAATTTTCAGCTTTCTACGCCCAGTAGTTTCGGCTCTGCGTTGTCAGTCAGTCAGTCAGTCAGTCAGTAACGGAAGAGTTTTATATATATTGATACATAAAAAGAAGGTTAGCATTTTAACATTTAAAAAAGTTAACGAATTCATTGCATAAAAAAAAAATTACAGTCGTAAAAGGCAACTAATGAAATTCCCAATGGACGGGCAGTGGCGTCTTTTGTTAATAAACTTAAAAAGCGATACTTCGATCGCCAACCCAGCGTGGCGAGTACGGCAAATCCCCCAAAAAAGTATGTGTTTGTGGCGATATGTGGGCGATCAATGTCCAGCAGTGGACGTATATCGACTGAAATTATGATAAACTTTAATGAAGGGTGGGTCACTATGTTACAAAATAATAAACATACTTAAAATTTGTTACCATAGCAATATTTATTCATTCGAATAATATAAATAAATTAAGTTATTACAAAGTAAAGTTTTATTACAATTAAAATTACCGTTTTAAAACAATATTTCACTAACATTTTTTTTAAATAAAATAAGACTTCATAAAATTGAAACGACTTGTCACAAAGTTCTTGTTAAAAAAAAAATTGAAGAGGATAGTATAGGAACGAAAGAATATTAAGAAAATCTCATGCTGTCGCCCCTGAACTATAACCGTGCGATAGAGAGTATATTTTTTGGTGAAATTTGCGTTTAGGGGGAAAACATTTTTTCACTACCTAAATCTTAGAAAATAACAATGATTTTTAAGTCCATCGCTTCAGCATTCAAAATTCTAGGTTTATACGTTTTTCTTTTTTTAATTCGCATTAGTTTCGACCAATTTTTATCACATAAAATTTGTATTTAGAGGCCTATAAATCTGAATCTAATGCGAATTTTGAAAAAAGGAAAACGTAAAAACCTAGCTTTTTATAGTGTTGGTAACATACTATTAGTATTTCGTAGTGGAAAAGTTTTAGTAGTGGAAAATACGTTTTCTCTTTTTGAATGAACGCGTACCGTATACCGTAGTCTTAATATTGAGACACCCAACTGTGATCGCCTTTCGGTTGTTATAAGATTAACTAACCTTTGTAAATCAGGCAGCCGGTTTGTTTGCAATAAATGTAAGTATAATTGAATATTTATAATATAAGATCACAGTTATATCGCTAAAATACAAAGAGGTATAAAGTATGATTTATTAAACAATCAATATATTACATCAATACATAGTATAAAATGAAGTCGCTTCCCGCGTCTGTCCCTATGTATGCTTAGATCTTTAAAACTATGCAACGGATTTTGATGCGTTTTTTTTTAATAGATAGAGTGATTAAAGAGGAAGGTTTATAAGTATAATACGTGCACAAGATAGTTATAGGTTAGGCGGTACGAAGTTCGCCGGGTCGACTAGTTAGTTATAAGAATTATAATTTTAATATTTAAATATACTTGTGGTCGTCTTTGTCCCAACACACATCAGGCAAGACCGAAAAATACCGAAAGGATAATAAATTTAAAATGACCAATTTCACAAAAAACAAAAAAAAAATAATTGTAAAGTAGAGTTTGTTACCCCTTTCTTCTCTACGCTGTAAAATCATTGCGAAAGGGAGTAGAATCATTAGACAGAGGAGGGCTCGTTTGGGGGCGTCTCCAGGCGACCATTGTCGTAAGGCAAGGCGAACATTTGTTTTTCTGAGCCGCTTGGTGGGCACCCTGAACTACCTCGCCTCTTGCAGTATAGGATACTTTACCAAATAAGGTATCAATACCAATCAGATTAGTCTAATTGACTTACAATAAGTGATATCTTGTATCCTTTATTGAATCAAGAATTTTTTACTTTGATTTTTGATCTTGGTACAGGGTTGAGGACCAAATCGTGCCGCTTCTTATGAAAGCTTAGAATAATTTTCGATTGTAAATCTGTTTTGAACTTTATGTCAAAGAATTTAAAGACTAGTTTCTATTCTTTTTCTCTCGGTATTTCAGTTGCGCTTCGCCATTTGTGTGCTGGGCATAATAATTAAAAAAAATAACAGCAGGAAAAACTTAAAATTTAAATATACCTAAATAATACTTGAAAGTCACCTAATTTTAATATAATTTAATAGTAAATAGGTATGCACACATACTTTTATTGCTTTATATAAATAATTTTTGTTTAAGTATAATAATATGCATTTCGCAATAATTTTACAATTTCTCTGGTAAGTATACGTAGGTATCTAATTAATTGTGGAACGTTGGCCTACCCTCAAACGCATTTGAATTATGCACAGTTTATGTGCGCACGACGCGGGGAGGTTTAATGTCACTATGTAACTGAATGTTGTATATGTCACCGGAAAATAACAAGAACCGTAAATTTATAAATTTTCTAGGAAATTTATAAATGTTCGTAGGATTCTAAACGAGAGATAAATTGTATTCTTTTACGCCCACTTTTTTGCAAATTTATAATTTTCCTTTCCTAGGAAATTTATAAACTTGTATTCTATGCTGATAACGAAAATATAGGTTAAAACGTTCTAATACGACGGTAGTCAAAATCAAGTCCTTATACGGCGTCATTTTTTCTTTAGTAATTTAAAATAATTTGTTTTTAAATTAACACTTTATTAACGTGTATTTTATTGCTCGGACATTATTAAACATTATAACGTAAACAGCTTTGCACCTAGCCTGCTGGGCACGGTTCTGACCAGTGGCGCCTTTGATTTTGATAATTTTTCTAATCTATTTTGTAGATAATATGTACTATAACCTATAGTACGGAAAAAGTGTTGTTTAGTCCTTTTTTTATAAAAAATGTTCTAGAATAGTTAATAGCATAGCTTTAATACAAATAGTTTTGAATTACAAAAGTAAATATGCCTCCGTATTAGGAAGCAATTTTGACTACCGTCCTGACCGCATAGTCGTTTGACCTAATAGTTATAATTTTACAATATAAAACTGCAAATCGCTATAGCGAGGTAAGTAAAGCTACCATTTGTAAAACGTACGTTTTGCCGTTACCGCTAAAGTCTTCTTTTGGTGGACGCTATTTGGATTCAGGTGAGATCTGGAAAATACATAGAAATAGAAAGATTTATATTTACGCAAACCATATATACAATAATAAGTAATGAGAAACACCAAAACCAAATAACAAAAATTCACAAATAACACAAATAAGGTGTACGTGTTGAAGGCGCAAAATGGCTCTGACTCAGTATATCAATATCAATACATAGTATTAAATAAAGTCGCTTCCCGCGTCTGGCCCTATGTATGCTTAAATCTTGACAATTACTCAAGAGATTTGGATGCGGTTTTTTTAAATAGATAAAGTGATTCAAGAGAAAGGTTTTTAAGTATAATTCATGCACAAAATAGTAGTAAGTTAGGCGGTACGAAGTTTCCCGGGTCGACTAGTGTTGAATAAATGCAATAGCACTGATGCAACGCTGATGATAAAGGGGTGCAAAACTAGCGCCAATTCGATAAATAATTAATATCTTCTAAACCATGACCGAAATCAAAAATACGCGTCTTTGACTCCTAGATAATCTTGCATAGATTTTTTAAGTCTCTGTTCTGTAGCTTTTATGATAATTATCTTTAGGCAACAAACGGTTTTTTCTTTCTTAGATTTGCAACCTGAAAGCTACACAACAGGGCTCAAAAATTCTAAGAAAGATTATCTAGGGAGTCAAAGACGCATATTTTTGATGTCGGCCATGGTTTAGAAGATATCTATACCAATATTATAAAGAGAAAAGAATTGTTTGTTTGTTTGTAACGAATAGGCTCCGGAAATACTGAACCGATTTGAAAAATTCTTTCTCTGGTAGGGAGCTACATTTACCCCGAGTGTCATAGGCTATATTAGATTTTCAAAAAAAAATTGGGATCCCTACCTAAACTCAAATAATGTAACCCAAGGTGCAATATTTTTTCCGTTGTTTATATATTTTGACAGGTGGTTTGTTGTTGTTGTTTGTTTTTTATTCGGCCATTGTGGGCAGTCAAAAGAACATAGTATATAGAGCCAAATCTTTTGTAGTATCTTATATTCTATGGCGTTACGAAGTAAGCCGGGAAAGCTCGTTAATTATATATCGGCAGTAGCGCTAGATTCACACCGAGTAAACCCTTTACCAACAAGTTCGTTTTCCTACATCACTCAGAGCCAGAGAATTTCAATCCCTTTTCGAACGACTGAAGAACGTTCTTTAGCGGCGAAAGAGGAACAAAATTCCCTGCTTCGACGTTCGAAACTTGACGATGTTTTTTTTTTTTTTACCTCGTTTCTCGCCCTTTGGATTTCGCAGTGGAGATGAGCTTCTATCATAAACCACACTAAATTGATAGTAGAAAATAAATAAGGGACTAGTTTATTCTGTATCTAAGGGGTATAGCAGGAGCTTAAATAGCGCTACCTCTCAAATGAAAAAATAACAGCTATTTACAAAACATTATTGAACTATAATCTAAAAAAAAAATAGTATAGTAAAATTACAAAATAGTCTCTAAATTTTATGATATATTCTATAGCCAATGCAGCTACAAAGTCAGCGTCGAGCTCGACTTTGCGTTCGACGTCGAAAAATGATTTAACAAGCAATTTGACTCATGATATAAATTGCGGGTTAATATCTTTAAAATATTAATGACAACTCGATTTAAACTGCTTCACTAGTTTAAACTTCATATGTCACTTTCTTTCTCTTATAAACAAAAAGTGTCAGCTGCAGATTAAACCAACAACACAGTTTAAAACGAGTTGTTGTGTTGTATTACGGGCCTAAGAGAAAAAAAAAAGATAAAAATATTAATGAATGAATAATGAACATTAAAACCCCTTTTCATTCTTTTAGCCGATTACAATGGCAACAAGCCCACTGGTCTCTTTATTCAATGTAATATGGTTAAAAAGCAACCGCGTACATCGAATTTAGAGCCTACACCTTAGCCTAGCTTTTTCTACTCACCACAAATCTACTTATCGAGCAGCGAAAGCCTAAGAGCCTCATCTAGCGCTCTCTGTTCCGCATCCCTCTCCCGGCATGCCCTCTCCTGCTCGCGCGCCGATATAGCCAGCGCGGCCAGGAGGTCGGCGTCGAGCTCGACGTCGAGTTCGGCTTCGGGCTCGACTTCGGGCTCAGCGCCTTTACTGAGCGCTAGTGACGCTTCTATAGCCCTGTTGGGGTGATTTAGCTGGGTGACTACTTGTTGCTAGCTTACACACTCAGGGGGTCAAGTCTCGAAACTAAATTCACAATCGTTTTGTAAGCAATTTTCTTAACGTTTGCTGTTTTCTTTAGGTGTGTATTGGTGCGGACTAGGAGGTCGTAACAGTTTTGTCTATGGTTTCGTCAGCCCTAGACTGTATTACCAAAGAACAAGAGCTATTTTGCAATACAGAAAAACCGAAAGTGTTACGCCGACCGTGTCCGCCACTGTACCAGGAAACTGCTATGCTAAAGCAACAATACTTAACGAAGTCACTAACAATGCGATTACGTACGAGTCGATCGAATTTAGTTAGGAAAGTTGACCCCAGGGTAGCTGTGAGTAGAATGTATTAAATCATTAACTAAGGTAAGGGTATATCTATTTTTACTGCAAGCCACCCTAAAACATATACAGGGTGTTCCTTTTTGGTAATAGGTTAAGTCGTCCCATTATCGGCAACCCTTGCTATTATTGGCACGTTTCCATTTAGATCCTGAATAAAAGGAATTTTGGCTTTTTCTAAAAAGCGTTAAAAGTACCTCTGAAGTTGCCTTTCCTCGTGGTCTAAGAGTGTTCTCTGGGAGCCCCCCGGAGCCCCTGCCCGAGGGGAGGGGGGCGCGCCGCGGAGCGCCTCCCATACGTCTACCTGAAGGGTGAAAAAGCAAAAATTATGAACACCATCAGAGCAATGCACTAACTGCGGCTTCACGACTAGCACTAGACAGAAAATGGGTGATGTGGAGTGCGCGCGGTATAAAGAGAGTTTTTAAAAAAAATGTAAAATACTTGTAAAAAAAATTATTGTATTACTTCATGGATCAGTCGGTGCAGTGAATCATCAGGTTTGATTCCCGGCAGGGGGCTCTCCTCTTTATAACATTACTTAGTACAGACTATAGTAATACAGTACCTGGTCCTCGTGTGATCCAGCTTCCATGAGACTCTGCTGTATGGCGTACTGGAGCAGACCCTCTTCATCATCAGCTCCGCAGTGCCTGTCGTCGGACTGGGCCGTGTCCGTATATCTGGAAACACCATATTATTCTTCATTAGTGGGCGCCCCGCGGCTACAAATCCCTTGAAACATCAAATTCCCTATTTTTCCGAGGGAGTTTCTGGGTAAAAAAGTAGCCTATATCCTTTCTCAGGCTCTAAACTATCCGAATATACCAAATTTCATTAAAATCGGTTTAGTACGAAGCGAGTATCTTAGAAAAGCGAGATAGATAGACAGAGTTACTTTCGCATTTACCGGGTGTTTCTGACAAGGCGGTAATAAATCAAAGGAGGGCTTCTGCTCACCATACCTAACAACTTCCCCAAAGCAACATGGGTCGAAATCTCAAAAAAAATAACAGCTGTTCCATACATTGGTTCGATCAGCTGACGGGGTCAATGTACGGGACGGCTGATTTTTGTTTTGAGATTTCGACCCATGTTACTTTGGGAAAGTTGTTAGGTATGGTGAGAAGAATCCCTCCTTTGATTTATTACCACCTTGTCAGAAACACCCTGTATAATATTAGTATGGATCATCAGCATCACCATTTCAGCTAAAAGATGTACACTACTGCACAAAGGTTACACAGAGCATTATATGGACATGAGAAATTTTATTTAAGTTCACTTGGTCAAGTAGCTCTAGTAGTATTTTTATAAATTTAGGGCCGTTATCTATACCAATATTATAAAGAGGAAAGATTTGTTTGTTTGTTTGTAACGAATAGGCTCCGGAAATACTGAACCGATTTGAAAAATTCTTTCACTGGTAGAAGCTCCATTAACCCCGAGTGTAATAGGCTATATTAGATTTTCAAAAAATTAGGGATCCTTACCTAAACTCAAATAATATAACCCAAGGTGCAATATTTTTTCCGTTGTTTACATATTTTGACAGGTGGTTTGTTGTTGTTGTTTGTTTTTTATTCGCCCATTCTGGGCAGTCAAAGGAACATAGTCTATAGAGCCAAGTCTTTTTTAGTATCTTATATTCTATGGCGTTACGAAGTAAGCCGGGAAAGCTCGTCACCAATAAATTATCTTCTGAGATAGAGAGTTTATCAATTCATACAAAATCATAACGAAAGGCAAGGCTACCTACAAGAAAAGTTTTCTTGGAGGTGGAAACGAGGCTACGTTACCTTATTTAACCGGGAAAGAGGATTAACTAATTATTATTTTTTTGCAAAGAGACCCGCCTTCAACAAACTGACACATACATAATCTGAGAACTTCCTCTTTTTCGAAGTCGGTTAAAATCGGTACTAAAACCAAATGTAACAAATACATTTCTGAAAACCGCATCAGAATCGGTTCAGCCAAACGCGAGATAATCGCAGACAAACATACATACATACATACAGGTCAAACTGATAACCTCCTTTTTTGAAGTCGGTTAAAAAGTATCTTACCCGCTTGGAATAGCGAAGCATGCATCGTCAAGGACACACGATAGCCGGTCGCCTTCCTGAAGATAAAAATAACTACTCTTAGCCTTAAGCGCCAGTTTACCGCGGTGCTAGCGCCATTCTCGAAAAAAAATTATATCTTCTAAAAACTAAGGCAAATCAAAAATGTGGCATAGTATGACACTAGATAATCTTACTTAGTATTTTTTGAGCACAGTAAAGTAGTCCTAACTTTAAATAACGAAATTATACACCGACTAGAGGCTGCCCCGCGGTTTTTCCCGCGCAGATTTCTCATAAACACAAAATTCCCGTTTTTTCCCGTTCCCGTGGGAATTTGGGAAATCCCTTCTTAGTGCTCACCTACAATTCCATAAGGAACCTACATGCAAAATTTCAGCTCGCTACGCCCAGTAGTTTCGGCTCTGCGTTGTCTGTCTGTCAGTCAGTCAGTCAGTAACGGAAGAGTTTTAAATATATTGATTGTTGCTAAAAGTGGCCACTTTAAGCAACACTTTGTAGCTTTCTTTGGTTTTTAACCTAAAAGCTATACAACAGCGCCCTAAAATACTAGGCTACATTATCTAGTGTCATACTGTGCCACATTTTTTGATATTTGCCTCAGTTCAGAAGATATTAATTTTTTTCGCGAATGGCGCTAGCATCGCTGTAAACTGGCTCTTAAGAGGACCGTATACCCCAAACGCGATGGATATAGATATTCGTTTAAAACACAAAAAAATAAGCACAATAGGTTAAGTCGCGAAAACGTGACAAAGGGAAATAGTGACTAATTTTTTTATCTATACTTTACAAGGTATCTCGGCGAAATGCGTATCGCCTTCCATTTTATATGGATAAATTAAATCGTGGTTTAGTAATAATAATAATAACACAATAATAACACATCACACTCAGAGCCCCTAACTAGGAAGAGCCTGTATCTAGGGCGCCCGAAACACACACAGAGACGTACATCACACCCAGAAGAGAAACAAACATCGATATTCATCATATCAATATTCGCCCCGCCCAGGAATCGAACCCGGGTGGTCACGCTTACTCAGTCCACAACTAACTATCTTAACTATCTTCCTCGCAGTTTTTCCATGTTTTCCCGTCGTTTAAACCTTCCCAAGACTACGACAAACATTTAATAACCCAAATTTGTTTAAATCCGTTTAGTTTTAGCGAGACAAACGAACAGAAATGGATATATTTAAATAGATGTAAGATAAGAACCTATAAATAGTTAAATGAAATATACCTGTATACACTCCACATGCGGCACTGGAGTTTCCGTAGCGAAAATATTTCCGAAAGTTATCCGGGCGTTGAGTACGTGGAACAGCGGGATTTCTGAACAAGAAATAAACTAGCGTAAGTATACAAAGAAATGCCGCAAGGTTTAAGGCGGTAACTCACGGTATGGCGCGAAAGTCAAATTTTTTCACGTTTTTTAATTATTTTGGCGAAAGTATTCATTTTTAATAAAGTTTAAATAAATTCGCGTACGTAAAAACCTATTTCCCACATAGTGATATATCGTTTTTAAAGACAGAGTTACCGATTTTGTGTATATTCAAGGAACTTGTTTTTTGGCCTTTTACCCCTTAGACACAAAATCTGTAGGTCAGTCTTCCAAAAACGTTGTATTGCAATGTGGGAGATGGTTTTTTACATACGTGAATTCATTTAAACTTTATTAAAAATGTATACTTTCGCCAGAATAAATAAAAAACACGAAAAAATTTGAATTTCGCGCCATAGCGAGAGTTACCACCTTAAAGCCCTATGCCCTTGATAAAACCTTATACTGGACTTAAAGCAGAAGATGATGATGAAGAACCCTATTAAAAATTACCAATTTTAACAGGAAACCCGGCGGGCAGCTGCATCTGTATGAAGTCCTTCAATTTAGCGAAGTGTGGAGACGACATCGTCGCCATTAGATCCAGAATCGGCATTATTTGCTCTTGCAACTGAAAGTCAATATCAATACATAGTATAAAATAAAGTCGCTTCCCGCGTCTGTCCCTATGTATGCTTAAATCTTTAAAACTACGCAACGGATTTTGATGCGTTTTCTTTTAATAGATAGAGTGATTCAAGAGGAAGGTTTACAAGTATAATAAATGAGCAACATAGTCATAGGTAAGGCGGTACGAAGTTCGCCGGATCGACTAGTATATACAGGGTGTTTCTGACAAGGCGGTAATAAAATGAAATGGTGGGCTCGGCACAGCATGCCTAACAACTTTCCCTTAGCAACATAGGTCGAAATATCAAAACAAAAATCTGCTGTCCCGTACATTGACCCCGTCAGCTGATCGAACAAATGTATGGAACAGCTGATTTTAGTTTTGACATTTCGACCCATGTTTCTTCGGGAAAGTTGTTTGTCATGGTGAGCTGAATCCATCCTCTCATTTATTACCGCCTTGTCAGAAACACCCAGTATATAAAAATGAATTGTGGTTCGTTAGTCTCGCTAAAACTCGAGAACGGTGGGGCCGATTAAGCTGATTTTGGTTTTGAAATTTTCCTATTAGTCCAGGGAAGGTTTAATTAAAAGGTGAGTAAAATATAGAAAAATGGGGGATAAATTAGTTAAAACAACAATTTACTTTATCTTGATAAAATTGTAAGGTGCGATACGAAGTTCGCCGGGACAGCTAGTTTCCAATAAGTTAATACAAACAAAACTCACCTCTAGTGGATAATTTTCACAGAGCCAAAGCGTAGCCTTGAACTTCTGTACTTTGGTTGAAATCTTCTTAGGACGGCCTATGTCTCGCAGTGGAGGCTCCTTGGAGAAGTACTCCTGCCAAGATGGCGGCGGCAGGTTGGCGGCCTCTTCTTGTTTGTCTTCTGTAGAGGTTTGGAGATCTTCGTTCTGGAAAATTTTAAAGAATAAAATTAAAGATTAGGTTAAAACTAGTTAATAATAACACATCACACTCAGAGCCCCTAACTAGGAAGAACCTGTATCTAGGGTGCCCGAAACACATTCGGAGACGAACATCACACCCAGACCGGAAACAAACATCGATATTCATCATATCAATATTCGCCCCGCCCGGGAATCGAACCCGGGTGCACACGCTTACTCAGTCCACATCACTGCCAACTGAGGAACGGAGCAGGTCATTTGACACAATGTAATAAGCTCGTAATAACAAAAAAAAAAAAAGTTACATAGTGGTTAAATAGTATTACTTATTAGAGACTTTTTTTTTGACCAGCCGCGGCAGATAAAATACTTAGAATACTTTGTTCAAAAGTTTTAAAAGTTTTTACAAACAAAATGAAAACAATTACAACGATCATTTGAAAAACGTTTTGTTCATTCTTCACATAATCTAGTGCGTTCCATTTAAAACATTTCTTTTCATAATAAAAAAAAATGTAAACTAAACGCAATGAACGAATGAATAGTGCTGTGCTGCTTGTTATTTGAATCAATTTCTTTCCCCGACCCTGTGTGACCACATCAAAAATAAAAGATTGGTCTTATTTTTTTCGTCTAGCAGCCCCATCTATCTCGATGGTGAGGAAGATTTAGACAACGATTAAATTTGTCTACGCACTGCTGCATGTTCGCACATGCGGGAAAACAAGACCCTCGAGATAATTTTAAACATTTAATCGCGTGTTCAACCACGGCAGCATGCACTCACTCATTTGAACACGCGATTAAATGTTTAAAATTATCTCGAGGGTCTTGTTTTCCCGCATGTGCGAACATGCAGCAGTGCGTAGACAAATTTAATCGTTGTCTAAATCTTCCTCACCATCGAGATAGATGGGGCTGCTAGACGAAAAAAATAAGACCAATCTTTTATTTTTGATGTGGTCACACAGGGTCGGGGAAAGATATTGATTCAAATAACAAGCAGCACAGCACTATTCATTCGTTCATTGCGTTTAGTTTACATTTTTTTTATTATGAAAAGAAATGTTTTAAATGGAACGCACTAGATTATGTGAAGAATAAACAAAACGTTTTTCAAATGATCGAGAGAGAGAGAGCATCTTCCTTGTTCTGTGGTTGTAATTGTTTTCATTTTGTTTGTAAAAACTTTTAAAACTTTTGAACAAAGTATTCTAAGTATTTTATCCAAGTAATTACGCCGATTTACGCCATAAAAACAGAAAACGCAGAAAGAAAGTGTGAAATGGAGTCAAAAAAGTAAGTTATTTAGTAGCGGTAGTAAGTTATTTAGTTTGTTGTGCGAGCAACAGTTGTTTGTGTTCAATGTGTTGTGTGGTCATCTAGCTTCGGTCATACATAATTTGCGGACAGTGGATAGTTTTGGTGGCGGGAGTAGAAATCGTTTTATGGACAATACCTACCTAGATAGACTAAAAACCTATACAGAACCTAAAACGACTAAGCGAACTAGGTACCGCCTAACACGTAACTTTTTAGTGCAGGTATTATACTTATAAACCTTTCTCATGAGTCGCATCTTTTAAAAAAAACGGCATCAAAATCCGTTGCGTAGTTTCAAAGATTTAAGAGCCAGTTTACAGCGATGCTAGCGCCATTCGCGTAAAAAATTATATCTTCTAAAGTAAGACAAATAAGTATAAAAAAATGTGGCACTGTATGACACTAGATAATGTAGCCTAGCACCTTATTATAGCTTTTAGGTGGCCACTTTTAGCAACACTTTCTAGATATCTTTGGTCTTTAACCTAAAAGCTATACAACAGTACCCTAAAAATACTAGGCTATATTATCTAGTGTCATACTGTGCCACATTTTTGATATTTACCTTAGTTTAGAAGATATTTTTTTTTACGCGAATGGCGCTAGTATCGCTGTAAACTGGCTCATAAGCATACATAGGGACAGAGGCGGAAAGCGACTTTATTTAATAATGTATTGATGTTATTATGGAAGAAATCGCTCTAAGCGATAAGGCCGCCCATTGCAATCAATGTATTAATTTAAGAACATTAATTGGTTAGTCACCTAATGATAAGTTTATTGATTGCAATAGAGTGTCTATACTATACTATAAGTATATAATATTTGGTTTAACCATTTGGTTTTTATTTTATTTTCCAGTAAATAACCAAACTTAATTATGCTATCGACGAAAGATAACATAACCTAGAACTAAACTTGTCTTCCTGTCTTATTTTGTCTGCACCCCTTCCATTAGTAGACAAGATATGTCGGATTCATGTGTCATTCGTAGAGAAAAACCGTATCTCATGTTCGCACTTTTGGCAAGATCATAGACAATTGATTAAACTGACAGTTCAACATCGCAAGAGTTATATCCCGTGCTGCTCATGCTCGATCCGTAGACATAATGGTTCGCTCTCGATTAGTGACGTCATTTTCCCGCATTAAAATGTCAAAAGCGATTAAAAGTGACAGAAAGACACCGCAAATGGTCGGTCGTGCTGCGAGGGCAAATGAGTGAGTGCATGCTGCCGCGGCGGTTTAACTTTTTTGGTGGTAAGGCCGTTAAAGTCTATCTACACAGGATGTTTCTAAAAAAAAGTACCTATCTACACTGCTGATTTTTTGGTTTTGAGATTTTGAACTATGTTGCTTTGGGAAAGTTGTTAGGTAAAATGCGAAAGGGAGAAGATTCATTTGACAGAGGAGGGCTCGTTTGGGGGCCTCTCCAGGCGACTATTATCGTAAGGCAAGCCAAACATTTGTTTACCTGAGCCAATTGGTGGACACCCTGAACTACCTCGCCTCTCGCAGTATAGGATACTTTACTAAATAAGGTATCAATAGCGATTATAAGTAGTCTAATTGACTTTCAATAAGTGATATCTTGTATCCTATATTGAATAAAGAATTTTAGACTTTGATTTTACAACCTGTGTAAAAAAAAAACTGCTAAGACTCACACTATCATTCATAAGCGGCTCTTCCTCCTTATCAGCCAAAGACAATAGACCAGCCAAAGGTGCCCTAGGGGACGCCCTTCCTTTATCGCTCCCGTTCAAATGTTCTGTCCTAGTTTTGGAGACTAACTCCACGTTGCTCGCTCCAAAAACTTTGCACTCGTAACCATTCACTTGTTCTGTTTTGTCTTGCCTCCAACCCCAAATGCCGGATTTGTTTCTGTTAAAAAAATACAGTTTTAGTCTTGGGTTAGTAACAACCCTTCCGGTCAACTTTTTTTGAGGGTAGTATGGAACTTTAAACTGACCACCGCAACAGATCTGTTCTGAGTTGAGTCGAAGAGTTTAAAGAAGATTGAAGACATTCTAAAAATAGAATTAAAATTAAACATTTAAAAAGAAAAATTCCTCCGTGTTAAGTAGGTCGTGATTTGGAATACCGCCGTAATAGGACGTCTTACCTTAAGTATCGTATGATGATTCCCGCCCCTCCCCCGTCTTACCTCTCAAAACTAATTCTATTCACGTCAAATATCTCAAAGCTAGATACTTTTTCCAACCCATGGCTGCAGCGAAAAAAGACAAAAAGGCTTATTATAATGTAAATGACTAATTCATCTGTAAATTTTTTCATTCCTCCTCTGTCTTACCTCGGTCAAATTAAATCTTATCAGCCTCAAGATAGCTAAGGTCTCCCTCAAAGATCCAAAAAGGCTTACAATAATAATAATAACACATCACACTCAGAGCCCCTAACTAGGAAGAACCTGTATCTAGGGTGACCGAAACACACACAGAGACGAACATCACACCCAGACCGGAAACAAACATCGATATTCATCATATATCAATATTTGCCCCGCCTAGGAATCGAACCCGGGTGCATACGCTTACTCAGTCCACATCACTGCCAACTGAGCCACGGAGCAGTCAATGTATTACAGGGTAAATGATTGACTCCCCCCACTCACCTTTCAAAGCTAATCTTATCAGTGTCAAGGTAGTTGATGGCGAGCGGCTGAGCTCGGCGCTGTAATAGGGCGCGGCGGGGAGGGGGGGGAGGGCGCGGGCCCCCCTCCCCCGTGGCTTCTATTCGGTCGCTCCACATCGATCCCCTCTCGTGGTCTAATTCTACTAAGGTCGCTGCTGTGCCTGGAAACAATAGAAGATAATATGTATTACTGTAATACTAGGGTTCATGATTTCTCGAGCTTTTCAGTTTCTCGGGTTGCAAGAGTTCTCGAGGCTCATTTCTCGGGTTCTCGAGAAATTTTGATTTACTTATGTTTTTGCATATATTTTCGATCCAAATCATAAAAAATCAATGTGAATCATAAAAAAAAAAAACTCAATATGATTTCTCGAGTTCTCGACTTTTCTCGAGCATAATTTCCCGGGAACAAAACCCAAAGATTTCCCGGGAAATCTCGACCCGAGAATTCCCGGGAATGAACCCTATGTAATACATACTAGCTGACACGGCGAACTTCGTTACGCCACAGAATTTAAGATACTACTAAACACTTGGCTCTATAGACTATCTTCTTTCGAATGTCCAGAATGGGCTAATTAAAAATAACAAACAACAACAACAAACCACCAACTTTCAAAATATGTAAACAACGGAAAAGAATGCACCTTGGGCTACATTATTTGAGTTTAAGTAAGGATCCCTAATTATTTTGGAAATTTAATATAGCGTATGTCACTCGGGGATGGTGTAGCTTCCTACCAGTGAAAGAATTATTCAAATCGGTTCAGTATTTCCGGAGCCTATTCGTTACAAACAAACAAACAAATCTTTCCTCTTTATAATATTGGTATAGACTAGTAGACCCGACAGACGTTGTTCTGTTTTAAACTGATTGAAACGACTGACAGTTATGTCAAACGCCATAAAGATCAAAGTTAACAATGGTACAGTTTGTATGGGAAAATGAAATTGTTGTTTTTTCTGTCTTCTTTCTTTTTTCAATATTTTATCGCCTCTTAAACCTTTAATGGACTACCACGAACATTTCAAAACCAAAATCAGCTAAGCCCGGCGCCTAACGAACCACGATTCATTTTTAAATATATAGTAAAAGTATAGATAGAAAGATAGTAGAAGAATTAGTGTTATTATTGTGTTTATTTGAGTATATGTAACGGGTGCAGTAAACAAACAGATAAACAACAGCTATAATTTTATAATTAACAATATAATTTTACTATAAAGTACGTTAGATCTAACGTAAATTAATATATATATAACTCTTCCGTTACTGACTGAATGACTGATAAAGACAACGCAGAGCCAAAATTACTGGGCGTAGCGGGCTGAAATTTTGCACGTTTGTTCCTTAAGAGTGTAGGGGAGCACTAAGGAATAAATTCCTGAAATTTGCATGGGAACGGGAAAAAACGGGATTTTGTTGTTTATAAGAAATCTGCGCGGGTGAAACCGCGGGGCAGCCTCTAGATAAAAAACATATGCTATACCAATATTATAAAGAGGAAAGATTTGTTTGTTTGTTTGTAACGAATAGGCTCCGGAAATACTGAACCGATTTGAAAAATTCTTTCACTGGTAGGAAGCCACATTAACCCCGAGTGTCATAGGCTATATAAGATTTTCAAAAAAATTAGGGATCCTTACCTAAACTCAAATAATATAACCCAAGGTGCAATATTATTTCCGTTGTTTACATATTTTGACAGGTGGTTTGTTGTTGTTGTTTGTTTTTTATTCGGCCATTCTGGGCAGTCAAAAGAACATAGTCTATAAAGCCAAGTCTTTTGTAATACTTATCTTATATTCTATGGCGTAACGAAGTAAGCAGGGAAAACTCGTATTATTATCTCTCACCTTGCCCAGTAAATATGTAGGTGCGATCGCCGCGTTGCCACCGATTGTTCTCGAAGCCGACCAGTGTCGTGTCGACGCGGACACTCCCGCCTCTCTTGTAGACCTTGTAAGTGTCGAATGGACACATTCGCGACACTAGTGGGACTGGGAAAGATAGAAAAAAAAATAATTAAACTGACACATACAAATACTGAGAAAAACACCAAAACCTTTTTCCTCTGAGAATCAATCAGAATAAGAGTTGGTTAGCAAGCAATAATCTAGCCAATCAGAGTAAAGGAAGGTTTCAAAGTTTTCAATTATACTAGGATTTTTTGCAAAAAAAAACTGCTTTATGTCAAGATGATTGAAAAAAAAGTAATGCTTATATCAAATTATCCGTGTTTTCGCAAAATCCCTAGTTTTTTTGCATAAAACCTAATTATAAAATCTTACTTCGACTACGACATACATATATGTACAAGTATACACTAGCGGGACTGGTAAAAATTTGAAGGTTTTCTATTTTAATATATAGCGAGTAAGTACAGTAGCTAAGAATGTGAATTCTTGAACTTTTTATTGGATTCAGTACAGTTACATCTTAGGCGAAAGACGTCCACTGCTGGAGCAAGACGTCCCCCACACATCGCCACAGCCACAGCGACCGGTCTAATGCAACTACGGTACTCCCACAACTTTCGCCTCTGCGTCTTCCGGTTCTTGGTCGCCACTCGGACACTTATCGGTCCCAATGACCTCAGAGTGTTAACAACTGTTTTTTTTTTTCATTATCATAGACATTATCGACAGGCCTAAACAGTGAGATACGAAAACTCACCCCAACTAGTAAACTCCCATTTCATCTCGACATAAAAGTCAGGAGCGCTCGCGAGCCTTCGCAGCAAGTCCGGTACGCCGGCCGCGCGGGCTAAATGCCTCTGCCAATCACGATTCTCCAGAACCATAGATAATAATTCCTCATCACCTAGGTGAGAAAAAGATATACTGTAATTTAAGGTACCCCATTCTTGCACCCACTTAGAGGCTGATATATTATTATGGATTTTTAACATTCTACAACATTAAATTAAAACAACATACATTACTTTTTTTTTATGCTGTTGGCAAGAATCGTTACAGTTAGTATAATGGTATAGTGCGCGCATACAATGGTATAGTACAAGCTTGCTTCCGACCTTGTGCGAGCGTGACGGCAATACAAAATACGAGTGTGCGTGTGTGCATGTTTGTCCTTGTGAGGCCCACAGATCTATGTCCATCAGTAGATGTCTCTGGGCTCATTTTAATAATACTGGTTTTAGTTTTATACTTCAGTATATTTGTACACACTTTGTATGTCTTGCAAATGCAAAGTTAAATGTTTTTTTTCTTATCACCTGCCACTGTAGCCTCTTGGACGGCCGTCCAACCATCTTTCTCACAATTCACGTTAGCACCTGCATCTATTAACACCTTCACGGAGTCCGTGTAACCCAGCGTTACAGCTAGAAGGAGAGGAGTACGGCCGCGCGGGTCTTTTAGCTCTATGTCTTCTCTTGTGAACTGAAATTAAATGACAAATTCTTTAAAGATAAATAAAATAATTTAACAGCATACTTAAGAGCCAGTTTACAGCGATGCTAGCTCCATTCTCAAAAAAAATATTATATTATCTTCTAAACAAAGCAAATATCAAAAATGCAAATATCAAAAATGTGGCACAGTATGTCACTAGATAATCTTGCTAAGTATTTTTTGAGCTCAGTTAAGTGAGTAGTCCTAAGGAAAAAAAGGACAAAGAAATCCACAGATTGTTGCCAAAAGTGGCCACTTTTAGTAACACTTTGTAGCTTTCTTTGGTCTTGAACCTAAAAGCTATGGAACAGTGCCCCAAGAATATAAGGCTACCATATCTAGTGTCACACTGTGCCACATTTTTGATATTTGCCTTAGTTTAAACACTATATTTTGTTTTATCGAAAATGGCACTAGCATTGCTGTAAACTGGCTCTTAACACTTTCCTCACAAACAAATATAAGGTTTCCTCGAGTAACAGCAATTGGATTATTAATTCAAGGGACGTGAGCATCAAATGGCTTCATCTAATTATGGAGCAATGCTCCCTTTAAGGAATTTTTACACCTTAACACTACTTTCACAATTATTAGAAAATAAGCTCCACCTGTGTAGTAATACAGCCTAATTTTGCATGCACATTTTTAAGGTTCTATGTTCTATTTAGTCTAATTGAAAGAACCATAACATCTACACTAATATTATAAAGAGGAAAGGTTTGTTTGTTTTTTGCTTGCATTAAATATGCTCCTCCACTACTGAACCAATTTCAAAAAATCTTTCACTTTTGTGAAGCTACACTATCCCCCGCTGACATAGGCTATAGAATATTCGCAAAAACTTATATAATATGGCGATACAAAGTTTGCCATGTCAGCTAGTAAATAGATAAGTTTATTTAAGAATGAGGAAAAATATAACATAATACTTACCAAGGTAGATAAAATAGCTTTTACTTTAATACCTTTTTTAACCAGTTAGACAAACAACACACAAAACTGATAACAAAATGCTATATTGTTATTTTGAATCATACATTTATTTTATCATTCATCATAATAATGTTCACTCTGCTGGAAATCTTACCAAGGTGCACACGCATCTCAGTCGACATCACTGCCAACTGAGCTATGGAGCAAATCTGATAGCTATGCTGGAAACTTGAATACTAGTCAATTACAATATTAGTTTCAGTAACAAAATAACCACCAATGTGCACAGAAATAAGTCTTACTGTTAATGCTACATAGATGATATGAAACCAAAGAAGAATAGATATCTGTGTTTGGAGCAGAACCTAAAACGACCCACCGACCGAAAGATTATGATTACTGTGCTAATAAAACTAAGTACTTACCTATGAGTCAAGCACGATAGACGTCCTTGACTTCACAATGATGCCAGCTATTAAACTAACGGTTGGAGTGTAGCCTTAGGGGCGCTATGGAGGCGAGACTTAGAAAAATTTCGAAAAATTTTGTATGAAAAATTTTTATCCCCCTTAAGGGTACTTTTTTATAATGGGGGCGTGTAGAGGGACACAATACAAGCACTTTTTGCCTCTATCGCGTTTTCCCTAAAAAGCCCCGTTTACGGAAAAAATTACCGGAAATATTTTCCCGACCTCTAACTCCGAAAGGGGGCCTCGGAGCGGCAGGGTTCTTTGGGCGCTATTGATAATCATCAGACACACTATCAAACCCCATTTAAGGATTTTCAATTTTTTTTTTTTTCGGACTTAGAATTTTCGTCAGCTTGGGTAGCCTTGGGGGCTCTATGGGAAAAAGACTTAGAAAAATCGATCGACATGAAAAAAAAATTATCCTCCATGAGGGTACTTTTTTATAATGGGGGCGTGTAGAGGGACACAATACAAGCACTTTTTGCCCCTATGAAATTTTCCCCAGTGTCCCGTTTCCGGAAAATTCGTCCGGAAATCCGAAAGGAGGCCTGGGATCGGAAAGGTTTTGGGAGGGGGGAGAAAAATGCAAGCACTTTTGCCTGTATGACGTCTTCCTGAAAATGCTTCGTTTCCGGACAAACGACCGGAATTTTTTTTGGCCGACCTCTGACTCCGAAAAGGTTTATTGTAGTGGCATGCTTTCCTGCGCGTTATTGATCAATGTCAAACGCACTATGGAACGCTTTATGCCCCTATGACGCTTTTCACAAAATGTTCTAATCGGGATAAGTAAAGTTTTTGGGCGAGAATCGTATGAGACGAGATTATCATAGGCGAGAGTTTCCATTCAAAATATCGCAATAAGGTGTGTGTAAAATTATGCCACTCACTGGTGCTATGCTATCCGAACCAAACCGCGATTTAGCTTCCGGATTTTACCAAATCAAGGTCACATCGGAAATAACTTTACCGAAATTCTCGCTACCTTTTAATCGACAAAGGCAAATCCGATTTTACAGCATGCTGGACTTAAAAATGCGCTTGCCTGTTCTCAAAACCTTTTGAATCCTGAGATGCCTTCTGAGGTAACATGCTTCTTGCGGCTTCGTGTACCTTGACGACATATTTATTTATTTCGGTACTTCCAACCAGTTTGTTTGTTTTGTTTAAAAAGTTCTTTATTTATAATAATAAAATTTTACAAAATAATATAAACTAGAACACAGTTCAGTTTACACTAAACAGAAGTTGACACATTTTATGAGGCTAATGTCGCCTTTCAAAATTTATAAACAGAATTACGATAGCAATAATAACATGTGGTAGTTAGATAACGCTGAATAATATTTATTTATATGTTATAATGTTAAACTCTACACAATTCGGAATATTGCATAGTTTTGGCTATGAGATACAAAAAATAAGATAAAAGAATTACTGTTAAAGTACATTAATTATAAAAATAAAATAAAAATAAAATAAAAACACACACAATTCACTACTCAGAGGGTAGGAGCGTTGCCATTTCTAACGGCAGAGTCGAGTCATTCGTGCGTCATCGGGCTGGCTGGTTTGCCCGTTGGCGACAATGCAGTGATGGGGCAAACGGTACCGTCGATGCACATTATCGATATTCAAATTTTTGTAATTTGATTTACCGATAGATGAAACCAGACTATTTTCGTGAACAGGATTTCGTATTTTATAAAATGTGTAAGCTAAATTGTAAATAAATTTAATTAAATTTGGGAGTTTAATTGATTCATGTAATTTGCGAAGATTAGTATAGTATGGAGTATTAAATGACAATTTTAAAGCTTTATTTTGAATAACTTGTAAGTAATTATAATTAGTAGTGCAGGTACTGCTCCAAACTGGGGCGGCATAAGTTATAACAGGCCTCACTAGGGTCGTGTATATTCTTAGTTTAGTGCGCGGGCTCAGGTTAGAACGGCGGTTTAGTATTGATGACAATCCTATAAGTGATCTGGCTCCTTTTTGTCTTAGTCCTCTGACATGTGGGGTCCAGTTGAGTTTGTTGTCTAAAACTACACCTAAGTATTTTACTGTGCTGCGCCACGAAATGTTAGTTTCGTTAATCGTAAGCTGTTTGGAGGGAAAACTTCGCTGACGAGTGAAAAATATGGCCTCGGTCTTGGACTCGTTGATTTTCAGCTTCCAGTTTTTAAAATACTCACATAGTTTATTAAGAGATAGTTGTAGACGAGCTACAATGAGTTCATTATCGTTTGATGAACTGTACGATGATGTGTCGTCAGCAAAGCAGGCCAAATGGGTCATAGGTTGTTTTGGCATATCATGGATAAAAATGAGAAATAAATACGGACCCAATACTGAGCCCTGGGGTATACCCGCTGGGACATCGAAAAAGTCTGAAACGCTGTCTTGTCCGAGGTGTACACAAAATTTACGATCATGTAAGTAGGATTTTATTAGTTTGACGATAAGGAGAGGCACATTAAGTTGGGTTAGCTTGTGTAATAGGCCACCATGCCACACAGTGTCAAAAGCCTTCTCAATGTCAAGCAAGAACATTCCTGTTGACTGCTTTTTGTTCAGCGATTTTGATATATGTTCAGCGACACGAGCCAACTGTTGGACCGTCGAGTGCCCTTTCCTGAAACCAAACTGTTCCTGAGGAATAAATTTATCGCAGTATTTTGAAAGCCGGGTAAGGATTAAACGTTCAAAGAGCTTAGCAATACAAGACAAGAGGCTTATTGGTCTATATGCCAAAGGGTCCGTTTCATCCTTTCCAGGCTTTTTAATTGCAATTACCTTAGCAATTTTCCACATGGATGGAAAATAACTCAAGCGCATACAGTCATTAAATATTTTAGTCATAAGAACAATGCCTTTCTGTGGTATATTTTTAAGCAGCCAGTTGTTAATGAAGTCTGGCCCAGGAGACTTACGACACTTGAGGTTTCGTATGTGTTTCCAGACTTCTTTAGTGTGTATCGGATGCGACAGGTTGTGAGTTTCAACATTTTCAATGACTTCCAGGGATTTTTTAACATCTTCTTCTAGCTGAGAGTTAGTCGCCATTTGTGTCAAAAGCATATTATTGTGAAAGGTTTTTGCCAGAGTGTTGCACTGCTCGATGCTACTGCTAGTAGGAAGGCCATCCTCTTTACGTAAAGGTGGTATAGCAGAACTATTTTTGGACAAGGCTCTAATAAAACGCCAAATATCAGAACTAGGATTATCAACTTTGGAAAGCTTGTTACACCATATTTTATCATTGTACTTCTTAATAGCTGTTTTAATTTTCTGTTGTAATTTATTTATAGATTCTCTTAAAATGTTTTTAGTTAGGGGATTGCGTTCTTTTTGGTCGCATCTACGTAAATAGTTTTTTTCGCGAATAAGTTTTTTGATAAAATTAGGAAAAACACTTTGCTTTGCTGGTTTGCATAGTGGAATATTTAGGTCGCGGGCATCAAGGAGTAGTTTGGTAAACTTTTCTATCTCAGCATCAATGTCTTTTGTAGTTTTTGAAACATTGGAACTGAGAATAATGTTTTCATTAATATGAGAACGAAACTCAGCTCGGTTCGCTTTGGTAAAGTCAAAGTTAGGAGCATGAGTTGAGTTAGATACTTTAACATTTCCCAAAATGGCGAAGTAGACTGGTAGGTGATTTGAACTTAGGGCGGGAATGGTACGAAGATCAGTAATGTTTGTAAAGTTCTTTGTAATGCAGATATCTGGGGTGGAAGGTTTAAGTTGTGAGTGGTAGTGAACAAGGGTAGGGCTGTCAGGTGTACAAATAGTAAAATCACTGTTCAAAGAGAGCATGTGGGCAACAAGAGCTTTACCATGCTCGTTAGAAGTAGGACAATACCATAAAGTATGTGTAGTATTGAAGTCACCAACCAGAACAACGCAGCGGCCGGCACTCAAGAGCAAATCAAGATCTTTGGTATGAAAATTTAAGTTTGGTGATTGGTAAGCCGACACAAATATGATTTTCTTATTAGCGACAAACATTTCAATACCGACAGCTTCCATATTTATTGTAGTTGGCAATGATACGATACTGTGCTGTATGTTACTATTTACGAGTAGAGCCACCCCCTGGCCCTTGCCACTAGTAGCATGCTTATCCTGTCTGTAACAGCTATAACCTTCCAACCAGTAAAATATTTGAAAACCTTATTCTTGCACAATTAGTGTAATTTAGGGGAAGTGGAATTTAGGAATTTAGTTTATGGTGTTAGCATGAAAACAGGGTTGTGGGTCACACGAGTTTCGGTACTCGTAATGATCACAACACAGTTACCGGGGTTCGATAGTGTGTTTGATGCTCATCAATAACGCCCAAGAAACCCTGCCTCTTCGAGGCCTCATTTCGGATTTCCGGACGAATTTTCCGGAAACGGGACACTTTGGGGAAAATGTCATAGGGGCAAAAAGTGCTTGTATTGTGTCCCTCTACACGTCCCCATTATAAAAAAGTACCCTCATGGAGGATAATTTTTTTTTTCATGTCGATCGATTTTTCTGTCTTTTTCCCATAGAGCCCCTAACGCTACGCAAGCTGACGAAAATTCTAAGTCCGAAAAAAAAAGTTGAAAATCCTTAAATGGGGTTCGATAGTGTGTCTGATGTTCATCAATAACGCCCAAGAAACCCTGCCGCTCCGAGGCCCCCTTTCAGAGTTAGAGGTCAGGAAAATATTTCCGGAGTATTTTTCCGGAAACGGTGCACCTTGGCGAAAAAGTCATAGTGGCAAAAAGTGCTTGTATTAAACCCCTCTACACGACCCCGTCATAAAAAAGTACCCTTATGAGGGGACACGTTTTTTCGATCGAAATTTTTCTAAGTTCTGACAAAAAGTTTTTTAAAGGGAAAATATTTTTTTAATTTTTTTTTATATTTTTTTTATGCGTTTTGAAGCCTCCTGAAGCGCCCCTAAGAGTATACCCCAACTACGACTCCCGCCCCTAAAACGACCCACCGACCAAACTAACAGTTAATAAATACCTGTTTAGCAGTAAGGGCATTCTGCAGGTCTTGGGTCCGATTGTTCCACACCAACCAGTGAATTGGGAAGCGTCTCTCAACATCTTCAGCTGTTATTGCCATTTTAACTAATAACTCACAGTACCTACACAGTACACACACGGATTTACACAAGCCTCAGGCTCTATTTACATATTGTTTAGGAAATGGCAATTAATGTAAAAGAACAATAAAAAATAATAAAACCAACGTAGCCGACTCGGACGAACGACGATGATTTTTTTTACAGGATTTGTTTGTTTGACGATGATGACGACAGTTCAATCAGTCTGTCATCGTTTTTATTGACAACATTGACAATCACACTGAACACCTGTCTGATTGAATGATATAAACTACAAACAGCTGATTTTGCTTGTTTGTTTGTTGCTGTTGCAATTTTTTGACCTTTACTACCTATTATTACTTAGTTTCTTTCCCTTTGCTGAGATGATTAAACCTTAGTTTTCGTAGTCAACCTGCAAAAATGGGTGACTTTGCACAGGCCACGGAAGCAGCATCTCTTGCAGTTCGATTTGACCAGACGGGCCAGATTGATAATGCCGTGGAGTGCTACAGAACTGCAGCCCGACTTCTGGACAGAATAAGTGACCAGGTTCCTGAGGAGAAGAGAGCTGGTCTCAAAGATAAAGTGCAGGAGTACTTGCACAGAGCTAACCAACTGCTGGAACGAAAAGGTAAGTAGATTGTTGAAATACAGTGGCTGTTTTGTTTGTATGAGTCATCCATTCATCAATCAACATACTTACAAGCATATTTCAAGTGCACACACAACCCCTGAACGAGACTACAGGTGTGATTAAGAGTGCACAGAGTGATAAGACCCTATTCTGAGTTATGGGTTAATAGAGCATATTAAAATAATCTTCTTTTTTAACAGATAATGCAGATCAAGCCGCAACAGAGCGAGGCATGCAACAGTGCTACTTCCTAATGCAGCAGGCACTGGACGCGGATGAGGCCAATCTGAAAGACATGGCGCTACGTCACTACACGCAGGCTGTTGAATTAGCTGTGTCATTGGTAATTTTAAATTATTTTAAGGTGGAAACTCTCGCTATGCTGCAAAATTCGAATTTTTTCGTGTTTTTTATTTATTCTGGCGAAAGTATACATTTTTAATAAAGCATTCATGTAATAAACCATCTCCCACATTGTAATACAACGTTTTTGGAAGACAGACCTACAGATTTTGTGTCTAAGGGGTAAAAGGCCAAAAATCAAGTTCCTTGAATATACACCAAATCGGTAACACTGTCTTTCAAAAACAATATATCACAATGTAAGAGATAGGTTTTTACGTACGCGCCAAAATAATTAAAAAACGTTTGGTAGGCGGGTTGGTAATCTCAGTATGGTGCTTTTTAAATTTTTAACTAAGGAGGCAGCTGCCTGTCCTTTAGGAATTCCCTTAGTCGCCTTTTACGACACCCACGGGGGTTAATGAGGGGTAGAATTCAATGCCTCAGTAATTGTGGACAAATTTCTCGACAGCAATTTTATTTTAAACTAGAGGCTGTCCCGCGGTTTCACTCGCGCAGGTTTTTCATAAACACAAAAATCCAGTTTTTTCCCGTTCCCATGGGAATTTCGGGAAATCCTTTCTTAGTGCTCACCTACACTCCCTAAGGAACCTACATGCGAAATTTCAGCCCGCTACTCCCAGTAGTTTCGGCTCTGCGTTGTCTGTCAGTCAGTCAGTCAGTCAGTCAGTCAGTCAGTCAGTAACGGAAGCGTTTTATATATATTGTTTTCAGAAAACAAGTGATCCAGAGGTGAAAGCCAAAATAACAAGAATAGCTGAGCAAGCATTAGATAGAGCGGAAACAATAAAAGGTGTTAAGAAACTTGAATCACTGTCCCTTAGTGAAAATAGAATGCCATGTAAGTAGGCAAACGCAAATATTCATTGTTTTGTAGAACTTATACAGGGTGTTTCTGACAAGGCGGTAATAAATCAAAGGAGGGATTCTGCTCACCATACCTAACAACTTTCCCAAAGCAACATGGGTCGAAATCTCAAAACAAAAATCAGCCGTCCCGTACATTGACCCCATCAGCTGATCAAACCAATGTATGGAACAGCTGTTATTTTTTTTGAGATTTTTACCCACATGTTGCTTTGGGAAAGTTGTTAGTTATGGTGAGCAGAATCCCTTCTTTGATTATTACCGCCTTGTCAGAAACACCCAGTATAAAACCTTACACTAAGTACACTTATAGATCAGTCCATTAGAGATCTCTCCGTAATATTTGTAAACCTGATGGATGCTACAATTTTTTAAATTTTCACTTGTGTACACTAGTTTACTTATTTGGTACTCAAGTAGAAGAGAATGAAGGGTTGACATGGGTTTAGGAATAGTTTAGGAATTCAGTCATAAATAATCAGCTATCACTGGAAGTATAAATTTGGTGACCCCTTAAAAAATTTAACAACAATTTCCAGCGGTTTCCACAAAACCGTTGCTTCAGAGAGAGGAAAGCGTCCACCTAAAGCTAACAGCTGGAAAGCATACGTATACAGAAGAAGAAAAGGCAGTCTTACTCCAGACTTCCAAAATTAACAACAACTGCTTTGTGCCGTTCATGAATATAGACCTGTCGGAGAAGTTTCAGTATGCTGTGCCCTTTACTGATAAAGATGGTATGTATTTTATCCACCAACACTTCGGTTTTCTGTATTGCAAAATAATAGCTCTTATTCCTTGGTATTACAGTCTAGGGAACACGAGACCATAGACAAATCTGTTACGCCGTCCTAGACCGCCACTGTACAAACTTTATGGCTCTATCACAAGCTGTGTTGGCTTAATTTTGTCAATCAGTCTGTTATACAATCAATATATATAAAACTCTTCCGTTACTGACTGACTGACTGACTGACTGACTGACTGACAGACAACGCAGAGCTGAAACTACTGGGCATAGCGGGCTGAAATTGTGCATGTAGGTTCCTCAGGGAATGTAGGTGAGCACTAAGAAGGTATTTCCCGAAATTCCCACGGGTACGGAAAAAACTGGATTTTTGTGTTTATGAGAAATACGCACGGGAAAAACCGCGGGGCAGCCTCTAGTCAGACAGTAAAGTAAGAGCTTTATACAGCTTTGCAAGAAAGTGGTAATAATTTGAGAGTACCACTGTGCTATAGAAATTTGTAATTTTTATTCACTTTCCCACTCAATAGGTTACATTCTTGCCAAGCTGTATCTTGATTTATATCTAGCGAACCTAAATTACTATAATTCAATGTTATTTATTCACCCGCGCAGATTTCTCATAAACACAAAAATCCCGTTTTTTTCCGTTCCTAAGGGAATTTCGGGAAATCCTTTCTTAGTGCTCCCCTACACTCCCCAAGGCACCCACTTGCAAAATTTCAGCCCGCTACGCCCAGTAGTTTCGGCTCTGCGTAGTCTGTCAATCAGTCAGTAACGGAAGAGTTTTATATAATTGTATATTGATTGCTCTTTCTAGGTCTTCTAAAGCTATCATCAAAACAGGAGAAGGAGTTTGACCGCTGGGTGCGACCGGATGAGATATGCTCAGACCCGAAACTGATTGTTGGAAGCCATATTGATTGTTTCAGTATCAAACAGACTGTAAGTTTAATAAGATAAGATAAGATTTATTTAATGCTCTTCAATACATTGTATAAAATGAAGTCGCTTTCCGCGTCTGTCCCTATGTATGCTTATATCTTTAAAAATATGCAACGGATTTTGATGCGGTTTTTTTATAGATAGTGTTTCAAGAGGAAGGTTTATAATACACTAGTCGACCCGGCGAACTTCGTACCGCCTAACCTATAACGATTTTGTATATGTATTTTACTTATAAACCTTCCTCTTGAATCAATCTATCTATTAAAAAAACCCGCATCAAAATACGTTGATTAGTTTTAAAGATTTAAGCATACATAGGGACAGACGCGGGAAGCGACTTTGTTTTATACTATGTATTGATGCCCAAAATAGTAGTAATAGGTTAGGCGGCGAAGTTCGCCGGGTCGACTAGTATGAAATAATTTACACAGATAAGATGTACAAAACATTCAAAACAACGTAAGGGTGCAGCAAAAAAATTTAAAAACTTAAAAATGCTAGCTTACACTAACGGTGGTATTCATAAAGATACAGTAGATTTTAGCTGTCTTTACTGGAGGTCTACTTCTCTGGTTTGTTGTATTGTAAATACGTGACATCCAGTCTAAATTGACATACGTCAAATAACTAAAATGCTCTATAACTTTTTATAATTAACAGGGTAGGTATATCACACTAGGTTTGTCCCTATATGTATGCTTACATCTTTAAAACTATGCAACAGATTTTGATGCGTTTTTTTAAAAAGATAGAGTGATTCAAGAGGAAGGTTTATGTGTATAAATCATGCACAACATAGTAATAGGTAAGGAGGTACGATGTTGGACGGGTCGACTAGTTTAATTATAAAAAAAAACCTTTATTTTTAATTTAATTTTAGGTTATATCAGACTGTTCCTTCGTCGCATCTCTAGCAGTGGGAGCGTTATACGAGAAGAGATTTAATAAAAAACTTATAACTTCAATTATTCACCCGAGGAACAAGAATAAAGAACCGATTTATAATCCTTTCGGAAAGTATATGGTCAAATTACACTTGAATGGTGTAAGGAGAAAGGTGAGTCCTTTGATTACAAACTAGCTGTCCCGGCGAACTTCGTATCGCGCCCTACAATTTTTAAGGGAAAAAAAAAATTGCTACTTTAACTAACTGCCTCACAATTTTTCCATATTTTCTCACCTTTTTAACCTTCCCTAGACTACTTACTAGGAACATTTCAAAACCAAAATCAGCAAAATCAACCTGGCCGTTCCCGAGTTTTAGCGAGACTAACGAACCACGATTCATTTTTATATATATATTAGAGAGAAGTATAGATAGATCTCAGCCGAATCACGTCCACTAGCAAAGAACAGATGGTCGCTGGGGCCGAAATGTTCTCGAGTGGCGACCACGAACCGGAAGACGCAGATTAGGCAGACCCTCACAAGGTGGTCAGACGACCTGGGGGTCAAGTTTCTTAACAAAGTCGCTAACAAGACAATTAAGAGTCGTTTGTTTTTAGTTAAGAAACTTGCCCCCCTGTTTAAGGCTGCGGGGAGTAGACTGGATGTGGGTCGCTCAAGACCGGTCGTTGTGGTGATTTGTGGGGGAGGCCTATGTCCAGCAGTGGACGTCTTTCGGCTGAAATGATGAAGATGATGTGTAAACTAGACGTTCAATAAGAGATGCCTTGGATCCTTTATGGAACTAGAGGCTGCCCCGCGGTTTTACCCGCGCAGATTTCTCAGAAACAAAATAATCCCGTTTTTTCCCGTTTCCATGGGAGTTACGGGAAATTATTCCTTTGTGCTCCCCTATACTCCCTAAGGAACCCACGTGCAAAATTTCAGCCCGCTACGCCTAGTGATTTCGGCTCTGCGTTGTCTCTCAGTCAGTCAGTCAGTCAGTCAGTCAGTCAGTAACGGAAGAGGTTTATAAATTAATTTGAATACATCAATGTTTGTGTTTTCAGGTCATAATAGACGAATTGCTTCCATACAGCAAATATGGGAAACTGCTTTGCTCGTTTTCTAGCAATAAAAACGAGTTTTGGGTCTCGCTGTTGGAGAAAGCTTATATGAAAGTGATGGGTGGTTACGATTTCCCTGGATCTAATAGTGTAAGTATTTCAGAAACGGTAAAAAATATTGTTTAAGTTTTAATTATGGACCAATTTCGCTTTTTATTTAGTTACTAGTCGACCCGGCGAACTTCGTACCGCCTAACCTATAACTATCTTGTGCATGGGTACTACTTATAAACCTTCCTCTTCAATCACTCGCGATATTAAAAAAGACCGCATCAAAATCCGTAGCATAGTTTTAAAGATATAAGCATACTAGGGACAGACGCGGAAAGCGACTTTTCTACAGGGTGTTTCTGACAAGGGGGTAATAAATCAAAGGGGGGATTCAGCTCACCATACCTAACAACTTACCCAAAGCAACATGGGTCGAAATCTCAAAACAAAAATCAGCCGTCCCGTACATTGACCCCATCAGCTGATCGAACCAATGTATGGAACAGCTGTTATTTTTTTTGAGATTTTGACCCAAGTTGCTTTGGGAAAGTTATTAGGTAAGGTGAGCAGAATCCCTCCTTTGATTTATTACCGCCTTGTCAGAAACACCCAGTATACTATGTATTTATGATTTGAGGTAAAAGTCTATTTATAAAAAGTCTATTTTGCAATACTATAACAGTGAAAAAATCAAAAATTTACAGAACATCGACCTACACGCCCTAACTGGGTGGATACCAGAACGTTGCACTATAAGAGTGTCCGACGCGGATTTCAATTCGGACGCGTTATACGAGACTTTGCGAGTCCGCATGTCGCGCGGCGAAGCCCTAGCCACCGTGGCCACTGGAGCCCTAGACGAGGCGGAGGCCGAGCGAACTGGCTTGGTGGCTTCGCATGCGTATGCTGTTTTGGACGCTAGAGTCGCTAATGTGAGTTGGCGTTTTTGATTGATTGATTGATTGACGTTGTTGGTTTATTGATTGTAATTTTTGTAAATTATATGCTTGAATTGATAAATCTTTGTAAAAAAAAATGCAAAAAAATGTGGCTAGTAGAACACAAAAGGCGACTTTATCGCTCTTAAAGTTTACTGCCATTTGTTGATGACCACTTTGATGATAACATCGATTCAATGTTTGCAATAAGCCCTTTTCGAAGCTTAAATAACTGCAACGATTATATAGATACTAGTCGACCCGGCGAACTACGTACCGCCTAACCTGTTACTATTTTGTGCATTTATTACACTTATAAACCTTCCTCTTGAATCACTCTATCTATAAAAAAAAACGCATCAAAATCCGTTGCGAAGTTTTAAAGATTTAAGCATACATAGGGACAGACGCGGGAAGCGACTTTAATTTATACTATGTATATTGATAATGAGAGACTTTATTGAAAATTGCCATCAATCAACTTACCATAAAATTACTGTTTTCTTAAATTATATTGATTGAAGTGATATAAATAAATATCGATTAATTTTTTTTTTATAAATGAAGTCGGTTACAAAAATAACTTTTTAGACAAGAAGTTTTTGATCACATTAATATTCAAAATCCTTTGGGATAATTGTTTTTTAGTTAATCATCTGATTTATCTCCAAAAGGCCCATTAAAAAACTAGGTAGATAATATTTTCTATCCAAATACACCAGGATGTAAAGCTGTTCAAGCTAAAGAACCCGTGGTCCCACCTGCGCTGGCGCGGGAACTACTCGGAACTGGATTCCGTCCATTGGACCCCGGAATTACGGGCCGAACTTGGATACGATCCGGATTCTGCTGCTCAGTAAGTCTTTTACTCCCTGACACCACAGCATAATAAACAGTACTACATACACGGTTACCTTTTTTTATCGTGGAGGAAAGTTTAACACACGGTAGGCATAGTTATACAGGACTGATCCCTGAAAACATAATTGAAAAATAATGATTTCAGCTCTTTTGAGGTACTTCGAAAGTTTTTGTAAAAAAAATAATCATGTGTTGCATCAGAGCAATGACCTACGGTTGCTAAGCTGGTGCCAGACGAGTCGGAGGGTGGAGGGCAATGCGCAGGGGGGTGAACAAGGCGTCCATCGGCCTTAAATAAGTTTTTTTTTTTTTAAAAAATAAGTTTTTTTTTTTTATAATTTATTCGAGTCATATATTATGCAAAGACTAAGTCATCAAAGTTTCCGCCATAATTAAAAAATCAACACGGTAATTTTTAGTTTGGACACTCCCTGCCTCCCTCACCGCGCTCGGTTAACTCTCAGTTACCGCTACTTATAATAATTCCAACCAATAATATCGTATAAAAGTCACTACTTATAATAATTCCAACCAATAATATCGAATAAAAGTCACTACTTATAATAATTCCAACCAATAATATGGAATAAAAGTCACTACCTATAATAATTCCAATCAATAATATCGAATAAAAGTCACTACTTATAATAATTCCAACCAATAATATGGAATAAAAGTCACTACCTATAATAATTCCAATCAATAATATCGAATAAAAGACACTATTTATAATAATTCCAACCAATAATATAGAATAAAAGTCACTACTTATAATAATTCCAACCAATAATCATATATATAAAACTCTTCCGTTACTGACTGACTGACTGACTGACTGACTGACTGACTGACTGACTGACTGACTGACTGACTGACTGACTGACAGACAACGCAGAGCCGAAACTACTGGGCGTAGAAAGCTGAAAATTGGCACGTGGGTTACTTGGGGAGTGTAGGTGAGCACTAAGAAGGGATTTCCCAAAATTCCCACGGGAACGGGAGAAAACGGGATTTTTGTGTTTATGAGAAATCTGCGCGGGAAAAACCGCGGGGCAGCCTCTAGTATCGAATAAAAGTCACTGCAATGTAATGAGCTGCTGATTTTACCTTCACAGATACGATAATGGCGTGTTCTGGATAGATTACGCAAGTATATTGCGTTTCTTCGACGTTTTCTACCTCAATTGGGACCCGGCTTTGTTTGAGTTCACCTACTGCATACACCAGTGAGTTTATTTTTTATTATCATCTCAGCTGAAAGACGTCCACTGCTGGACTTAGGCCTCCCCAACAAATCGTCATACCGAGTGGTATTAAAGTGTACTCTCGCAGACTTCACCGGAGGGCCTATTACGGCCGCTTTTGCATTATTACTTTGCGTCCTCTTTTCGTTTTTTTTTGTATTGATTTTGACACTTGGAGGACGAAAAGCAATATTGCAAGGACGAAAAGCAATATTGCAAATACGGCCTATATAGGCCCTCAGGCCGTCTGATCACCTTGTGGGGGTCTGCCTACTCTGCGTCTTCTGGTGCGTGGTCGCCACTCGAGAACTTTTCGTCCCCGTGATAATCTGTTCTTAGAGCAATGTGCCCTGTCCATTGCGACTTAAGTTATGCATTTTTTTTTCAAATTGTATTAATAAGATAATTGAATTTGCACCCAATGGGCGACCTTTTCGCTAAAAGCGATTTCTTGCGAACTTGTAATCATATTATCACTGTTGTATAGCTTTTAGGTTTAAGGCCAAAGAAAGCTACAAAGTGTTGCTAAAAATGGCCACTTTTGGCAACAGTCAGTAGCTTTCTTTGGTTTTTAACCTAAAAGCTATACTTACAACAGTGCCCTAAAAATACTAGGCTGCATTATCTAGTGGTATACTGTTTCAAATTTTTAATTTTTGCCTTAGTTTAGAAGATATTACTTTTTTTCGCTGGTGGCGCTACTTTACCTGTGCTTTGTCTCTTTTAGTAATTCATATAATGTTTTCAGAAAATGGGACGCAGGCACGGGTCCAGCAAAAGATGCGTACAACATAGGCGACAATCCCCAGTTCTCACTAAATGTCCAAGGAAAGGGCGAGGTGTGGCTCCTTTTGACAAGGCACATCACTAAAATAGACGATTTCAGAGACAATAAGGAGTATATAACTCTTCTGGTTTACAAGAATAATGGCAAACGTGTTTATTATCCGTGTAAGTAAGGTTATAATACAGTTTTTGATTCTCAAAAGTTTGTGCCATCTGCATGTTTTTTCTTTATTATTTTAATTCCCTTATTTTCAACAGTATTCGCTTTTGCTTGTTTTTGTAGTTGTATCCTATAGTACCCCAGTGGTACAGAGGGGCTTTTGCTTGTTAGTACGTACTTATTAAAAAAGTATGAAAATTTGACGGATTTTCGAAAATTTGCATACAATGTTGCCACTGATTAATTCCTACACTTTTGTGCCAAGATATAGTACTGTATATTCTTATAACTTAACACAAATATTGAGTCAACATTATGAAGTTTTTATTCATATTTAATAAACAATTTTCACACAGATGATCCAGCGCCTTTCATAGACGGTGTAAGAATCAACAGTCCCCACTATTTATGTAAAATATCTACATCAGAACAATCTCGATTCTCACTGGTAGTATCACAGTATGAGAAAACTAAAACTATATACTACACTTTGAGGGCTTACGGCAGTTGCCCGTTCACATTGAATAAACTGGAGAGATGCCCTAAACTTGATACTGTGAGTAGATATATTATAGATAGATATAATGTTAAATAGATATATTGATAGATGGATAAAATTTTTAATAGATATATTGATAGATGGATATAATGTTTAATAGATATATTGATAGATGGATAAAATGTTTAATAGATATATTGATAGATGGATATAATGTTAAATAGATATATTGATAGATGGATATAATGTTAAATAGATATATTGATAGATATATTCTGGCAGAATTATCGACGTTGCGTTGCATGGTATAGCAACATATTATGCTGAGTCAGAGCCATTTACCACTTTCATTTTTCATCTTACATTTATAGCCTTTGAACAAACTTGCAACTAAACTTATTATACAATAAATAATTTTGAAAAATATCGATATTTTGGATAAAAAAAATATAATATCGTATCGGTGCTCGATATAAATATCCGTATTTTGGCCACGATAATATCGATATTTATCGATATATCTTTGCATCCCTTATTTTATTTAGTGTAGTTTTTCCAATCGGTACCTACGTAAAGAGCTAATTTATTAATTGATTTATTTTCGCGTACAGATAAAGGGCGAGTGGTCCGGAAGAACAGCGGGGGGATGCGAAAACCATCCGGAAACATACCGGCACAACCCCAAATACAACATCGTTCTAACAAGGTAAAATTAAATAATTGATTACATAGTTTATTTATTTTTAACCCCCGGACGAAAAATTCAGAGAGGGGTGTTATAATTTTAACGTGTGTATCTGTCTGTCTGTCTGTCTGTGTGTCTGTGTATCTGTCTGTGGCATCGTAGAGCCCAAACGGCTGAACAGATTTTCGTCTAGTTTTTTTTTGTATCATAGATAATTTCAGGCCGAGTGTTCTTAGCCATGTCTGATGAAGATCTGATCAGCGGTTTGAAGATGATCAGCTCTTGAATAATGGATGAGAGGATCTAACTAGCTTCCCTATGTCCGATCGAGTTGAAATTTGGTACCATGTTACATCTATGATATAGAAAGTATTTGAAGATGAAGAAGATGATTAGCTGTAGTTCTACTTAAGTTGATGAAGGGTCAGACTGGGTCGGGGGTTTTTAAATTTTTAAATTTGAGTTATTATTTTAACTAGGTGACACGGTGGACTGCCTTGCAAAATATTTTTTTAAGAATATATATTTTCTATAGTCTATGTAGCCTCTTGTCTGTATGTTTTTTTTTTTTGAGGTTTTTTATTTAGCGACTTCTAGCTGTTTTTTTACACAGTTTTCTTTGTTAAAAGCCAGTTTACGGCGATGCTAGCGCCCTTTTCGAAAATACAAAAATGTTCTAAACTAAGGCAAATATTAAAAATGTGGCACAGTATGACACTAGATAATCTTGATTAGTATATTTTGAGCACTGTAAAGTCCTGAGTTAAAAGAACAAATTATCCACAGATATTAAAAGTGGTCACTTTTAGCAACACTTTGTAGCTTTCTTTGGTCTTTAACTTAAAAGCTATACAACAGTGCCCTAAAAATACTAGGCTACATTATCTTGTGTCATACTGTGCCACATTTTTGATATTTGCCTTAGTTTATAAGATTTTTTTATTTCCGAATGGCTATAGCATCGCTGTAAACTGGCTCTTAAAAACCCTTAATTTGTCATGGTTTAGAGTTTTTTTTTGATTAATTGGCCTTATCATCAATGTAACTCTTTTTTCTGATTTCAGATCCTCCGCAAACTTGGTGCTAGAGCTGCGTGGTCCGAAGCAGTACCAGCTTGGTATGGACGTGCGAGTAGACTCTCTCGAAGATTCCACCATCACGGCGCCATTCCTGTCCAAATCCAGTGGGGCTTACAGGTATCTTTTATACCTAATACCAAACCTGATAACGTTAAAAACGGAAGAACGGATAACAGATTTTATCCTTATTTATGGTTCCTTAAAGAAAAGTCTGAACTAAATAAATAACTCGCCAAATTTTGGCCATGCATTTCACCACTAGATGGCGTTAGGAGACACGAAGTGCGCTGGGTCAGCTAGCCTTCTTATAAGAATACTACCCTCCATCTCCTCCCGTGAGTAGTAGAGAGTAGAATCATTTGACAGAGGAGGGCTCGTTTGGGGGCGTCTCCAGGCGACCATTGTCGTAAGGCAAGGCAAACATTTGTTTGCCTGAGCCAATTAGTGGGCACCCTGAACTACCTCGCCTTCAGCAGTATAGGATACTTTACGAAATAAGGTATCAATATTAATTAGATTAGTCTAATTGACTTTCAATAAGCGATATCTTGTATCCTGTATTAAATAAATCATTTTTACTTTTTTTTTTACTTTTTAGTTAAGACGCATTAAGAAATTTCCGAAGAAAAGGCAGCAGCGTCCTTCGTTTAAAAGCTTGAAGGGCCACACTGCGATCGCCAACCCGCCAAACCATATTTCATATCATATGCCAGTTTCGTGAACTCTTCACTTGGCCTTTCTTGAGAACGTCGCCGATTAGTCTGTGAAAAAATTTAAAGAATGAGGGGTTATCAAAGTGACAGAAAAGAAAAAAAAAGTTTCATAATACACCGGTAGATGGCGGTGTCTAAAGCAATATAAGAGAAATGGGAGATCGAATATTGACTGAATCTTTGGATTGGATCATTTTCTGCTAAGTATAAATCTTAATTACACCTACTCCGTCACTGCCTCAGTTAAATTTAAATTTTTATGTTTCATTTTGAGCTATTTAATCATTCATTTCAGCTTGACCTATTGCTCCTGGCAGAGCGCCATCTGGTAGCAGCTTAATAAAACTTGTTTTTTTCTTCTGAGCTGTCAAATTGAAAACCTCTCATTGCTTCTCAAAAAACTTCAAAATCCCAACTTTCCGTTCCGTGGGATTTTCGGGACAAAAAGTAGCCTATATTGGTTTAGTGGTTTTTTCGTGAAAGCGAGACAGATAGACAGAGTTAATTTCTCTTTTAAAATGTGAATAAAGGATTTGTTTTTTTTCAGATCCGGTTTCGTCTACTTAGAACTATCAAACCTTCCAGCAGGTAAGTACTACGTGACAGTTTCGACCTTCTACCCTGGGCAGGAGGGTCCATTTTTGCTCGACATTCGTGCCAACTGTAACGTTACTGTAGCGAGGAGAGACTAGATCGTTGAAGAGAGAAAGAGACAAAAAATGCTTTTGACTTAAGGTAAGGTAACTCGTGGTATGGCGCGATATTCAAATTATTTCGTGTTTTTTATTTATTATGGCGAAAGTATGCATTTTTAATAAAGTTTAAATGAATTTGCGTATGTAAAAAACATCTCCCACATTGTAATACAACGTTTGTGGAAGACAGACCTACTGAAACCTAATAAATAAAAAACGCGAAAAAATTTGAATTTTGCGCCATACCGAGAGTTACCGCCTTAAGTAGTATAATCTTACGCCTATATTTCCCAAAAGGGTAGGCAGAGGCACCAGCTCGGTGACTGATCTCACGAGTTTATGTTTATACCATCGCGACTTAGGTGTACTAGAATAAATGGAGAAAATAAATAAATAAAATCAATATTTTTTGTACTTTATAACACATAGATAATAGACAAATATTTATTTAGTCAAAAAAATAAAAGCTTATAATAAAATAGAATGCACAATATAAAAGTTTAAAAGGCTACCTATAATGTTTCAAAAAAAATATGTACTTAAACACTTTCTGCCACCTAGGAATTTTTGGTTAAGAGCCAGTTTACCGCGATGCTAGCGCCATTCTCGAAAAAAATTATATCTTGTAAACTAAGGCAAATATCAAAAATGTGGCACAGTATGACACTAGATAATCTTGATTAGTATTTTTTGAGCACAGTAAAGTAGTCCTAACTTAAAAGAACAAAATTATACACAAATTATAAAGTGGCCACTTTTATCAACACTTTGTAGCTTTCTTTGGTCTTTAACCTCAAAGCTATACAACAGAGCCCTAAAAATACTAGGCTACATTATCTAGTGTCATACTGTTCCACATTTTTTGATATTTGCCTTAGATAAGAAGATATTTTTTTTTTCGCGAATGGCGCTAGCATCGCTGTAAACTGGCTCTTAACATTTCTTTAAATTTAACTTAGCAGGTTTCCTGAAAAAAATACTATTATCGATAAGCTAGCCTTTTGACACTTTCTGTTATATACTTGTTGATGTTACTGTACAATAAAGTGTTTATTCATGTATTCATATTGTATTTGTTTATTGTACAGTGGCGGACACGATCGTCGTAACACTTCCGGTTTTTCTGTATTTCAAAATAGCTCTTGTTCTTTGTTAATACAGTCTAGGTCTGACGAAACCATAGACAAATCTGTTACGGCCTCCTAGTCCGCCACTGTACTTGTGAAAAAGATAAAAAGAATATCATTATTTTTAATTTTTAACCTATTGGTATTTCGTGGTCTAAGTTAAATTTTTATCTATATATATTCTCTCACTACGTCCAGTCCTCACTTGCTTCGTCAATTTAAATACACTTGACCACCTCTGTGTCTCACCTCGGACAGTTCATAGAAAAAAGCGCGTTGCTTCGCACACAGCCGAAACTCGTGTACGTGCACGCGCATCATGCTTGTGTGAGTGAGAGGAGACGTGCGACGCTGCTTTATTTGTACTGAGCGTCACTGAGAGGTAAACAAGAGCGGGGGAGCCGCACTTGCTGAGGGAGGCAGGAAGTGTTCTTACTGCATGTAGTAGTATTTGTTATACTGTGTGCGTGGTTCAGTTGGCAGTGATGTTGACTGTGTGGATCGGGTTCGATTCCCGGCGGGGCCGACAGTTTTGTGATGGATATCGATGTTCGTTTCCGGGATCTGGTTGAGTGTGTTTTTATGTCATTGTATTTTAACGTTTAACCTACCTAGATACAGGTTCTGCCTTGTTAGGGCCTCTGAGTGTGATGTGTTATTATTTTATGTCGAATTAAATATTAAAGACCGATTTCATCGCTTGCTTTAAATTGTAAAAAATCTGTACGTCCGAACGAAATAATGTACCTTTTAATATTATGTAGATTGAAATGTATTTAATACGAGCTTTCCCGGCTTACTTCGTTACGCCATAGAATATAAGATACTACAAAAGACTTGGCTCTATAGACTATGTTCTTTTGACTGCCCAGAATGGCCGAATAAAAAACAAACAACAACAACAAACCACCTGTCAAAATATGTAAACAACGGAAAAAATATTGCACCTTGGGTTATATTATTTGAAAATAATTTTTTTGAAAATCTAATATAGCCTATGACACTCGGGGTTAATGTAGCTTCCTACCAGTGAAAGAATTTTTCAAATCGGTTCAGTATTTCCGGAGCCTATTCGTTACAAACAAACAAACAAATCTTTCCTCTTTATAATATTGGTATAGATAATGTTGTATTTAAAAAAATAAAAATATATTGATCTGAGTTTTTTATGAAAAGTAAAATAGCATTGTAAATTATTATTATTATCATATAAAATGTTATATTTATGTCGACGTTTATTGCATTAGTGGATGTCTTAGAATCATTCAATGTATTTAGCTTAATTTTTATTCTTGTTTTTGCTTCTCTGTGATATTCTCATCTTAGTTTGTAAGTAATCACAATTTTCTTTTTTATAATGCAAACGCGAAACAAATGTTTTATAATATAATTGAATATCTAAAATTTTAAATAAATTATTTTATTCTTAATTACTTACACTTTTTTTTAATTCGACCCCAATTACCAATATGCCTATACTTTAAATTAATAAATAATAATAAATTAATTATGTTAAGTATGTTACGTTAAACTAGTCTTGCTGGTTCATTATGAACGAGTTTGAAACAAAAAACTACCCCACAAGATGACAGTAAGCGTGTTTCCTCAAAAGGCGATATCGGTCGCGCGATATTCGACAGCCAATCAGGAAGGCTTCGTGGATGTACGAGCGATTTCTATTGGGTGTCAAGCCCCTATCGCGCGATCGATATCGCTTCTTGAGGAAACACGCTAACGGTTGTGCAGAATGGTTGCACAAAACCGGGACATTGTGGCGATCAGTGGGGGGAGGCTTATCTCTTTCAGTGGGCTTCTTTGCGACGATGATATGGATGATTATTATACAAGGTGTTTCTGACAAGGCGGTAATAAATAAAGGAGGGATTCAGCTCACGATACCTAACCAACTGTTCCGTACATTGACCCTATCAGCTGATCGAACCAATGTATGGAACTTATTTTTTTAATATTTTGATTCAAGTTGCTTTGGGAAAGTTGTTAGTTATGGTGAGCAGAATCCCTCCTTAGATTTATAACCGCCTTGTCAGAAACTCCCAGTAAGTATAAGATTAACTAGAATTCAAGTTTCAAGCCATTATTCAGCTCTCACTGCGTTCGGGTTTTACGAGGTGCGCCCTCAACATAATACATCACTTTAAACCCATGTTATATAGACTACTAATAATTTTATCCTACTTGTGTCGTAATAAAGTCACCACTATTTTTCCACCCTTAGCGTAGGAATTTTATTTCCAAATTTTGATGGGACCAACTTCAAGGTTATATCCTGTTGATTATTAAAAGTTATGCGTGATAATCATATAAAAAATACACGTCGAAATGTGAACGATTACCCTTTTTTTTCGTCGGTTAATAAAATAAAGTGTATTTCCTATCTTATCTAAAATGACTAGGTAAGGAAGGTGACTTGGATACTTACAACAATATCTATACCAATATTATAAAGAGGAAAGATTTGTTTGTTTGTTTGTTTGTTTGTAACGAATAGGCTCCGGAAATACTGAACCGATTTGAAAAATTCTTTCACTGGTAGGAAGCTACATTAACCCCGAGTGTCATAGGCTATATTAGATTTTCAAAAAAATTAGGGAACCTTACCTAAACTCAAATAATGTAACCGAAGGTGCAATATTTTATCCGTTGTTTACATAATTTGACAGGTGGTTTGTTGTTGTTGTTTGTTTTTTATTCGGCTATTCTGGGCGGGCAAAAGAACATAGTCTATAGAGCCAAGTATTTTGTAGTATCTTATAATCTATGGCGTAACGAAGTAAGCCGGGACAGTTCGTGAAACATAAGCTCACAAAAGCCAACAAACACTAAAGTTTATTATTAATATAGGTGGCAGAAAGCTAATTCGTTCGCCACAGTCTAATATAGCACCGGGGTTGCATGCAGTTGAGAATTTAATTTGTACCAGGAACCGCGGGAACTGGCACTGAGTAAACTTGGGACTTGCTCTTCACAAGTCTATTCGTTTAGAGATTTTACTGAATTATTGAACTGATTAAAGAAACTATTTGTATAACTATTTCTTTTTTACAAAAAAGAGCCGCCTCCGTAGGTCAGTGGCGTAGCGCGTCGCGCCTTTGATTAGGGCACGGAAGGTTGTGGGTTCGATCCCCGCAGAAAACACCACATATTGATTTCTCACAAAAATCACGTTGTGGTTGTTTTCGGTTGGATAGGACATTGCAGGCTTGAATCACCTGTTTGTCCGAAAAGTAAGATGATTCCGTGCTTCGGAAGGCACGTTAAGCCGTCGGTCCTGGCCGCAGTAGTGGTCGTTATAACCGCGGCGACAAGCTGGCCCTGCGTCACGTCAATACATAGTATACAATGAAGTCGCTTCCCACGTCTGTGCCTATGTATGCTTAAATCTTTAAAACTACGGAACGGATTTTGATGAGGTTTTTTTTAATAGATAGAGTGACTCAATAGAAAGGTTTATAAGTATATTACATGCACGATATAGTTATGATTAGGCGGTACGAAGTTCGCCGGGTCGACTAGTTGGTAATAAAAGCATAAACTCTGCTAAACGTGGGTCCGGCTCTTGAGCTGGTACCTCTGCCTAACCCTTCGGGGAATAAAAGGCGTGAGATTATATATGTTATGTATGTACATAAAGGAACCCGCCTTCAATAAATTGACACATACATAAACTGAAAACTTCCTCTCTTCTGAAGACGGTGTCAATAGATACCTACTAAAACAATCTCCTAAATGTAACAAACACTTCTGTGAAAACCGCATAAAAATTGGTTCAGCCAAACTCGAAATAATCGCGGACAAATATACATAATTACATACATACATTTAAACATACCTCCTTTCTTGAAGTCGGTTAAAAAGCTAAATTTGTCAAAGCTGTTTTTAGTAGGTACTAGAGGCTGCCCCGCGGTATTTCCCGCGCAGATTTCTCATAAACACAAAAATCTCGTTTTTTCCCGTTCCCGCGGGAATTTCGGAAAATCCTTTCTTAGTGCTCACCTACACTCCCTAAGGAACCTACATGCAAAATTTCAGCTCGCTACGCCCAGTAGTTTCGGCTCTGCGTTGTCTGTCAGTCAGTCAGTCAGTCAGTCAGTAACGGAAGAGTTTTATATATATTGATTATATTATGACCTAAACATAATAAAGCTTCTTATAAACACTTTTCAAAATCATATTTTAGGTATTTAGAATGGTTTAGAATATAAGTACCTATCATATTTTTTTGGCGATTGGCGCTACTAATCATTGTAAAAAGACCTAAGTCCATACTTTAAGCATTACCCTTTCACAAGTTCTCGCTGTTAATATTTGACGAGATGAAACTGCAGTCACCTTGCTCACTAGTTCACTACTAATAACACAGTCTTCGTCTGTTTGTTTCTGTATAGTTTATTGCTTTATGGAGCGAACAGGAGAAACTTGGGATTGTCTTTGATACAAATGTTCCTACTTACATTCATATATGGGGCAAGTTCATTTATTACCTGTTTTTAGGGTCCCGTCAGCTAAGCGGAGTGTGCAACGTGATCTTTGCTGATATTCAAAGTCGAGTCGCAACTCGAACTTGCACTACAAAGTTTCAAAAATTTAACTTTAAATCGTATTCCACTCCAATTAAATTGATAAGTATGTGTCGTAGTAAGATTTGATAATTAGGTTTTTTGCAAAAAAACTAGGGATTTTGCGAAAACCCGGATAATTTGATATTAAGTTTTTTCAATCATCCTTTTTTTGTGTAGCGTCAAAGGATATTTTAACGAACCAATCAGAATAAGAGTTTACCAGCAAGCAATAATCTAGCCAATCAGAGTTAAGGAAGGTTTCAAAGTTTCAATTATACTATGGTTTTTTTGCAAAAAAAACTGCTTTATGTCAGGATGATTGAAAAAAAAGTAATACTTATATCAAATTATCCGGGTTTTCGCAAAATCCCTAGTTTTTTTTGCAAAAAACCTTATTATCAAAACTTACTACGACATATACATAGATAAGTTCCGATTCGTGACAGTGTAACATATGCTCGATGGAGTATAAGACAGTTCCGGCAAAGATAATGAGTTACTCGGGAATCTCTTGTACGAGTATCATTTTTTCCTGTACTAATTTTCCTGGCTCGAGCCATCTTATACTCCGTCAAGCTTATGCTTCTACTGTCTTAAAGTAGAAACTCGACTTAATATAAATTTGGAGTGGAGAACGATTTAAAGTTACATTTTTGGCACTTTGGAGTATGAGTTCGAGCTGCGACTCGACTGTGAATGTCAGCCTCGATAGTTAAGTTCTACTTCATGACAGTGAAACATATTATGCTCGATGGAGTATAAGACAGCTCGAGCCAGGATAATCAGTACTCGGGAACGACTTGTCCGAGTATCATACTCGACCGAGTAGCCTCCAAACACTGACTGTGATGTCTAATGTTGAATGTGACTTCACAGCTCCGGTTTCTATTCACGGTGGGGTTGAACATTGTTACGTTTTCTAACCCAGAACTTCAGAATTTACTCATAAAAATTGATTTTGAAGGAATTTTATTAATTTAGTCACATTTTTAGATTGGGCTATATCGATGGCTTTGGTTTTTCTGCAGGGAAAATCCAAGCGTAGCCCTTATAAAGATTTCTAACAAGGCACTTATAAATGATAAAAAACATTATTTGTTAAAAAGTAAACCAATTATTTGTACGGAACCCAAAGTGTGTGAGATGACATATAATTGGTCACTTTATCAGTTTATTCTTTTCTGTCTGGCCCCCGAAGCGTTTATTTCCATTTCTAATTTATTACTGTGATTGTGATTGATAAATTTTAATGCTGGTGTTTAGTAGAAGAAAAGTGATTTTCTTGGATTTTGCGCATTTAAGCCGCTAACATAATTATTCGTTGATTTCTATTTTCGATTGGTTTTCAAGCCATATAAGTTAGAGACCAGTTAAATTGCTATCCTCTCGAATTCGCCGCGCCTTGCCTAATGTGCGCTGGCCCTAATAGCCTTCAAGAAGGTCGGTAGGTAGTATAAAGCAATCGCGCGGTCAAAGTGGGAAATAAAATGCAGTCTTTCTAATTCCCATTACAGTAGAGACTTAACTAAAGCAATAAAGTCGGAGCCGATTCACGCGAAATCTTGCGTAGAGTTCTAGTTGCAGTTAAGTCTTTATAGGGTTTTGTAGTCAAACAAGGATCCTTTATAGTTTCGTTGGCACAGATAAATCGGAATCCATTGAAGTAAGAGTGAGTGCCAGCTAAAAGTCTGCTCGCGGGAAAAATATACAGTCAAATAGCTTTTTGTTTAGAAAGACGGGTGAAGTACCTACCTACCTAGGTACAGTGGCGGACACGGTCGGCATAACACTTCCGGTTTTTCTGTATTGCAAAATAGCTCTTGTTTTTTTGGTAATACAGTCTAGGGCTGACGAAACCGAACTGACAAATCTATTACGGCCTCCTAGTTCGCCACTGTACGTGAAGGACGTGTAGGCGCCCCCAGTCGCGCGCAAACTTGGCTGGTGCAGACCTTGTCGAAAAGTTGCATAGATCATCATAGCACAAAATGAGAAAAATATGCTGATTCTGGATTACTTGTATTCGAAAATTTTTTTCTATGACTAACTTGATAATTTTGACGATAAAGCTGCTGATTATTAAACTTTTTTACATTTCGTGAATCATCCCTCAGGCTCAAGCCGCCTAGATCGTAAAAACGGAGTTTTCCTCTCCCTGCAATATCGGTCGACCTTATATTGAGTTCTTTGAGAATGCAAAAAGGGGGTAAAAGGCTAGCTAGTAGAGGGGGTCTTAATCCCGCCTAAGACTCAATACTTCTGCTGATGCTAGAAGATAGGTCGATTCTAGATAGACAGGCAGGAACTGCTCCGTGGCTCAGTTGGCAGTGATGTGAACTGAGTAAGCGTGTGTCGAACCCGGGTTCGATTCCCGGGTGGGGCGAATATTGATATGATGTATATCGATGTTTGTTTCCGGTCTGGGTGTAATGTTCGTCTCTGTGTGTGTTTCGGGTACCCTAGATACAGGTTCTTCCTAGTTAGGGGCTCCGAGTCTGATGTGTTATTATTATTACTTACTTTTTTTTATTATTACATTGTTGGCAGGGCGGTTAGTAAGTTTGAGTTTGGTGGAACGCAAAATTTTTAAAGGATTTCCAGAAAATTATGCGAAAAAAGTTAATCACTGCCACAGTTTTTTCCTCTTTGAGTCAAAATTTAATTAAAACAGACGATCTTATCTTCTTAAATTATGTTTTTTCGTCAGTCAAGATTGTAAATGCAATTAATGCGAAAATAGAAATATCCAAGCGATTCAAATCAATTTAAAGTTCAATAAATTTAAACTTATTCTACTACTGTTAAAAGCTAGTTTGCTGCTTTAACCCTGCATTTTCCAAGATTTACATAGAGCTTACATATTTTGTAAGTTCCGACTTTTATAGTAGTTTTGATCTCTCTACTCTTTGAGACTGGCTTTGAGTTTTGAACTGTTACTTATTTCTTGATTTTTAGAAAACGTTCTTTCGGAAGTTATAAGTAACAACAAATACTTAGGCCCATCGCATATGTGGCGAGTCAAGGCGAATATAAGAAGAGGATAGTAAAGTAAAGTAAAGTAAAGTAAAAAATGATTTATTCAATACAGGATACAAGATATCGCTTATTGAAAGTCAATTATACTAATCTAATTAATATTGATACCTTATTTCGTAAAGTATCCAATACAAGATAGAGGCGAGGTAGTTCAGGGTGCCCATCAATTGGCGCAGGCAAACAAATGTTTGCCTTACCTAACGACAATGGTCGCCTGGAGACGCCCCCAAACGAGCCCTCCTCTGTCAAATGATTAAATTTTAACTGGTCCTAAAAATCTATGGCACAGGGTTGAGCACCATACGTGTGCTTTTTGATAGCTTAGAATAATTTTCTATTGAAAACCTGTTTTGTACATTCGCGGTCTAGGAGGGCGTAACAGATTTGTCTATGGTCTCGTGCGCCCTAGATTGTATTACCAAAGAGCAAGAACTATTTTGCAATACATAAAAACCGGAAGTGTATGTTAAATAACCTAGAGAACTGTTAACCTAGAGAAATGAAATTTACATCTTCTCGGTAAGTATCTTACTGTTTTGATTTCAGACGAATCGCAATCATCAAAAGCAAAAAAGAAAAGGAAAATAACTCAGTTATCTAAAACAAAGCTTAAAATGTGTTAACACTTACAAAGGGAAAGAGGAAGTTATCTTTGACGAAAAAAAAAAAAAAGAAAGGTCATCCATCAAGTTAGACCGCGAAGTTAGGGCCAAGACGCATTGAGTTAACGACTCACTCCGGCTTCAGTATACTGAGCTTAAAACTTGTAGACACCTAAAATCTATTGCTGCAATTTCGTCGAGTTTATACTTGGAGTTCAAACTGTCATAATTTTTCTAAACGATTATACAAGGCAGTGCTTGAACTGGGACTTCAGCGTTATGATACTTGTGTAAGTATGTGTATTTTTAACCGACTTCAAAAAAGGAGTTTATCAGTTTGACCTGTATATATGTTTGTCCGCGATTATCTCGTGTTTGGCAGAACCGATTTCGATGCGGTTTTCGGAATAAGTAAGTAGTAGTTAGTTATTATAACCGACTTCGAAAAAGAGGAATGAATTTTGTGACAATTTTTTTTAAAGGCTAAAAAAAGGGAAACAAGCAAATAAAATTTGTTGATTACGTAATGATTTTAAGTCGTCGGCACATTGGTCTTTAAATGTTTTTCTTTTTTTGTTTATTTCTTTCTTTAAATAACGTCTAAATCCTGTGAGTTCAGTAAGCTGTACCGTCCCTGGTACTAACTTCCTTCAGCGACAAGACAACAGAAAAAAGTTAGCAAAATGAATTTGGCGGGAAGTATTCCCAGAATCGGACTTATGGCACGTTATAAATCAATTTTGGCTTTGTTCTGTAGGAGATGAAATAAAATAAGCAGTATATATTTTCGCTGTTTTTTTCAATTTGTTGCTTATTGACGTTCACCGACCAAATTGGTGACGTCCTGAGGAAAAGCCGCGTGAAGAGTTCATGAAACCGACGGTGCGTGTATGAAAAGGCTTATGACTTTAGAAGAAGCGAAAGAAGTGTGTTAGGATTGTAGGAAGTGGTAATCTATTGTCTCTGCCTACCCCGATGGGATACAGGCGTGACGTTATATATGTATGTTATTGTTGAAGAATAACCCTTTAGATAGTAAATTTTTTGGCCGTTTTTGGCCAGTGTTGCCATATTTGTCACGCTTAGCATGCAACTAAGCAATCGTAGTGTGGCTCTTTAAGTTTTTCGACAAAAGACGCTGCTGCCTATTCTTGGATTGTTCTCTTAATTCGCCCTTAAAGTGGCATAGCACAGCTAAAGTAGCGCCACCCGTTTTTTTTTTAATATCTTCTAAACAAAGGCAAATATTAAAAATGTGGAACAGTATTCTCTAGATAATGTAGCCTAGTATTTTAGGGCACTGTTATGGCTGCGTACTGGCCTTGTATAGAACGGAAAGACGCGGCACTGCGCTGTAAAGCTTTTAGGTTAAATACCAAAGAAAGGTACTGATTGTTAAAGCCAAAAGTGGCCGTTTTTAGCAACACTTTGTAGCTTTTTTTGGTATTTAACCTAAAAGCTATACAACAGCACCTTAAAAATACTAGGCTAATTTATCTAGTGGAATACTGTTCCAAATTTTTGATATTTGCCTTTAGAAGATTTTTTTACCGGGTTGCGCTACTTTATCTGTGCTATGCCTCTTATCGACACCCTTGGGAGGTGATAGGGTGGTGATTTTCTATGCACCACCCACCACGCGGAAAACGTCTATAATATTATTATTTCAGCCAGAACCCAAAACCCTCATTTGAAGCAATCAAATCATTTCATCTGAAATGTGGTTTGCAGCCGAACGATACTTGATATGGGTGATGTCACGTGTGTTAAATTATGTAACTTATTGTAGTTCATAACAATATGCAGCGTGATAGTTTGATGTTGATGTTAATTTGGCTGTTGATTGTTAATTCATGTTTGTCTTTTCTGGACAAGCAAAGGAACATAGTGCTCCGACTGCTCCGTAGCTCAGTTGGCAGTGATGTGGACTTAGTAAGCGTGAGCAGCCGGGTTCGATTCCTGGGCGGGGCGAATATTGATATGATGAATATCGATGTTTGTTTCCGGTCTGGGTGTGATGTTCGTCTCTGTGTGTGTTTCGGGCGCCCTAGATACAGGTTCTTCCTAGTTAGGGGCTCTGAGTGTGATGTGTTATTATGTTATTATAGTCGATAAAAGTATTTACCTATGGTATTTTTCAAATGTGAGGATCCTCCTTTTCAATTATCAACAAGGGAGTTTTGGCGGAAATAGGACGGTATCGATTAGAATAATTTAGACGTACCTTATATAAATTGAATTCTCTTTTTAACCCCCAAACGCAAAATTCAGAGAGGGGTGTTATAATTTTAACGTGTTTACCTGTCTGTCTGTCTGTGTGTGTATTTGTCTGTGGCATCGTAGAGCCCAAACGGCTGAACCGATTTACGTTTAGTTTTTTTTTTATTTACTACACAGTTTTCCCGCTTCTTCCGTCCGCGATCTCCGCGCCAATTTCGAAAAAAAAAAACATCTTTTAAACAATGGCCAAAATTAAACATATGCAACCATGATGCACTAGCTAGATGATCTTGCCGAGAAGTTTTTAAGGCTCCTATTGTGTAGCTTTCAGGGTAATCCTATACTGCATGATACAAGTTATTTCTTAGATCTGACACTATATAAAGTTAAATTGAATCGAGTTCTCCAAACGATTGGAGAACTCGATTCAATTGGATTGGATTCAGTTGAAAAGTCTACATTGATTTGGATAAATCCGCAGCGCACTGGAACCGCAATCGAGATAAAATTCAGTTATTGATGTCAATCAGTTCGGACTTGTTGGTTATTCATGAATACGTAGGTATTTGGTAATTGTGGCAAATTAGAAAATATTAGGCTCAAAGCCCTTATCTATTGTGCCTTATCTATCCTTAATATTAGTGCTCGTAGTCTCGTAATACATACCAAGCGTACCCAGATCAAACTGGAAACAAACCATCAATGTTCACCTCGGCCGGGTATAGAACCCGGAACTACAAAGTCACAATTTTAACATCACTGCAAAATTAACTACGAAAGTAACCACTACCTACCTATATTTTCTTACTGAACTACGTTTTTAGCGTAGCCCAAAAAAAACCTTATTTTTAATCTTTAACATCAATACATAGTATAAAACAAAGTCCCTTCCCGCGTCTGTCCCTATGCATGCTTAAATCTTTAAAACTATGCAACTGATTTTGATGCGGTTTTTTTAAAGATAGAGTGATTAAGAGGAAGGTTTATAAGTATAATACATGAGCAACATAGTAATAGGTTAGGCGGTACGAAGTTCGCCGGGTCGACTGGTATAAAATATTTTAATCAGAAGCCTGAATTCTGATATTTCATTCGGATGTTATCAAAACGCTTGCTAATCTGGAAATGAACTTGGAGCTCTGCCAAAATACGAATTCTATTGAAACATTGATTCCCAAATTTCTGGTAAAATTAAGAGCTTAAAATCGTAGCTGCTACGGGGCGTAGCAACGTAGCACCACAACGCTTGTGCTACAAAATATCGTAGCAAATCCAGCCGAGACCCTGCGAACTTTGTAATAAAAATAAATAAAAACCAAAAACAATTCATTCAATGTATGTTTAACATACTATGTCACAAAATGTATCTCATATAGAAAGTACAGTATTAACTACAATACCTTAAATTAATTATAACATAAACATATAACCTATATCAGAGTCGTCTTGCATTTTGAATGTTAAATATCTATAAAAGCATATATCATTTGAAGCTCACAATATCGCATGAAGTGCTAATTCACTCCTTTAATTTAAGCTGCCTTCATAGAATCATTCTTTATTAAAAAGACCAATAATTCTATTCTATTAACTTCGATTTAACTGTGTTTTTGAGACAGTGGTATGATCAAAGCTTGTCCTCGGGCTATTTTAATAAAATTCGCCGAACACAAACCACACATGAGTGAATTAAACGAAAATTAATAAAGATCTGTTATAATCGACATCGTTGGACCATCGAAAACATTAACCGTGTGTTCATAAAGATTCAGTAGGTTTAAAGTAGCTGTACTGGAGGTCTACTTATCTGATTTGTTGTATGGTAAATACGTGACATCCAGTAGAAATTGACATACGTCAAATAACTAAAATTCTAACCTTCTTATTCATAAAGATACAGTAGATTTTAAGTAGCGTTACTGGAGGTCTACTTATCTGGTTTGTTGTATGGTAAATACGTGACATCCAGTCTAAATTGACATACGTCAAATAACTAAAATGCTCTTTAACTTTTTATGAATAAGAGGGTAACTTTTTATGAAAAACAGGGTAAGTCGATATGGTCAAATGTCCGTGATGTGGATTTAGGTCGGAAAACAGCTGCGCTGACCACAAACCCATCCAGTCTTTAGCTCCTAGTGTCAATAGGACGGCTGACCGACAAATTGACGAGGAGCTGAAGATGCAGAGACCCACGACTAGATGTGTCTTCCGAAGTACGGAGGAGATATATGCGAACTCTGAAAAGACTTAATTATATGTTATTATTATTATTATTTGCAGCCTGTAGTATTTTCCCACTGCTGGGCAAAGACCTCCTTCCCCTTTCTCCACTTTTCCCGATCCTGTGCACATTCCCACAAGGTCTTGGTTTGGGCTACTAGTTCATCGCTCCTATCGCAAATACATGATGTGCCATTATTTTTTTTACATAGGTACGTTGTTACCTGACTATCACCATAGTTAATAATAATAACAAACCAGAGCACCTTACTAGGTAGAACCTGTATCTAGGGTGCCCGTTAATATTCATACGCAAACACACAGACCCATGAAAAAATCCATATATCCAGCTTAACAATGTTTTCCCCGCCGGGAATAGAACCTAGATCTCCGAAGCAGTCAACACGCCAATGCCAACTGGCCCATGATGGAATTTTATCGTAAGAATTTACCTTTTTAGTTCAAAACAGAAATAAACAAAATTCATCTTTCTAGTCCAACCAAAACGAACCGAAAAAAACCGAATACAACTTTAAAAATTACCTGTCGTTTTTTCCATCTACCCGCATTCGAAAGAGGTAACTCTAAACCCCGGATCAGGGATCCTTTGTCAGTGTTATTATCGGACTATCGCTCGACTCGTAGAGGTTTCGATTTCAATTTCGTCCGGTCGGAGATAGGTGGTTTGAGTGAAACTGTCGGGTATTGGAATTAGAACTACAATATCACACACTTATGTTTGATTTAATATGTTCTGGGTAGTTTTAAAACGTAGATTTTGATCTGGTGTTTTTGAAAACAATTTTTTATTTTATTTTTTACTAGTCGACCTGGCGAACTTTATTGTACCGCCTTACCTATAACTATCTTGGGCATGCAAAGGATTTTGATGCGTTTTTTTTAATAGATAGATTGATTCAAGAAGATTCTTCTTATAAATTGGCAGGGTCGACTAGTAATCCATAAGCGAGACAAACGAACAGCAATTGATTTTTATATAAATGCTAGTTGCCCTGTCCTGGCGGACTTTGTATCTCTACAATTTTATATGGAAAATTGTAACTATATTATTTTAATATCTTCCTCGCTATTTTTCCATATTTATTCAACGATAAATACCTTTGGACGAAGACAATTAATTTAAAACCAAAATCGTCTAAACCCGCCCTGCTTTTCTCGAGTTTATACGAGTGCAAGACGAACGAACAAATTAATTTTAAAGAAGATAGATTATTTGGCCAATTTGTGCTGTTTAATATTTTACTATCTTAACATTTTTCTTTAATCTTAATCATAATCTTTCTTTACTTAGAGCAGAATTATTAGTTTTTTTTAAGAACAGTTCATTTATAGACAATCAAAATATTGATTGTTTATAAATGAACTGTTACTTTATTGAATTTCAATATTGCCAGACAAACAAATTAAATGGAGCAAACAAACAAACATACTATAATACTATAACAACCACCCGGATCATAACGGGGCCTTGATTCTTTTTAATATTCTTAAAAAAAAATGCTGCCCGGGCGAACTTTGCACAGCGGTCCGTCGTTCAGCGTAACACTTCCGGTTTTTCCGGATTGCAAAAAAACTCTTGTTCTTTGGTGTAAAAGTCTATTGCCTAATATATTATCTGTGGCTGTGGTCTATTGCGCACATTACAGTTTATTTTTTTTCGACCCAAATATTTATGTTAAAATGCTTTACCTAGCTTTTTTTATGTGGGATTGTAATGGTGAGTTTTCCAAATCGGTCCAGAGGTTTCGAGCCTTTCCAATTCAAACCAACAATCAAATCTTTACTCTTTGTGCATAGTAGTTACATAGTAATAAAACTTAAAACACACTTTTTCTTCTCTTAGCCTTCTATTTTTCGTTCATTTTTATTATATTGCCATTGATTCTTTAATAATGTAAAAAGTTTAAATAAAATCTTATCGATCACATTGAATTTTTTTTTTAACCCAAACGAGTCAGTTACTTAACACACAAAAAAAAAACAGGTGAAACCAAAAAACAATTATCAAAAAATTAAACCGCCGAAAAAACTGAAAAGCATTAAATAATAGGGAAACATTTTCTATTAGGCCTTAATTTACTCACTTCTTAAAGTAATTTTGGATTACCAAGAAATTTTAAGTCGGTGCCACACCACACAAGCAAATTCAATATCTACGTAAAGCGCGATGCGCAGCGACACACGTTTTTCGGTTATTTCCTTGAATTTCAGGTAATTTAGTGATCTGTGGCACCGACTCAAAATTTCTTGGTAATCCAAAATTGCTTTAAGAAGTGAGTAAATTAAGGCCTAATAGAAAATGTTTCCCTATTATTTAATGCTTTTCAGTTTTTTCGGCGGTTTAATTTTTTGATGAAAAGTTTTTATTTTTTGCTTTTCAGTTTTTGGGCTTATTTTTTTTTGACACCAGCTAATCACCCTTCACAGCTTGGTCGCACCACACAAGGTGGCCACTCAACCTGGTGACGGTTACCTGGGACTAACAGGATGAGGTTCGATCACGACCGGTCGGTGAGGCGATTTGTGAGGGAGGCCTATGTCCAGCAGTGGACGTCTATCGGCTGAGATTATGATTATTAAAGTTCATATAAAAAAGATTCATAATTATATCTAGCAGTTTTCATGTAAATCACAACACGGCAATGTAATCTGTGAGTGAACAATAAAGTCACCCCTATTTTTCCACCCTTAGGGTTGAAATTTTATTTCCAAATTTTTATGGGACCAACTTCAAGGTATACCCTGTCGATTAAAAAAAGAATTATCAAAATCGGTCCACACAGTAAAAAGTTATGCGTGATCATACATAAAAAAAAAAAAAAATATATACGCGACGAATTGAGAACCTCCTCCTTTTTGTTTTTTCGTCGGTTAAAAAAAAAACAAGGTTATTAACAATAGAGTCTCAACTCAAGAATAGAGCCCCAGAAAGATTAAACAGTTTAATATTCAACATTTCTGATACTGATTCTGAGGTCTCTTGTAATTCCGCCGTTGTGATTTTTAGGGATCCGTACCCAAGCCTCGTTCCGGTTCCTTGTTAACCGGTGTAATCAGTGCGTGCCGCCTGATTGGATTTGAAACGGAAATAATGGGACCGGTTCCGGGACGCAATATTCCCTCTTGTAGCAAAGGTTGTGAGTTTCCGCCTTTTGAGCAAATTTCCCTTTGTACGGTGGTAATTTCGAATTGCAAAGTGAATGGGGAATACGTTTTACTTATTGAAGGTACCTAGCTGATACGGCGAACTTCGTACCGCCTTACAATAATTAAGTTTACGTACTTACATCTATACCAATATTAAAAAGAGGAAAGATTTGTTTGTTTGTAACGAATAGGCTCCGGAAATACTGAACCGATTTGAAAAATTCTTCCACTGTTAGGAAGCTACATTAACCCCGAGTGTCATAGGCTAAATTAGATTTTCAAAAAAATTAGGGATCCTTACCTAAACTCAAATAATATAACCAAAGGTGCAATATTTTTTCCGTTGTTTACATATTTTGACAGGGGGTTTGTTGTTGTTATTTGTTTTTATTCGGCCATTCTGGGCAGTCAAAAGAACATAGTCTATAGAGCCAAGTCTTTTGTAGTATCTTATATTCTATGGCGTAACGAAATAAGCCGGGAAAGCTCGTACATAATATAAACGTCACGCCTGTTTTCCATCTGGTTAAACAGAGACAATTGATATCCACTTGCTATAATCCTGACACTTCTTTCGCTTCTTCTACAGCAATAAGTTTACGTCCAATATTATTATTGGCAAACCCCCCACAATGTGGTCAGTCGACCTGGTGAAAGCTGCGGGTCTACTCTGGATGAGGGTTGCTCAAGACCAGTCGTTGTGGCGTTTAATGGGGGAGGCCTATGTCCAGCAGTAGGCATCTTCGGTTGAATATAATAACACATCACACTCAGAGCCCCTAAATAGGAAGAACCTGTATCTAGCGTACCCGAAACACACACAGAGACGAACATTACACCCAGACCAGAAACAAATATCGATATTCATCATATCAATATTCGCCCCGCCCGGGAATCGAACCCAGGTGCACACGCTTACGCCCCGCAGTACCGGGCCGAAGAATAGGACTGAGGTATCCCCTGCCTGTCGTAAGAGGCGACTAAGAGGGGACCCCGGGGTCGTTGGGTGCATGAGGCGGGGGCCTCGTGTAGTCATATAACGGCCCCGAGAAGGACGGTGGAACGCGGTGTCCCGATTCCGCCGTCGAGCGTAGAAAGAGCCATCCGCGCTCAGGGGGGACTACCACCACTTGTCCCCCCGTGAAGAGGCTTAACAGCCAATGCTGGAGGGGGTCGCGGAGTTGAACATAACGATCGAAAGATCACCCGTGACCCCTTTGCCAACAGCCGAGATGGACACCGGCGGGGTTTTAGTGGGTGCGAACCCCACATAACCCTGCGACTCCCCCCGGGGTCGCAGGGTACTCGTTAGGAGTTTCCCCGCCTAAAAAAAAAAAAAAAAAAAAAAAAAAAAAAAAAAAAAAAAAAGGTGCACACGCTTACTCAGTCCACATCACTGCCAACTGAGCCACGGAGCAGTCACTAAAAAAATTGTACTTATAGATGTCGAAACGTGACAATGTGCATTTTGCAATCGGGAAAATAAACTCTAAAACCGCCAATAAAGAAAAAAGATAAAATCGTTTCCCTAATAACTTTTCAGAACCGATATCATCTAGGTAACCGGATCCCCGTCAACCGCTGAAAAAATTCATTCCCTGCCCTCGAAATGCGGTGGACGATTGGTTCTCATTTTAGATATGAAACAAAAAAAGTCATTTGGATTCTGTGTCGCGGTTTTTCAGAGTAATACCTAAATTGCTTATTTTAGATTTAGTATGGTTCTCTTATAATGTTTGTTCACGAGGTATAGTACAGCTAAAGTAGCGCCACCTGAAAAAAAAAAACATCTAAACTAAGGCAAATATCAAAAATTTTAAACAATATTCCAGTAGATAATCCAGCCTAGTATTTTTAGGGCACTGTTCCATAGCTTAGAAAGCTACTGATTGTTGCCAAAATTGCCCGTTTTTAGCAATACTTTGAATCAACACATCAGTAAGTTAACAAAAAAAAAAAAAGATTTTTTTTCTTTCTTTCTTTCTTTCTTTCTTTCTTTCAAAATGCTTCTTTATGGCTTTAAGCAATTTTTTTTCTAGATAACCTGATTTAATGTGCAGATATCAATATCAATACATAGTATAAAATAAAGTCGCTTTCCGCGTCTGTCCCTATGTATGCTTATATCTTTTAACTAGTCGACCCGGCGAACTTCGCACCGCCTAATCTTTTACTATATTGTGCATATATTATACTTATAAACCTTCCTCTTGAATCACTCTATCGTTTAAAAAAACCCGCAGCAAAATCCGTTGCATAGTTTTAAAGATATAAGCATACATAGGGACAGACGCGGAAAGCGACTTCATTTTATACTATGTCTTTTAATATACGCAACGGATTTTGATGCGTTTTTTTTTTAATAGAGTGATTCAAGAGGAAGGTTTATAAGTATAATAGATGCACAAAATAGTAACTGGTTAGGAGGTACGAAGTTCGCCGGGTCGACTAGTTCTTTATAAATACCGCCCCTATATTATAGAGAGAATATCTAAAGCTAACCCATTGTGGATAAAATTGACTTCCAAATAGAAAGAACGCGGTTACACGACGCCCGATCCCATTTCTACTTTATATCATCCGATATGTAGTCGGTTCCTTTATTTTACTGCTGGTTGTATAAAGCGAGGGCTACATCGCGCATTGAAAGACGGAGACTAGGCAGAATTGGTGAAGGTTGCGGCAGTGCACTGGATGAGAGAAGCGGAAGAAAGATCTTTGTGGCGATCTATGGGGGCCTATGTGCAGCAGTAGACGTCTTCGGTTGAAATTATATTGATTATCATCCGTTTCCCTGCGTCAACGAATTAGAAATGATGAGATTCCCATAAATAACTTAAAAAAGTCACCAACATAACGTAAATAATTGCAAAACTTTAGTCCCAATGGGCAAGGCACATAGCTCGAAGAACAGATAGTCTTTTAGGCCAAAAAGTTCTCGAGTGGCGACCGCGCACCGGAAGACGCAGAGTAGACGACGAGATGATATGAAATTACTGAGTCAAGTAGTAGGTTTAATGCGGCACTCGCAAGATGCGATTAAGAGGGACCCCGGGGTCGTTGGGTGCAAGAGGCGGGGGCCTTGTACGTCCATATAACGGCCCCGAGAAGAGCTACAGAATGCGGGTGTCCCGTTTCCGTCGTTGAGCGTTGGGCTAGCAAACCAGCGGCCCCCGAAAAGAGGCTTAACAGCCGATGCAGGAGGGGGTCGCGGAGATTAACTAGCTCGAATAGATCTTTCCCGTGACCCCATTTTCCAACAGCCGAGGTGGACACCGGCGGGGTTTTAGTGGGTGCGAACCCTACATAACCCAGTGCCGCAGGGTACTCGTTACGAGTTTCCCAGCCTTAAAAAAAAAGTAAAGTGCGACACAAAAGATAAATTTAAAAGTTGCAACATTGTATGGAAATTTTCGAATATGCCGCACTGGTAGGTACGCGAAAGAAACGGCTGGTAACAGAGATAGAGCTACTATCAGTTCGTCGTTAGTTAAAGGAATTTGCAGATAGTTGGATCGGGGTTCGGTGAGTGGAAAAGGGTTCCCTATATAACAGGATAAGTCTGCGAGGTGTGAAAATCACAAGATTGGGGCGGCGTAGATATTCTGATCCCTGATTTTGATATTCGACAGTCGATTTTCATTCTGATTTCTGAGACGGCTTAAATGTCGCTTAGTGAGGAAATCTGTCTTATTATAATAACTTTGAGTCTTGTGACAGATGTTGGTTGTATTTAGGCGTTAGTAGAGGGATAAATTGGGTTCAGAATGTAAACGATAAATTAAGACAGTAATCATTGCACATTAGGGTGGGTAATTTTTTTTTTTTTGGAAATCTTATCGGGCACAGCCGTATTTTTGTGCCAAATAGTCTTAAAATAAGTTATGCAAAACATTTTTGCATTCAATTAACTATAACTACCTCCAGATTAAGGTTAAAGTTTCTGATTTTCAAAACAAAAAAAAAAAAAACAAATTGCCTTGAAAAGCCAATCGCATTCTTATAAATAAAATTAAGTGTTACAGAAAATCAGGTTATCATATAAAATTATAAACTACGAAGGTATATAGTTATAAAGGTTCGTTTAATTATTTTAATTTGCACCTTTGCTTTTGGGTTGACCAAATTAGTGCGAAATCCGGTAAGTATAAGAAATAATAATAAACATATCCATTTTCATAATCAATACATAGTATAAAATAAAGTTGCTTCCCGCGTCTGTCCCTATGTATGCTTAAATCTTTAAAACTGCGTAACGTATTTTGATGAGGTTTTTTTTAATAGTAAGAGTGATTCAAGAGGTAGGTTTATAAGTATAAAAACATGAACGATATAGTAATAGGTTAGGCGGTACGAAGTAGCGTATAATAATAATAAAGTAGGTATATCGTATGCTTGATAATATTACTATGCAAAGCCAGGTAGGTAGCTTCGATAAAATCTTGTGCAACTTCATTAAGAGGCATAGCACAGCTAAAGTAGCGCCACCCGCGATAAAAATTAATATCTTCTAAACTAAGGCAAATATCAAAAAATCTGAAACAGTATTCCACTACATAATGCAGCCTAGTATTTTTACGGCACTGTTGTATAGCTTTTAGGTTGAAGACCAGAGAAACTACTGATTGTTGCTAAAAACGGCCACTTTTAGTAACAATCAGTAGCTTTCTTTAGTAACTGTATTAGGTGAGTGAGTGGGTCCCGAGACACGCCAAGAGACGACGTGGTCGCCCCAGGAAGCGATGGAGCGACGAATTGGGAGCACACGATAGGGACTGGTGGGAATCTGCCCAGGACAGGGACGTGTGGAAGGAGGGGAAAGAGGCCTTAGCCCAGCAGTGGGATAACATAGGCTAGTAATAATAACTGTATTAGGTTACCTTCTCAAAAAGTTTGTTAAATCCATCGGTGCCTTGATCCTTTTCTGCACGTACAGAAAATGTTATACTTAAATCTGCAATAATCAATATATATAAAACTCTTCCGTGACTGACTGACAGACAACGCAGAGCCAAAACTACTGGGCGTAGCGGGCTGAAATTTTGCATATAGGTTCCTTAGGGAGTCTGCGCGGGCGAGACCGCGGGGCAGCCTCTAGTAATTAATAAGACACTTGAACTTCATCCCTGTTTCGCTACACCGCTTTTTCATTTCATTTTACAAAAATACGTAGATCTACGGATTTTTATACTTACTACCATCTACCGTCACTAGCAAGCAATATTAAACTGCGACAAATTGTTCTAAACAGCTGACTAATCCCTTCACAAGGCAAGGGACTTGGAATTAAAAGTCCTTTCTTGTTCCTTAGGAGTTGTATTTTGCCGTTTCAGTCGGGTTGACTTGTCTTCGTAAATTAATTTCGCTAGCTCTTTATTAAAGCTGTGAAGGTGAGATAATTTTCTTTGCCTTGTTTAGGACCAGTAAGGCATTTATATTAATACTAGTCGACCCGGCCAACATCGTACCGCCTAACCTATTACTATCTTGTGCATGTATTTTACTTTTAGACCTTTCTCTTGAATCACTCTATCTAATAAAAATAACCTCATCAAAATCCGTTACATAGTTTTGAAGATTTAAGCATACATAGTGACAGACGCGGGAAGCGACTTTGTTTTATATTGACACCTAGTCACGGTCTCGGCGAACTTCCTATTGGCGTACAATTTTATGTTTAAAAATTAATTATTGTTTTACTTTCCGCGCAATTTTTCCACCTTTTCTCAATTTCTAAACCTTCCCAGGACTAGGACAAACATTTCAATACCAAAATCAATTAATTGGGCCCGCCGATCTTGAGTTTTAGTGACACAAACTAACCATAATTGATTTTTGTATAAATAAGACTACGAGAATGATTTTTTTTTAATCAAAATGGACATTTCAGTTAATATACCGGGTGTTTCTGACAAGGCGGTAATTAATCAAAGGAAAGATTCAGGTCACCATACCTAACAACTTTCCTAAAGCAACTTGGGTCGATATCTCAAAACAAAAATCAGCTGTCCCGTACATTGACCCCGCCAGCTGATCGAACCAATGTATGGAACAGCTGTTATTTTTTTTAGATTTTGACCTATGCTTCTTTGTGAAAATTGTTAGTTATGGTACGCTAAAGCCCTCCTTTGATTTATTACCGCCTTGTCAGAAACACCCGGTATATCATTGGTATTGCGGTTACAAAACATTCAATTGATATAGCTATGGTTATGAATGAAATAAATATTTATGATGAGACTATGATGTCGCTTTTATTTTATTTATTTTAGCAAATTTCAAGATTAAAAAAATAAACCCTAACAAACTTATTAACAATAGTGATACAGATAGGGAGCTAGTGAGTCGCCTGTATCGTTTGACAGTTGATATCCATGAATCGACTTCATTTCCATCCCCATTTTCAATTGAAAACGAGCGGTGGAGCCGCACTTGCTAAGGAAGGCAGGAAGTGCCTATACTGTATGTGGTACTATTTATTATACTGTGCTATAGGGTTGCTAGTAGGTATCCTCTAAAAATGCAATTAGTGGAGTATTATGAAGTTCTTTAGTTTTTGCATTAATTAGCTAAGTTTGTTCAAAAGCTGGCAACCAGCTGTGGGTATGCCGCGAATTGTTGGTAACTTTTGCGGTAAAGCGAAATAGTTAGATTGCAAAGGATTTTGTATTTGAATTTCAAGTCTGGCTGCTGAATAAAGTAGGTATTTAGATCGCGCAGGTTGTTTAAAACTTTTCTTTGAAAAAGTTAATAACAAACATATTTACACAAGTGCACAAGGTATTATTTTATTTTATTATGTAAGTACTAGAGCCGCCTATAACACAAAAATCCAGTTTTTTCCCGTTCCTATGTGAATTTTGGGAAATCCTTTCTTAGTGCTCACCTACACCCCTTATGGAATCTACATTCAAAATTTTAGCCCGCTACGCCCAGTAATTTTGGCTCTGCGTTGTCTGTCAGTCAGTCAGTCTGTCAGTCAGTCAGTCAGTAAAGAGTTTTATATATATTGATTGGGAGTCCAGTTAATTTCAATACCTACCTATATTGCACGAGGCGACGGTTCAGGGTAGTCTCCCAGGCAAGCAAATGAGGTCGCGGAGTTGAACATAACGATCGAAAAGAGAGAGCATCTTCCTTGTTCTGTGGATCGAAATATCACCCGTGACCCCCTTGCCAACAGCCGAGATGGACACCGGCGGGGTTTTAGTGGGTGCGAACCCCACATAACCCTGCGACTCCCCCCGGGGCTGCAGGGTACTCGTTACGAGTTTTCCGCCAAAAAAAAAGGCAAATGAGAGACCAACAGTGCAAGGGAGCACACACAAGCTCGGATAACACACTGTATCGTAGTACAGAACAGAAACAGATATTTTTAACCGATTTCAAAAAAGGAGGTTATCAGTTCAACCTGTATGTATGTATGTTTGCCAGCGATTATTCCGCGTTTGGATATCGATTTTGATGCGGTTTTCAGATAAGTATTTGTGACATTCAGGAGAAGGTTTTAGTAACTATTTTAACCGACTTAGAAAAAGATGAAGTGCACGGTTAATGTATGTGTCAGTTTATTGGTTCCTTTTTTGTAAAAAAGAAATTATTCCTTTTGTAAACGCTTTATTAATTTGTGCTAACAAAGAGGAACTCATATTTATATATGTACCTATATAAACGACAGTGTTTCGACCGAGTTTTTTTTTTATTTTAGGTCTTGTATAGAGGCAGGTCTTCAGGTCAAGATTTATCACCATTAATAATAATAACCAATACACAGACCAAAAACAGCTGGAGTCGAACTATTTATTATCAATCCATAGTATAAAACAAAGTCGCTTCCCGCGTCTGTCCCTATGTATGCTTATCTTTAAAACTATGCATCGGATTTTGACGCGGTTTTTTTTATTAGATAGAGTGATTCAAGAGAAAGGTTTATAAGTATAATACATGCAAAAGATAGTTACAGGTTAGGCGGTACGAAGTTCGCCGGGTCGACTAGTATTAATAGTATTAATACCGCAAGCTCTTATTTTTCCGTTTCCGTGAGATTTACGAATTAAAAGTATCCCATGTCGTTGAAAAAATAACAAAGTACAGAACTACTTAAATTTGTATTTGTAAAACTAGAATTTATTCTAGACTAGTCGACCCGGCGAACTTCGTACCGCCCTACCTATGACAATGTTGTGCATGTATTAAACTTATAAACCTTCCTCTTGAATCACTCTATCTTTTAAAATAAACGCATCAACATCCGTTGCATAGTTTTATAGATATATAAGCATACATAGGGACAGACGCGGGAATCGACTTTGTTTTATACTATGTATTGATTACTTTAATACGGATTTCTGTGCAAGCTACACTACGCATGCAGTCTAAAAGTTTTCTAGTCTAAGTCAAAGATAATTAGACCTCCATCCTAATGTAATCTCTGGAGAAAGAAAAAAGACAAGTATCGAGACAAAGCGCGTGTTAGTGACACTCATAAATCAACTTTTTTTCGTCCCAACTTGGGGTCTTATTTGTCTCCTGAACTAGGTATCATAATAATATTGTTAGAAGTTCTTGCTAGTTACTACTCATTGCGGGGTCCATCCTTAGGGTCCATCGCATATCTTGGCGAGGCGAGGCGAAGATAATTATAACTTGCGCACATAAAGAAACGTTTTGAAAATGGCGGCATACAACGGTATGGGCTGTCTCTCTTCTTATAGAGAGGCACTAGAGGCTCATCAGAGCCGAACCCACCGAGCCGAATTCCGAAGCACGGAATCATCTTAGCGTGTTTCCTCATTACCAACTGGCTTATCAGAAACATCCTGTATTAACTGGGATTCGTTAGGTTTTCAATTAATAGGTTTAAAATACCTTTATAACATATTAGACTTTCAAATTTAAGTAATTCAAGTTCACAGACATTTATTGTAACACACGACTGAAGTTGGGAAAGTTACTCTTCTCTCTTATATCTTACCTTAAGAAAGCACTAATAAATAAGCATTAATATATGGCACAGGGTAAGGGACTGATCGTGTGGTGTTTCAGGCTGTAATTCACAGTCAATTTGGTATCTGCTCTCTCGAGTTCAAACTCGGACAAGTCGTTCTCGAGTACAGACTATCTGCTTCAAGCCGTCTCAAACTCCGTCAAGGGTATGCTTATCTGTGTTGAAGTCGGAACTAAATTGTGTTATCAATTCGGAGCTGAGAACGATTTAATTACATTTTGATACTTTGGAGTGCTACTCCGGACTCTGACTTGACTGAGAATGTCGGAGTAGTGGGCATTATTTTTTGATTAAATTTACCTCTTTTTAGCCAACTTCAAAAAGAGGTTATCAGTTTGACCTATATGTGTCTTTGTATTATGTATGTATGTATGTGTGTCCGTGATTATCTCGCGTTTGGCTGAACCGATCTTGATGCGGTTTTCAGAAAAGTATTTGTTACATTCAGGAGAAGGTTTTAGAACCTATATAAACCTATATATTATGTATGTTTCAATTTACTGAAGGAGGGTCCTTTTTTATAATAAATAATTTCTTTTTCACAAAAAAGGAACCCGCCTTCAATAAATTGACACATACATAAGCTGAAAACTTCCTCTTTTCTGATGTCGGTTAAAATAGGTACTAAAACCTCCTGAATGAAACAAATACAGCTATGAAAACCGCATCAAAATCGGTTCAGCCGATATAATCGCGGACAAACATACATACATACAACCTCCGTTATCAGTTTGACCTGTATGTTTGAGTCATTAACCTCCTTTTTTGAAGTCGGTTAATGAAGTCATTTATTGTTTTTTAAACCTTATTTTGAGCGGTTATCATAGTTAGGACGGGTATATACAAACAACGCCTTCAAACTTCTAGAATGGAAAGGGCAGGGCATCAATATTAACGGCGAATACATCACTCACCTTCGGTTTGCCGACGAAATCGTAGTCATGGCAAGGTCGATGAGGAACTCAGCACGATGCTCGAAGGCCTCAACCGAGTCTCCCAACAGGTGGGCCTTAAAATGAACATGGACAAAACGAAGGTCATGTCTAATGTCCATGTTCTGCCTACCCCTGTTATGGTTGGGAACTCGGTTCTCGAAGCTGTCGACGAGTACGTATACCTAGGACAAACCATCCAGTTAGGTAGGTCCTACTTCGAGAAGGAGGTCAATCGCCGAATCCAGCTCGGATGGGCGGCGTTCGGGAAACTACGCAACGTCTTCTCGTCCAATATTTCTCAGTGCCTGAAGACGAAGGTATTTAACCAATGTGTGCTGCCAGTGATGACATACGGTTCTGAAACGTGGTGCTTCACTATAGGGCTTATGAACAGGCTCCGGGTAGCTCAACGAGCCATGGAGCGGGCTTTGCTCGGGATTTCTCTGCGGGATCGAATCAGAAACGAGGACATACGCAGAGAAACCAGGGTCACCGACATAGCCAAGCGGATAAGCTCGTTGAAGTGGCAATGGGCAGGTCATATAGCCCGCAGAACAGATGGCCGCTGGGGCCGAAAAGTTCTCGAGTGGAGACCACGGATCGGCAAGCGCAGCGTAGGACGTCCACCGACCAGATGGACGGATGATCTGCGCAAGGCTGCGGGTCCACGCTGGATGCAGGCCACCTGCGATCGGTACAGATGGAGAGCCTTGAGGGAGACCTATGTCCAGCAGTGGACGTTCTACGGCTGAAATGATGATGATGATGATACAACAAATTACAAATTGTTTTTATTAAACAAATACGTTGTCCCAAACTATTCGAACTGCTATTAGTAAAACAAACTTCCGTTTAAGCACTAATGTATAAATTAACAATTCACAAAGCTCTAGCTGGCGATACGTCGTCGCGGGATCGGAATGAGTGGTTGCCAGCGGCAAACTCAGTAAGGGGTGTTTTTTGGGGCCGTTCAATAATTAAGACTGTCGCTTTGGGTACCAAAAATGATTGCTTTGAATGTGAATAAGGGAAAAAATATTTGTTCTTGAAATTAATTGATTGTTATATCTTTGGAAGTGAATGATTTCCGATTTTCTAAATTAGTCACCATGCCTAACAACTTTCCCAAAGTAACATGGGTAAAATCTCAAAAGAAAAATCAGCTGTCCCATACAATGACCCCGTCAGTTAATCGAACCAATGTATGGAACAGCTGTTTTTTTTTTTGAGATTTCGACCCATGTTGCTTTGGGAAAGTGGTTAGGTATGGTGAGCTAAATCCCTCCTCTGATTTATTACCACCTTGTCAGAAACACCCAGTAAAACATTTCTGCATAGCGTTGAGTATACCACATACTTAAGTATAAACAGTTCTTTAGATTATATTAGCAGCATGTTAATAATTGCATCGTTACTAAAACATATTTTAAAACAGTTTTTATTGCAAAAAGCAAAAATTACTGGCTTAAAAAGGTTCATCATCATCATATTCTTGTTACTGATAGGGGGCATTGAGATTTATGCGTTTCTTTCTTCTTAAAGTTTTACTTTGAGGTATACAGACTGATGCTTCCTTAAAGTACTGTTTAGCCATGCTTTGGTATCAGATAAAAAGCTGAAAATATATAAATAAATTTCTTCATTAATTTCCAGCTTTTATTCTTAAACGCGTTACCCCAGTAAATTTCTACTTAAGTCCGGATCTGGTAACATCTAAAGCAACCTTGAATTTACTCAAAATGTACCGACTTTAGATATTAATTTGAAACCAAATAACCGAACCTAAGTGGTTAGGACCTTGTTCAATACATAGTAGTATTAATAATACATCAGGAATATACATATTGTTCTAGCTAACTTAGTACCGGTTTACCCAATATGTGTATAGCGTATCTATCTTCTATATATGAAAACTAGAGGCTGCCCAGCGGTTTCACCCGCGCAGATTTCTCATTAACACAAAAATCCCGTTTTTTCCCGTTCCCATGGGAATTTCGGGAATTCATCCTTAGTGCTCCCCTACACTCCCCAAGGAACCCACGTGCAAAATTTCAGCCCGCTACGCCCAGTATTTTAGGCTCTGCGTTGTCTGTCAGTCAGTCAGTCAGTCAGTCAGTCAGTAACGGAAGAGTTTTATATATATTGATGAATTGTGTGCTTCGTTGGTCTCGCTAAAACTCGAAAACGACCGGGCCAATTTAGCTGATTTTGGTTTTGAAATATTTACAGTAGTCCAGGGAAGGTTTAAAAGGTGAGAAAATATGGAAAAGTGGAGGGAAAGTTAAAATACACATGTTACTACGGCGTGATACGAAGTTCACCGGGACAGCTAGTTTGGGATAGTTTTTATGTTTCTCTTTCTCTTGGAAATCACGGGATGAAGCTCCAACTTGTAGAGGCCCTTTCGAGAGTTTTGCTATATTTTATATGGATCACCAACCAGGCACCGCCACTAAATGCACAAATAGATCATGCACCCAGCGGGGGCACCCAAAAGGTGATAGGAGATTGACGACATGAATAATAATAACAGATCACACTCAGAGCCCCTAACTAGGAAGAACCTGTATCCAGGGTGCCCGAAACACACACAGAGACGAACATCACACCCAGACCGGAAATAAACATCGATATTCATCATATCAATATTCGCCCCGTCCGGGAATCGAACCCGGGTGCACACGCTTACTCAGTCCACATGAAATGGTTTATGGGGGTGAGCTGATTCATAGACGGGTTAACGGGAATTATCGATAGGCACTAATTGCCATATTATTATTAACACACTAAAAGGCTAGGTATCTCTGAATCAAATTTTATTTGCATCAGTTTAGTACATTAGGCGTAATTGCCTGACACAAAGCTAGACAGACTAACTTCCGCATATTTTACAATATTAGTTAGGCTAATATGAAGGAAAAGTATCAAACAAGATTGAAATTCAAAACATTTGTCAGAACTGTTACAAGATGCATAATGAATAACTTTTCCCAACTCCAGTCGTGTGTTACAATAAATGTCTGTGAACTTGAATTACTTAAATTTGAAAGTCTAATAATGTTAATAAAGGTATTTTAAACCTGTTTGTTCCCTCGTAGCTCCCTCGGGAATTGATGGAAAAGCAAGTGGACTGTATATAATAGGGTATATTTTCTGGTAGCAAATGTTCGCGGTTACAAATGGCGGGAAGTAAGAGGTGACAAAAAGAGCTATGTGGTCGCTGCTGCGGGTTCCGAAAAGTGAGTGGTGCGCTGGTGCGCGTCGCTTGTAGCGGCCTCGCTGATGGTCGCCTCTCCCCGCGTCCCGCGCCGTGCTTGCTCGTTGGTGGTGGTGGCGCGGCGCCGGTAGCGCGGCAGATTTAAATCCGCGCCAGGTCGCGTTGATGTGCACGAACGATGGGCGTGAACAAAACCTATTAATTGAAAACCTAACGAATCTCGGTTAATACTGGATGTTTCTGATAAGTCAATTATTAGTTACAGGGGTGCTTAAGATCACCATACCAAACAACTTCCCAAAAAATTGAAATCTCAAACCAAAAACAGCTTTTCTATTCCATATATTTGTTCGATCAGCTGACGAGGTTAATAAAAATAATAATAATAAATCTTTATTTCGTTTTTCACAACACTATTTACAAAATTGGGATCTCCTTTTAAGTACGAATACCTGTGTCAGGAGATTCCGCTCTTCTACAATGACATTAATGCTATGTGTTTTGATTAACTGTGAAAATAGGTGGGTTAGATAGGTATACCAATTTTCATATATCAGTGGTAAAACGATAGGTATACTTAAAATTATTAAATTAAGTTTAACTAATAATATTAACGTCCAATCAATTAAGTAAGTTAATAATACATTGATCAAAAAATATTTTATCTATGAAGATAGAACAACAGTTTTTCCACTTCCTCATAATCAAGTGAGTAAAGCCATTTAAAAAGGTTTTTTTTAACGTCCATAATTGACATACGATATATTTTATGTACGGGGACAGCTTATTGCTTTGAGTTTTTGCTAATGTTGCTAATAGAAAACTATAAGGTATGGTGAGCTGAATCCTTCCTTTGTTTTATGACTGCCTTGTCTGAATCACTATTTTGTTTATATTAAAGAGAACTCTTCCATTTCCTCCGGAGTGGTCCGTCAACTCGTCAAAGAACAGATTGTCGCTGGGGCCGAAAAAAAAATTCTAGATCGCCCGGGCACCGGAAGACGATCTGCTAAAGGCTGCGGGAGTACACTGGATGACGCTCTCATCATTTCAGCCGTAGGACGTCCACTGCTGGACATAGGCCTCCCTCAAGGCTCTCCATCTGCACCGATCGCAGGTGGCCTGCATCCAGCGTGGACCCGCAGCCTTGCGCAGATCATCCGTCCATCTGGTCGGTGGACGTCCTACGCTGCGCTTGCCGATCCGTGGTCTCCACTCGAGAACTTTTCGGCCCCAGCGGCCGTCTGTTCTGCGGGCTATATGACCTGCCCATTGCCACTTCAACGAGCTTATCCGCTTGGCTATGTCGGTGACCCTGGTTTCTCTGCGTATGTCCTCATTTCTGATTCGATCCCGCAGAGAAATCCCGAGCATAGCCCGCTCCATGGCTCGTTGAGCTACTCGGAGCCTGTTCATAAGCCCTAAGTGAAGCACCACGTTTCAGAACCACGTTTCAGAGGATGACGCTCTGACCGGTTGGAATGGCGATTTGTGGACGAGGCATATGTCTAGCAGTAGATGTTTTCGGCTGAGATTATGAAAATTATGAATCAGAATGTTCAGCCCATGTTCATCCTCAACGAAGAACCTCAACTTAAAAAGTAGTTTACAAAAACTTCTTCGGAACTTGGAACACTAGTAAAACCATAAAAAAAACAGACCAGTAAAGACAAGGAAGATAAACAACCCAAAATACTATACTTATGTGAATTTTACCTCCATTTTTCATTCTTAAACTTCTCACTGATCTCTGGCCTAACCTTTAACCTTCTCACGTAACAATAAAAGCAAATATTTACCTTAATACATCTCCTTGTAGTTGTTAAACAGTGTGACAATATAGAGCTCGTCATCCCGTACACTCTGGCACGGTAAACAGCACTACAACCTTAACATTTTTGTTGAAAACTCGTCTTTATGCAGTTAGAATTAAGGTGGAAGGAGTTTAGCTCTCTGTGCAAACGAGAAAATGGAAGGGTTAAATATTTATTCGACCCTTATTTTCAAGGTTTTCAAGGCGTTAGGACAGTGCCACATTGTCAGATAAATATAGCTGACGATGTTTTGGAAAAACTCGTGTTGATAATTGAAATGTGGAACCAACTTCGCATATCAATTTGTTAAGAGTAAAAATAAGTGATACTACTTACTTACTCAAGGACTATGTTCTTTTGTCTGATCAGAATGTGTCAAGCATACAACATATAAGATCCTCATCAGTGCAGTGTTACCGTATTATTCATAAAAATACAGTCGATTTTAAGTAGCTTTACTGGAGGTCTACTTCTCTGGTTTGTTATATGGTAATGCGTGACATCAAGTCTAAATTGACAAACGTCAAATAACTAAAATGCTCTTTAACTTTTTATGAATAACAGGGTTAGAATATAGGACCTTTATTATTGTAATTTTTATATTGAGCATGATTTTGTCTGTTGTTTTATTTTATTTTAAATAACTAGCTGTCCCACCGAAATTCTTATCACCCTAATTTTTTTTATGAGAAATTGAAATTATAGTTTTTACTATCATCCTAGCAATTTTTTAATATTTTCTCACTGTATAAACATTCCCTGGATTAAATACCAACATATCAAAACCAAAATCTACTAAACTGGCCAGTCGTTCTCGAGTTTAAGCGAGACAAACGCACCACAATTGATTTTTACGTACCTACTTATATATTTAAATAATTGCGGAATGTTATGGACTTACCCAGTTACTATCATCTCTTAGCTTACTGCAGTGTAGTGCGGCCCCAATCCTTTGTAGACAAAAGGCGATTTTCCGCCCCTTTCTCGATATCACGTATCTCTTTCGAAATTTACATCCGTTAATATTGTTAAAATGGAATGTGTTCCGTTTTCAAAATTTGAATTAAACTTCCGGCGTGTAAAGTTCATGGCGTTCTGAAAATAGCTAAGGTAGGGGGGAATGAATAACTTATTTTAGAAACTGAGATTATCTCGATCAGTTAAGAATATAATGATCCCCATTTTGGGAGTTACAAAAATTAATGATCGTAGAGTTTATAAGGTAAAGCGTGCAAAGCACAGAAATTTTCTTTTGCCTAAGTATGCCTATGAGGTCTATTTTTGTCCAGGAACTTTTTTCATATAATAATTCTCATTCAATTCGATCTCGATTCCCACTCGAGAACTGGTTAAGGGTGGGACATTTATGAGGTTACAAGTATAAAAAAACTCACTCATTTCTCATGCAAAAATAGGATACTATACTAAACTTACAGTATTCGCTTTAATAAATTTGGTTAACTAGACTTTAATTATTGCATTATGCTTTAAGATTTTTTGATGTTGATGAAAATGAACGATGTGAGAAGTAATATATCACGTTACGAGCTAGAAAAAATGTCACGGACGCATGTTCCGAGCAAATTAAATAGTTTTGTTGTTGTTCTACTTTGGAAGTTTTTCTATTATTCCCTTATTTTGTGTGAGTTTGTTGGGGAAAAGTGATGGGAAAGTTCTTTAGTGATGAGGTGTTATAGTTATCGATAAAAAAAAACATACCTACATAATCTCACGCATTTATTCCCCGAAGGGTTAGGCAGAAGCACCAGCTCAAGAGCCGGACCCACGTTTAGCCGGGTTTTATGATTTATTACCAACTTGACAAGGGGCCAGCTTGTCGCCGCGGTTATAACGACCACTACTGCGGCCAGGACCGACGGCTTAACGTGCCTTCCGAAGCACGGAATCATCTTACTTTTCGGCCAAAAAAAAAAAAAAAATACTATACACTAAACGAAATAATACCTTAGACAGTTACATAAGCGTGGATTAACCAATCAATATATATAAAACTCTTCCGTTACTGACTGACTGACTGACTGACTGACAGACAACGCAGAGCCGAAACTACTGGGCGTAGCGGGCTGAAATTTTGCATGTAGGTTCCTTAGGGAGTGTAGGTAAGCACTAAGAAGGGATTTCCCGTAATTCCCACGGGAACGGGAAAAAACGGGAATTTTGTGTTTATGAGAAATCTGCGCGGGAAAAACCGCGGGGCAGCCTCTAGTTTAATAATAATATCGTATCTCAATCCGATCTCCGAACTAGGTAGAACCTTTATTTAGGGTTCCTGAAATACATACAAAACATCCAGAACCCAGGAATCAAACGTTCACCATAACAATTTGCCACTGCCGTGAATCGAATATAAACCTTCAAAAATACTGTTAATATTACTTCCAACTGAGCCATGTTGATGTATTTATTAAACAATAAAGAGTCTGCTTTTATTTATAACAGAAATAACATCATTAGTAATATTTTGAATAGAAATTATATGTAATTGAAAGTGATTTATGGCTTTCATACAAATTTTGTTCGTAGTTTTGCGTTGCCACGACTTCCGGTCAAATAAAATACACATAATTATGTCCGGGTACGATTCCTGACGAGGGCGAAATTTGTAAAAATGGATATCGATGTTTGTTTCCGGGTCCTAGTGTGTTTGTATGCTTATATATCGACGAATCAATACATATATATAGGTAGTATAAAACAAAGTCGCTTCCCGCGTCTGTCCCTATGAATGCTTATATCTTAAAAACTATGCAACGGATTTGATGCGCCTTTTTTAATGGATAGAGTGATTCAAGAGGAAGGTTTATAAGTATAATATATGAGCAACATAGAAAAAGGTTAGGCGGTACAAAGTTCGCCGAGTCGACAAGTTAAACACTAAAATAAAGTTTGACAACTCGAAACTCATTTTATCATTTTACAACTTTTTTTTTTTCAGACATATAGTGACTATATCGGGACATTAAAATTTTATTTTTAGTCGTTAGCTACTGTGTGTCGGCCTAAAATAATTGATATGCTATCTAAATCACTAGTCTGACCTAGACATGGTTAAAAAGTGAAGGTGAATAAAACACAACAAGTCATTAATATAGTTTTAAATATTTTATTTCTGTAATGTCACTGGAAACAACATAATGCACAGAAGAGGCCGCCCCGGACTCTCGAGCGGCGTCCCCTTGCATCAATAATATATTATTATTCATTTAAAAAAACAATATTATCTTCAACACATCTATTGTATGTATAATTCACATTATATACAACCCCGCAAATCAACGTATGTACACCGCTATCTAAATATGCATGTATAACATACAGGGATATATCATTATATATATTACATAAAAAGAAATATATTACATGAGAATTGTAAAGTCCATTATGGCTTAGTTATATACAACATAGTACGGGCATTTTCGTTAGAATTTTTTGTTTCGCCCCCTTCTGTGTTTGCCTAGGAGAATCCGAGCGAAAGCCTGTCGGAAATCTGGGCTAAAAATGGTGTAGATGACCGGGTTGAGGGTCGAGTTGAAGTAGCCAAGCCAGAGGAAGAAACTGGCAAGATAATCGCTGATGACGCAAGTTTGGCAAATGGGCATCACCAGAGCCATGATAAAGAATGGTAGCCAGCAGAAAACGAACGCTCCTGTGATAATAGCCAGCGTCTTAGCTGCCTTTCTCTCTCTCTTAGCTTCAAGAGACTCTTTCTTCTCTTTCTGAGTTGGAGCGTGAGCGATAGGCTTATCAGGTTTCGATCCATTAGTCACAGTCGAAGAAGTCTTCTCTGGAGATATTTGTGGAACTATTCGCTCGTTGATGGTGAACGCAGTGGTTCTTGGTTCCTCGTCCAGCGTGTCTACGGTGGACGTGCTCTGACCTTCTGTTAGAAGCAGTGCTGCAGCTATGGTCTCCGTCCTGGTCTTCTGGTTACACTTCTTTAGATTGAGGAACCTTTTCTTGACGAACCTCCTGTCTCTAGCTGATTGTATTGGCCGGCCTGTAAGAGTTGTTCCATCAGCGGACGTTGGCCGAGGAGGTGGTGGGTCTCGTCGCCTCCTAATCCGTCTTCGAGCAGTTTGGAAGATCTTCCAGTATAGGATCAGTATGACTGTCAAAGGGACGTAGAATGTGGACATGGTTGCAAAGATCTGGTAAGCTAGGTCTTGGCTGACGAGGCATTTCTGTTGCTGCGTGATCCTAGCAAGGTAGTCAGGGTCTTTCCAGCCGAGTTGTGGGGCTAGGGAGACGACCAGCGCTGCGCCCCAAACTAGGAAGATCATAGTGAAGATACGACGCTCGTTTCGTATGTGGATGTAGTCGACGTCTGTGACTGCCCAGTACCTGTGTTAAAAACGACTGGTTTATTTCTTGTTTTCAAAGTAATGAACTTAAAATGGTAAAAAATCTCTAGAATCTGAGTTAATTATAATAGAGCAAACATTAAGAACAAAGTAGGAAATTGTTTTTGCATTTCTGAATGAAAAACAAACTCTGAAGAATATTTTGAATAGGAAAATATAGTTTTAATTCTGGAACTCTGCAAATTGTATTTAAAATGTAAAAGTGCTCTGAATCCTAGCGTTACGTGACTGGACTCTTTAAGGTAACTTAAAAAATTGAATCCTGCTTCCTAAATTGGGTCGTTTATAATATTCTTTAGTTGCTTAGTAGCAATGTTATCTAGCGTCATACTAGATCAAATCTTAGATATTTTTCATGGTTCAGAAGACATGTACATTTTTGTAGCAATTGACGATAAAGTTTTTTATTTAAAAGAGTTTTAAGATATTTTTTTAATAAAACCAGTCCTCATCATCCGGTAACCCTTAAAGCAATAAAAAGTCCATTCAATTTGACACATAATAGCAGGATTAGAACATACATCAGAATTAAACTTTTTTAAATTATTTATTTCAAAAACACAATAAGGTCTTACAGCAATTGCCAACACACACTTATTGGTAAAACAACAAAGAAATTCTACATAAATATCCATGTCCATCTGATACTGCTCCTTCTGTTTTCAAGACTGTGTCATTGATACAATATAGTTACTAGATTGCATAGTCTTGGGGATAGCGATAGGAGTTAGTAACAATCATATTATCATCAATACATAATATAAAACAAAGTCGCATCCCGCGTCTGTCCCTATGTATGCTTAAATCTTGAAAACTATGTAACGGATTTTGATGCAGTTTTTTTTAAATAGATAAAGTGATTCAAGAGAAAGGTCTAAAAGTAAAATACATGCACAAGATAGTATAAGTTTAGGCGGCACGAAGATCGCCGGGTCGACTAGTATGTAATAAGTCACTAGCCCCACTAACTTAGTGTTTTACTATGTTCATGTTGTATCTCGGTAGGCATGACACAGGCATTATCCTAGTATGCCAGCCATTGTTATCTAAAAGTGTGCTTTAAAATGTGTTTTTTTCAATAAATTGCGACTGCGTTCAATTTTGAGGAATTAAGGACAAAGTTTTTATGACCATGATACTGATAACGGCCTCTTAATGGCACAAAAAACAAGACACAAGACAACCGGTCGTATCGCATGATGAATCCCGTAAGTGGCGACAACAGCAACTAAATGCTAATCCGGGCTCCGTAATACGAGTTTATGAACTAAATAGTAAAATTTTATGGCCTGGAGCAGACATGAGATTTTACGAGGTTAGTCAGAGGAATGGAGCTAATGCTATAGATGTTGGGATTGAAAATAAGCTTTGTTGGTTTAAATTAGAAAAATACTGGGTGTCCTAAATTAAATAAATGCATATTTTTTGTAGCGAAATGAGTATTTCGACTTCATCACGAGCTTAACCAAATGTACGGTGAGCCGAACGTCATTAAAATCATCAAGATTGGTCGCGTATGATGGGCAGGTCACGTGATCAGAATAGACGAGGCTAAAGTACTCTACTGGAAGGCCAACCGGAGGGTCGCCGGAGCAGAGGCAGGCCCCAGCTCAGGTGGCTGAACGGCGTCCAACAGAACACTAAAAATATCGGTATGAAGAGTTGAAGAGAGAAAGCCCTAAATAGAACGGACTGGAAGAATTTACTTGACCAGGCTAAGGCCCACCCGCGGCTGTAACGCCTAGGATGATGATGATGATGATGTATTTCGACTTCTCTTTAGCTATTTACCTACAGTTTTAGGCTATAAGGTAGAGGTGGTCGTTATTTACAATCGCATTTAAAAAAACTCGTTATTTCATGGCAACGAATCGAATTAGCAAAGCAACGAATCGCATTGAAATGTACTAAAAAGACATTTTGCTGAAAAAAAATTGTATAAGGTTTTGTAAATTGCCGAATATCGATAATTGCTGCACTTCGATAAAAATATCCATATTAACATTGATATTAGAGCAAACTTGCATGCCTAGTTTATTTTTTATTTTTCAAAATTTCAGCCCGCTACACCCAGTAGTTTCGGCTCTGCGTTGTCTGTCTGTCAGTAAGTCAATAACGGAAGAGTTTTATATATATTAATTATGATGATACAAGGATAATACACTAGACTAGAGTCTGCAATCTAAGTCTGAGGGTATACCACTGTATACATACTTAACGCCATTTAACAAAAATTACATTTGTCTGACAGATTGCTAATTGGTAATTATATATATATTATATAGCATATTTTTTCCGCACTTTTCCTGCATTATAGTAATACTTAAAAGCACAAACCTGTCAGTGGCGATAGCAACTAAGTGGAGTATGGAGGCTGAGCTGCATAGCACGTCGCTGGAGGTCCACATGTCGCAGAGCTCTGGTCCCAGGATCCAACCTTGGCTGACCTGATCAAATAATTTAACTATTAGTCTTCGGAAGTCACAAACATTTTTCTAGCTGTGTGGTGGTGTAGTGTAGTAGCAGCTATAATAATAATAATAATAATAACACATCACACTCAGAGCCCCTAACCAGGAAGAACCTGTATCTAGGGTGCCCGAAACACACACAGAGACGAACATTATACCCAGACCGAAAACAAACATCGATATTCATCATATCAATATTCGCCCCGCCCGGGAATCGAACCCGGGTGCACACGCTTACTCTGTCCACATCACTGCCAACTGAGCCACGGAGCAGTCTATGTAATACTGTTGAACGGTAAAATTTGCATTGATTGCGCGGCGGCGCGTTGGTGGCGTGTGTGAACTGTGTTGCTCACGGGGGGGGGTCGGTCGTTTTGTAAAAGGCGACTATTGTAATATTCGAAGGAATAGGTTCTTCATTAAAACACTAAGAAAGCCTTATTGCGATCGCCAACCTCCTAAAAGTTTGTTCTTGGGCAATCTATAGAAGATATAGGGGGTAGTACCTAGTACCTATTTAAGGCCTCCACTACACGCTTTGAATAATATATGACCATGTATAATCTTAATAACCGACACTCAAGCTGCTTTAGCTATAACAAAATTATACCTATTATTTTGCTAACAGAATTCATGGAAAAATAGAAGGAATAACCATAAAAACATAGATAATTACGTAGGTGTAAAAATAAACGATCGCATTCGACCGGTTATTGCCTTGTGATATTGATACTGTGGCAGTAATTAAGGAAATAGAAAGCGCAAATAAATTATTTATTTGAGAAAAACAACAACGGTGTAATAAAATACTTATGACAACTTAATTTCTACGTGGTAATTTTTTATCACAGTTAGTTCATTATTCTGATGGTGTACATACATTTTCTGTTTGTACAAAAACTTTTGAAAGACTTTTAGTGAGCGCGGTAAATTATTTTTCAATTTTAATTTTCATGAATCAGTTCTGTATAATTCATGTTAACCTTGTATAAGATTTTCCGGGGTGATGGAAAAGTTACCGTGTTTAATAAAAAACTAGAGCAAAAACTTACCCATCTGGCAATAGACCATTAAAAAACGTTAATTAATGCTTGCTTTTTAATTCATATCGCATAAACTGATGCGTTTGCTAAAGTCATAGGTTCATTTATTACGAGAAATTATATTATAACGCTACCAATTTGTAAAGCCCTCGCTTTCCGCTATCGCATAAGATAACCGGGATTCCCCCTTGTGTTTGCGTAGGCAAATTATTATTATTACTGCGGATAAATTAAATTGCTTTGCAGATAATACGGTGTAATTATAATAGTTAATACAGCTTTGGTAGATTATGTTGGTAATATTTTAGAGGCCTATTTCACTGTAGGGATGCTCGATATTGAAAAAATCGATGATCGATGATCATCGAACCCAAAACATCGATGTAAGGCAACATCGAGGTTTTTTTACAGACATCGTTAGTTAGCAAACGAGTTTTTATTTATATGTTTCGTTGCGTGCAGAAATTGAGAAAATAATCAGTGGATGCGTTTATTTCATAGATATCAAATTTTATTGAGGGTTGTTGATCGTAACTTTGCGAAATCTTCTTTCAGAAAAACCTATCGGCAAAACCTATGTTTCGATGTTTGATATAACAACATCGATGTTACGATGTTTGATATCGCAATAATTTGGCTATTAAGGCGGTAACTCACGGTATGGCGCGAAATTCAATTTTTTTCATGTTTTTTAATTATTTTGGCGAAAGTATTCATTTTAAATAAAGTTTAAATGAATTCGCGTACGTAAAAACCTATTTCCCACATTGTGATATATCGTTTTTGAAAGACAGAGTTACCGATTTTGAGTATATTCAAGGAACTTGTTTTTTGGCCTTTTACCCCTTAGACACAAAATCTGTAGGTCTGTCTTCAAAAAAACGTTGTATTACAATATGGGAGATGGTTTTTTACATACGCGAATTCACTTAAACTTTATTAAAAATGTATACTTTCGCCAGAATAAATAAAAAACACGAAAAAATTTGAATTTCGCGCCATAGCGAGAGTTACCACCTTAAGAGCATCCCTATTTCACTGAAACATATAGGAAGTGCACTGGTATAGATATATAACTAATGAAAAAGAAGAAAAGAGTAATCAAAAGTAAAAAGTCACAAATGATATATTCAATATAGGATACAAGATATAACTTAATGAAAGTCATTTAGACTATCTATCTAATTGGTATTGATACCTTATTTGGTAAAGTATCCTATACTGTGAGAGGCGAGGTAGTTCAGGGTGCCCACCACTTGGCTCAAGCAAACGAATGTTTGCCTTGCCTTACGACAATGGTCGCCTGGGGACGCCCCCAAACGAGCCCTTCTCTGTCAAATGATTTTACTCTAAGAATACTTACTTCGTAAACTGCTCCAAGTGGCATTACGAGGCAGGCGACCATCAAGTCTGCCACAGCAAGGGAAGCTACTAGATAGTTGGCAACATTCTGAAGATTCCTTTCCACTATGATAGCTGCTATAACGAAAACGTTGCCTGCGAACAAAATTACAAATTTGAAAAAACTAAAAGGAGGTGTCTACACACGGGGTTTGTTACATAATGAAAGGTTTTATATTAAAACTAGAGGCTGCCCCGCGGTTTTTCCCGCGCAGATTTCTCATAAACACAAAATTACCGTTTTTTCTCGTTCCCGTGGGAATTTCGGGAAATCCTTTCTTAGTGCTCACCTATACTCCCTAAGGAACCTACATGCAAAATTTCAGCACGCTACGCCCAGTAGTTTCGGCTCTGCGTTGTCTGTCAGTCAGTCAGTCAGTCAGTCAGTAACGGAAGAGTTTTATATATATTGATAAAAACCAGTGGGCACCTCGCGGCTTCTCTAGATTGTAACATCAAATTCCCAATTTTCCCGTCGGAATTTCGGGATAAAAAGTACCCTATGTCCTTTTTTAGGCTCTAGACTATCCATATACCAAATTTCGTTGAAATCAATTCAGAGCGGCTATTACGGCCGCTTTTACAATATTGCTTTCAAAATCAAAAAAAAAATCAATAAATCTTTATTCAATATAGGATAAAGATATCACTTATTGAAAGTCAATTAGACTACATCTTATCTAATCGCTATTGATACCTTATTTGGTAAAGTATCCTATACTGTGAGAGGCGAGGTAGTTCAGGGTGCCCACCAATTGGCTCAGGTAAACAAATGTTTGGCTTGCCTTACGACAATAGTCGCCTGGAGAGGCCCCCAAACGAGCCCTCCTCTGTCAAGTGATTCTACTCCCTTTCGCAATGATTTTACAGCGTAGAGAAGAAAGGGGTAACAGACTCTACTTTACAATTTATCTCAATACAATAAGTCTTTGTACTTGGCGTCCTCTTTGCGTTTTTTTTTGTATTGACTTTGACACTTGGAGGACGAAAGGCAATATTGCAAATGCGGCCATAATAGGCCCTCAGTAGTTTTCTCAGGTAAGCGAGACAGACAGACAGAGTTACTTTTGCATCTATAATATAAGTATGGATAAAAAAAGCACTAGCAAAGCCACGGGGCACACATATAGTGTCCTCATAATAATATAAACTTGAAAGTTTGTAAGTGTGAATGTCTGTTACTCTCTCACGTAAAAACTACTAAATTATTTTTTAATGAAACTTTGCAATAATAATAGCATCACAATAACTAGGCTAAAATTTATAAAGATACTGCGGAAATTTGCAGTTTGAAGGAACATTGCGCTGGAAAAGCCGCGAGGGACATAAAAGTATAGAATAAATGCTTTATGAATTTTAGTGGCGATAAAAATAAGCTACATAATTTATTTTTTAACCGACTTCAAAAAAGGAGGTCATCAGTTAGACCTGTATGTATGTATGTTTGTGAGCGATTATCTTCGTGATTGGCGAAACCGATCTTGATGCGGTTTTCAGATAAGTATTTGTTGCGTTCAGGAGAAGGTTTGAGTACCTATTTTAACCGACTTCGAAAAAGAGGCAGTGCTCAGTTGATGTATGTGTCAGTGTATTGAAGGCGGGTTCCTTGTTTGTAAAAAAATAATTATTACAAAAAAAAGGAACCCGCCTTCAATATACCACAGAATACCTAATAGTATCAACTGAGCACTTTCTCTTTTTCGCATTCGGTTAAAATAGTTAGTAAAACCGTCTCCTGCATGTAACAAATACTTATCTGAAAACCGCATCAAAATTGGTTCATCCAAACGCGAGATAATTGTGGACAAACATATATACATACAGGTCCAAGCAAAATAGGCACGATAGCTGTCAAATTGCGGAAATTCGCCCGTAAACTAAACTAAAACTAAACTTCATACAGGTCAAACTGATAACCTCCTTTTTTGAAGTCGGTTAAAATACTTTCTCCTGAAAAAGATTAACCTAACAAAAAAGAAAACCTACTTATCTCTTAGTATCTCACTGTATCAATATCAATCAATACATAGTATAAAACAAAGTCGCTTCCCGCGTCTGTCCCTATGTATGCTTATATCTTTAAAACTATGCAACCGATTTTGATGCGGTTTTTTTAATAGATAGAGTGATTAAAGAGGAAGGTTTATAAGTATAAAACATGCACAATATTGTAATAGGTTAGGCGGTACGAAGTTCGCCGGGTCGACTAGTTAAATAATAAAGCAGGTTTTTCCAGGAAAATTTAATACGTAAAGCCTTCACAGAATAGAAAGATGGCAGAACCTTCAGGATTCTCATTGTCGAGTTAAATTTTTGCTCCGACTAAATTAATGTTTAAGGGAATACGTTTGTAAAGGTTAGCGCACACTATTATTGTGCATGACCACCATCCTAAAAATGACCCCCTGATTTGGTTGGCAGTGATTTCGACTGTAAATTTAAAGGTACAAGTTCGATTCCCGGAGGAAGCAAAAATTGTTATGATGGATATCGATATTCGTGTCCTGGGTCTGAGCACTGAAACTCGTGTACGTGCACGCGTATCATGCCTGTGTAAGTGAGATAAGACATACTGATGATCTGAGCGGTAACCTAGAGGTAACCGAGCACGGGATCCGCACTTGCAGAGGGAGGCAGGGAGTGCCCCTTTTTATTATAGTACTACATACAGTCTGGGTGATATAAATATATGTCTTTGATTGTGTTTCGGGCTCTCTAGATACAGGATCTACCTAGTTAGGAGCTCTGAGTGAGATTCGCTATTAATGCTACTTATTTATTAGTATTTTCAATACATAGTATAGAACAAAGTCGCTTCCCGCGTCTGTCACTATGTATGCTTATATCTTTAAAACTATGCAACGGATTTTGATGTGTTTTTTTTTAAAGATAGAGTGATTCTAGAGGAAGGTTTAAATGTATAATACATGCATAAGATAGTAATAGGTAAGGCGGTACGAAGTTCGCCGGATCTACTAGTAATATTATAAATGTGAAAGTATAAACTCTATCGCAATCGCGCCTAAAATACTAAACCGCTTTAAATGAAATTTTGTACGGATATAATTAAGAGCATAAAGGCCATTGGAACGAAAAATAGGCTTTTGCGGTTTGAAGGGAAATGATGTTGGCGAAGCCGCAGGGCGCATACCTTTATTAATATGTTTTAAAACAAAAGGTAGTTAAATTATAAGTATGAAACTTCACAATGTACGTTAACCCTTAAGGAACGTTCCTATAAAACTGTGTTGACCCAATTCCAGTTTCAGCGGAACGCAAATATTATGGCTTTCATGAACAAACACTGACATACATATACCTCTGTGTAACGACTTACATAATACATGATAGCACTATTGGAAACTCAGTTGAATTAAGGTGGTAGGTCATGGTCTGGTATGATAAGTTGAAGGGAATGAAACAAATTAGCTGCTGAATAAGGGGGTGGGTCCATCCTTGTACAATTATTATTATGACTGCGCCGTGGCTCAGTTGGCAGTGATGTGGACTGAGTAAACGTGTGCACCCGGGTTCGATTCCCGGGCGGGGCGAATATTGATATGACGAATATCGATGTTTGTTTCCGGTCTGGGTGTGATGTTCGTCTCTGTGTGTGTTTCGGGCAACCTAGATACAGGTTCTTCCTAGTTAGGGGCTCTGAGTGTGATGTGTTATTATTATTATTATTATTACTAGCCTATGTTATCCCACTGCTGGGCAAAGGCCTCTTTCCCCTCCTTCCACACGTCCCTGTCCTGGGCAGATTCCCACCAGTCCCTATCGTGTGCTCCCAATTCGTCGCTCCATCGCTTCTTGACCACTGTACAATATCGGTTTTAAATTCAAGGAGTGATTAAGTACACCCTCGATATTATCAATATATATTAAACTCTTCTGTTACTGACTGACTGACTGACTGACAGACAACGCAGAGCCGAAACTACTGGGCATAGAGAGCTGGAAATTGGCACGTGGGTTCCTTGGGGAGTGTTGGTGAGCACTAAGAAGGGATATCCCGAAATTCCCACGGGAACGAAAAAAAAACGGGATTTTTGTGTTTATGAGAAATCTGCGCAGGAAAAACCGCGGGGCAGCCTCTAGTATACGATAAAAAAAAAAACATAAAATAGTAGGTCTATAAAAAATGCCACGCACATGAAAAATTTAACCTTCTATAAAGGTACCTACTATCTTTTTCTCAGATCGCAAACTGTTTCTGAAGTGACTTTACTGCAGTTTCATCGATATATAGTATTGCTAATGGGGCCGTAAACGACAGGGATATTCAAGAAAAGGCTCCAGAACCTGGGGTCGTACTCGAAGTCGAACACGACCCAGGAATTTATTAGAGTAATGTAAGAATTGAAAGCATTTAAATGTCTTGAGATGATATACTTTTAAATCAATTAAATAATTAAAAATATAGAATTCAGACCATATCCTAAAGTTAGATTTATGCTACAAAAAATAATTGAGAGCTTATTTAATGTTATTTAAGTACAATTTTTTTTTGTTATTTTTATTCGCATTTGTAACATATTTTTTTAAACACTGTTATTTAAATCAAATTAGGTTTTCTTTATAAAAAAAAAAACAAAATATACTTATTTTCCCAAGTATTCAGACAACAAATCAATAGTAATAAGTAAAGTAAAAACTGATTTATTCAATACAGGATACAAGATATCGCTTATTGAAAGTCAATTAGACTAATCTAATTAATATTGATACCTTATTTCGTAAAGTATCCTATACTGATAGAGGCGAGGTAGTTCAGGGTGCCCACTAATTGGCTCAGGCAAACAAATGTTTGCCTTGCCTTACGACAATGGTCGCCTGGAGACGCCCCCAAACGAGCCCTCCTCTGTCAAATGATTCTACTCCCTTTCGCAATGATTTTACAGCGTAGAGAAGAAAGGGGTAACAAACTCTACTTTACAATTTATCTCTCTCTTTTTTTTGTTCCTAGGTGACATTACAATTTAATTTACAATACAAAGAACATAAATTAATAAGATTTAAAGTACATACATGAAATAATGAAAATAACGTGCAGAGCTAGACTACTTCCATGCGTTTTTGTCGTTTTCATAATCATCAACATTGTAATAAGCTTTCTTAATCAAACCTTTTTTGATACGAGTTTTAAACTCACTATCATTCAGGATCAAAATCTCTTCTGGGATCTTGTTATAATATCTTACTTCGTTTCCTTAAGCATTTGTTTGTCCGTTTTAGTCTGTTCTGTGGAATACTTAATTTGTTTTTGCTACGCGTTCTAAGGTCTTTAATTTTATCACATTTTTTATCAAACATATGTAAGTTTTTACGAGTATACATAATAATTTCAAAGACGTACTGGGACGGAAGCGTCAAAATATCAATTTCTTTGAATTTTTGTCTGAGGGACTCGCGAGCTTTAAGCTCTAAGTTTTTGTAGTATAAAAATATATATAAAACTCTTCCGTTACTGACTGACTGACTGACAGACAACGCAGAGCCGAAACTACTGGGCGTACAAAGCTGAAATTTGGCATGTAGGTTCCTTAGGGAGTGAAGGTGAGCACTAAGAAAGGATTTCCCGAAATTCCCACGGGAACGGGAAAAAACGGGATCTTTGTGTTTATGAGAAATCTGCGCGGGAAATACCGCGGGGCAGCCTCTAGTAGTTTATAACTAAAAAAAACTTTCTAGTTCCACAAAGTGTTTTGGTTATAAATCTATTTCCTTTTAATAAAAAGATTGCTAGTAAATAAAAAAAACTCCATAACTGGTAATTGAACTCGTAATCAATTAACATGGGTCTTTTTTATAAGAATAAGATTTGCAGCATGATCGGATTTTCAGGATATTGAATTCATTCTTTTTAAAGGTACGTCGTAAAATAAGGCACAGAACAGAATATCAGCATTGCTCAGTGACCTAAGTTTCTCGGTCCGCTGGTCAAGTTTATCTCAGTAAACAATTTATTTGCAATTTTTATTGTCAAATAGGAGCATTAAGAGGAAGTCCTTTGTGCTAAATGCCGTTTCGAATCTCTTTCAGATAGTCTGTTTTACTTTATCATTTGACAGAGGAGGGCTCGTTTGGGGGCCTCTCCAGGGGACTATTGTCGTACGGCAAGCCAAACATTTGTTTGCCTGAGCCAATTGGTGGGCACCCTGAACTACCTCGCCTCTCACAGTATAGGATACTTTACCAAATAAGGTATCAGTAGCAATTAGATTAGATGTAGTCTAATTGACTTTCAATAAGTGATATCTTGTATCCTATATTGAACTAGAGGCTGTCCCGCGGTTTCACTCGCGCAGATTTCTCAGAAACACAAAAATCCAGTTTTTTCCCGTTCCCATGGGAATTTCGGGAAATCCTTTCTTAGTGCTCACCTACACTTCCTAAGGAACCTACATGCAAAATTTCAGCCCGCTACGCCCAGTAGTTTAGGCTCTGCGTTGTCTGTCAGTCAGTCAGTCAGTAACGGAAGAGTTTTATATACCGGGTGTTTCTGACAAGGTGGTAATAAATCAAAGGGAGGATTCAGCTCACCATACCTAACAACTTTCTCAAAGCAACATGGATTGAAATCTCAAAACAAAAATCAGCTGTCAAGTACATTGAGCTGTAATTTTTTTTGAGATTTCGACCCATGTTGCTTTGGGAAAGTTGTTAGTTATGGTGAGTAGAAGCCCTCCTTTCATTTATTACCCCCTTGTCAGAAACACCCGGTATATTGATAAAGAATTATTTGATTTGATTTATCGTTTGAAATGTTTGCTATTTACTACACCAGTGCATTTTCTATTGCGCACACGAACCCACCAGGGGCTAATCAGTGTGCGTTAGCGGCATGCCCTATGGTCGGACTAGGCAAGATTTAGGGTAAGATTTAAGGCATGCGTCAGCGAAAGACGCAAGATGAACAGGAAAGCGGACTGGTATTGACATAACTATGTAGGTTATTTCTTTTTTACCCCAGAGCATAGGCAACGCGAAAGTTCCCAGTACCTAGAGGATAACAATTCATCTGTTAAACTTACGATTATACTTCCATTCTATTACAATTCTACTATTAGGATTGGGTCGGAAGTAGGAAGAATTGCGCAAGTCTCGTAACTTTGATCCTATGGGAGGAGTAGAATGACTTTCAAAATTACGAGAATCGCAATTCTTGACCCAATCGTAAAGAAATAGTAATAGAAGCATAATCGTTAGTTAAAGAGATTAGGGACCCTGGTCCCTAAATTATATGGTATTGCGGAAGGAACAAAAAAAAAACAAACAATCGTAAAGAAAGTATCCGAGCAATAAATAAAATAAAAAGTAATTGAAAAGCACTCTAAAATATAGATCTGTAAGTACCTATTGTAAGCATCTGTTGGAAATGTGCCAGCGCCAGCAATAATGTGCGGCTTTTTCACAGATGAGAGAATAATGAGTGATCCAAAAAGTTTTACAATGTTTGCTTTATAAAATAAACTAGTTGACCCGGCGAACTTCGTACCGCCTTCGTACAAACTTGTGTATGTATTCCACTTATAAACCTTCCTCTTGAGTCACTTTATCTATTAAAAAAAACCGCATCAAAAGCAGATGCTTAGTTAAAAATATATAAGCATACATAGGGACAGACGCTGAAGGCACTTTATTTTATACTATGTACTAGAGGCTGCCCCGCGGTTTTTCCCGCGCGTATTTCTCATAAACTCAAAAATCCCGTTTTTTCCCGTTCCCGTGGGAATTTCGGGAAATCCTTTCTTAGTGCTCACCTACACTCCCTAAGGAACCTACATGCAAAATTTCAGCCCGCTACGCCCAGTAGTTTCGGCTCTGCGTTGTCTGTCAGTCAGTCAGTCAGTCAGTAACGGAAGAGTTTTATATATATTGATTGATGATGATATGGATGATGGATGATGCCCTTCATCATCTCAGCCAAAAGAAGATCTACCGTACTGTACCGATGTTCATCAAGTGCACTCTGCTGGAGGTCGTCATACCATCTTACGCAGATTTTGTCTCTAAGTCTCTCGGTGCGCGGTCGCCATTCGAGAACTTTTTGGCCAAGTGATCTGTTCTTCGAGCTTTGTGTCAGCAACCCATTTCCAATTTTTAAGCCTATTCTGTCCTCATTGGTTCTTCTGGGTATCTCATCATTTCTTATTCTAAACCCCGGGGGCGTTATAGGGTTATGAGGGGTTCGCACCCACTAAAACCCCGCCGGTGTCCATTTCGGCTGTTAACAAGGGAGTCACGGGTGATCTTTCGATCGTAATGTTCAACTCCGCGACATAGTGTGATCGTCCTCTCAGGGGGACATAGTGTGATCGTCCCCCTGCGTGTGTCCCCTGGAGGTTCATAGGGTCATTATTGTAATCAATACATAGTATAAAATAAAGTCGCTTCCCGCGTCTGTCCCTATGTATGCTTATATCTTTAAAACTGTGCAACGGATTTTGATGAGGTTTTTTTTATTAGATAGATTGATTCAAGAGCAAGGTTTATAATATTATTACAAGCACAAGATAGTAATAAGTAAGGCGGTATGAAGTTCGCCGGGTCGACTAGTTATTATATATAATTATTGTTTACGAAAATGATGAGCATTCAAGACAAAACAATCGTTTACAGTAATTGCCTAACTAAAATAGAGGACACCGCGTGTTACGTTGCAAAGTGATCCATCAAAATGTCTAAATGAAACGCGGAAACTGCGGATAGTGTTGTAAAAATCCGGTTTTACCCGGAAATTTCTGGCTACTGGATTTTAAAGATTACAAGTACTCGCTTAAGTTTACCTCAAATATTTTTTAAAGCTTTGTTAATTAATTTTATGAGATGTTCTTATCCTAATTCTATTAAAGTAAACATATAACTAATATTATAAACGCGAAAGTTTACTAGGTAAGTAAGATAGACGAACGAAATTCAACTAAACCGATGTGTCTACAACATTAAATATAACAAAAATAAATGACATTAAGCCCCGAATTAAAATAATAATATTATGTTCACAGGTTTAAATAGGTACTCTTTTTAAGTAAAGAAAATTAAGTAAAACATTGATGTTTAAGGTTATAAAAATGTTCGTTTATAATCCGGAGTTTCAAAACCATTTTTGGCATCCCTTAAGCGACCGCTCTCAGTTGATATATTCACAAATTACATGCTCTAATGTAGACGGAGCTAGAAATAACAAGCGCGAGACGAAATTGAACCAATTATGGTGTTTATTGCAACTAATTTGCTTTATAATTAGCACCTTTGTTAAGAATGTATTGTTTTTCAGACTATTTTTCGGTTTTCCGATATTTAAGACCGCTAATGGTTTTTAGATGTAAAATTGTGTTCGTGTTCTTTGATGCTTGATTTCTGTTGCAGTAAATTATTAATAAGCGAACGATATTTCCCTCCATAACACTAATTAACCGGTCCATTTAACATCTTATAGACATAGACAAATCTTTATTCACATCAATATTACAAACAAAGTTTACAACATAAATAAAACCTTAAGCTTAACTTTAAAAAATAAAATACAACAGAGGAAAAGTTGCATGTATTGTGGATGTGAAAGGGCCTTGCCTCAGCATATGTTACGCTGAATCATATCCTAATTTGAATATTTAATTGGTTTTTTAGAAGACTTTTCTCCTGTATCCCTGGATGAAACGGTAGCCTTACACTAAGCTACCACTTCCTTTTAATTTGTTTTCACAAACTAATCGCCTTATATAAGATCCATTCAAGGCTCTATTAGTGTGCGAAGCCACTTATAGGTTTTGCAGAAGGTTGAGAGGGAAGAGCAACCTTCAGTAAAGTCCATTCAATGAGCTTTTAAGTTGTTTTCAGTGTTCGTTCACTAAGGGTGCGTTCTCATTATGTTGTAACGGAATAAGTTCGTCCTATACCTACCAGCCGTGTGGTGGCAGCATAGAATACCTCGTCGCCTTTCATGGGTGTCGGTGGTGTGGTGCCGAAGGACGGGCAGCCTTTTTTTTTTTGTAACGAGGGGAAATGCCTATCGCATTTCCCGACGCTCGGGGGAGCGACGGGGGTATGTGGGGCTCGCACCCACTAAAACCCCCCGGCGGCCGTCTTGGCGCTTTTGGGAAGAACCTCGGGAACCACACATTATAGCGTCCGAAGTAAAGGACGGGCAGCCTGCTGGAGCAGCGTCTTACGGTAAAAAAAATATTTCGTCGACAGAATGTTGTTAAGACAAATTCTTATTATACTGGGTGTTTCTGACAAGGCGGTCATAAATTAAAGGAGGTATTCAGCTAACAACTTTCCCAAAGCAACATGGGTCGAAATCTCAAAAAAATTATTAGCTGTTCCATACATTGGTTCGATCAGCTGACGGGGTCAATGTACGGGACAGCCGGTTTTCGTTTTGATATTTCGACCCATGATGCTTTGGGAAAGTTGTTAGGTATGGTGAGCTGAATACCTCCTTTGATTTATTACCGCCTTGTCAGAAACACCCTGTATTTAACAAGATGCCCTCTTTTGTTAGAAACGAATGTAAAAAATTATAAAATTTAGCAAATACATGCTTTCCTATTGAAAAGTATATAAGGTCAATTTAAGGTTTGTTAAAACTATGATATTAATGATTTAAATAATGTTAACTTCAAAACTGATTTATAGTTTGTTAAAACCACAGGTTAAAACTAGATGTCATAGATATTTAACGCTGATACGCTGATAAAATTATGTACTAGATTCAAGTTTAGGCTTTTGTTTTCCGCAGTTAAACACTAATGGGTGCTAGGCCTCTTCTCTCGCACGCCATGCACCACGGTCCTGCGCCAGTCTGATCCACTGCCTACCGGCGACCTTCACCATGTCGTCAGACCATCGGGCTGGTGGTCTGCCTACTCCACGTCGTCCGTCTCTAGGCCACCACTCTGTGACCGCTGTCGTCCACCTGCCGTCTTTACGGCTGGCCAAGTGTCCCGCCCACCTCCACCTCATACCCGTTATTCTTTTTCCGACATCAGTAACTTTGGTTCGTCGTCGGATTTCGGTGTTCGGTATACGGTCTATGAGTTTGATTCCGAGCATGGCACGCTCCATGGCTCTCTGTGCGACTTTGATTTGGTGCATTGTGCTTTTGGTAAGCGTCCATGTAATTTTGATAATGTTGTACATCAAATTTTTAACAAATAATTTTGAATTTGAATTTGAATGAACTACTGTTTTTTTTGGCGACTGGCTCTAGTATCCGTGTAAACACCTCTTAACTCAAGACATAGTGGGAAAGCTAAGCGTGGCTAGTTAGATCACACTAGTGCGCTGTAGTAAATGAGTTAGATCTCCCAAATCGTGGGCTTAAACTAAGTGGGGAATCTTTGTTTAGGATAGTAATTACTTTGTCTGGAGTTGAGGATTTAAAGTATCTTAAGGGACATTTGGGAACTTTAAGACCCATTTCCCTTTCAGAATGCTGTTGGTTTTCTTAGGGTTGAAGAGAAATCGCGTGCGTTTTCTTATCTTCATCATCATCATCATTTTAGCCGATAGACGTCCACTGCTGGACATAGGCCTTCCCAATTAATCGCCAGTTCTTATGTCAATTTAAAATAATTTTCGATTGAAAGTCAAAAGTCAAAAATGATTTATTCAATATAGAATACAAGATATAACTTATTCAAAGTCAATTAGACTAATAAAATTGCTATTGATATCTTATTTGGTAAAGTATCCTATACTGCAAGAGGCGGGGTAGTTCAGGGTGCCCACCAATATGCTTGCCTTACGACAATGGTCGCCTGGAGACGCCCCCAAACGATTCCTCTGTCAAATGATTCTACTAGATACATAATCGTGGAAGAGTGGAGTCTCTTAATACAGGTAGTTTCTACTTAAAAAGAGACCCCTTGTCATAAGTATTTTGTAAAAGTTATTGGAAATAATCATTTATTTATTTATTTATTTATTTACATAAAGAACCTGTTTTAGACACTGTGCTATAGGACTGAGAGTCTAGTTTAAATTGTTGTCTTTTGTGCGCTAGGCCAGAATCGATATCATGATTTACCGTTATATCTATTTTATAAAGGCCATTTAAAAAAAAACGTACGTTACGTAACATTTACAAACTGGGAGACAAGTTTCTTAACTAAATTCGATCTACTTGTAATTGTGAGCGACTTCGTTGTCCATTGCCGCTTTGACAAAGGCAATTTCTGTTACACGTCCAAAGAAAACAGCAATAGTTAAAGAAGTCAAATCGATCGAATATAGTTAAGAAACTTGAAGCCCTGTTATCGAATCGAATCCGGTCCTTCAAAATCACAGTCTACATCACTGCCAACTGAACCATTGAGGTAGTCGTTACTGAAACAGTTAAACTATGTCAGTGTCGACACTTGAGAGTAGTTAAATCGCCTCGAATACGGGCTTAGGTTAACTGAAGAGCATAGAGGTTGCGCTTCGAGTATTCATAACTAGGGGTTAAAACCGGTAACTTTTAAAAGAAAAAATATTTATATTTTTTTAAGAACCTTTACCTTTTAAATTTTGAAGAAGACCGTTTATCTGTGTCCTATAAAGTTTTTTAGAATGAGGGTGGATAGTCTCTTAAAAGTCTTACCGTCATCATCATCATCATTTCAGCCGTAAGACGTCCACTGCTGGACATAGGCCTCCCTCAAGGCTCTCCATCTGTACCGATCGCAGGTGGCCTGCATCCAGCGTGGACCCGCAGCCTTGCGCAGATCATCCGTCCATCTGGTCGGTGGACGTCCTACGCTGCGCTTGCCGATCCGTGGTCTCCACTCGAGAACTTTTCGGCCCCAGCGGCCATCCGTAAAAGTCTTACCGTATTATTCAAAAATGTACAGTAGGTTTTAAGTAGCTTTTCTGGAGGTCTACTTCTCTGGTTTGTTGTGTATGGTAAATACGTGACATCCAGTCTAAATTGACATACGTCAAATAACTAAAATGCTTTTAAACTTTTTATGAATAACGGGGTAACTATATACGGTTCAATTCGGACCTCTGGCAATCCTAACTCCATCCTCTAAACTAAAGAATCTAAATTTAAATTCAATTTTGGTCGAGTTATTTAATGACATCAAATGTACAGTCTGCTAGTGTCCGTAAATCTTAGACACAGTAAAAGTAAAGTAAAAAACACTTTATTGCACACAAAGTAACATAAGATACCTACTAATTTAAGTACATTATCCAATTCAGGGAAAAAACAATTAAATTTGCATTCAACAGGTGACCTTATAGCTAAAAGCGATTTTTTTCTAGCAACCCACAGTCTGATGTGTCCGATATTTACGCTGATTGTTGAGATAAATGACAACGCAGAGCCGAAACTACCGGGCTGAAATTTTGTACGTGGGTTCCTTAGAGAGTGTAGGGGAGCACTAAGGAATAATTTTTCGAAATTACCATGGGAACGGGAAAAACCGGTATTTTTATGTCTATGAGAAATCTGCGCGTTTCAAACCGCGGGACAGTCTCTAGTTAACTATAAACCGATTATATTGTCCAAAATAACTTATAAAGACTACAATGGGTTTATGATTATTATATGTATGATTGATACTGTGGTTGATTCACAACAATACTGATTGTATATGAGCGGACGCGCGAAGTTGATTGATTAAAACTAAAATGTAGGGTAACGCCAATGTAATGAGTTGACAAATTATAAATGTAGAGCATGCTCGTACAAAAACTAAATAATACAGAATTTAAAATTTGTATTAACTTGTATTTAATTATTTGTATTTTTTTTGTTTTCAGTGGGATAGGACATTGCAGGCTTGAATCACCTGATTGTTCGAAAAGTAAGATGATTCCGTACGTTAAGCCGTTGGTCACGGCCGCAGGTAGTGGGCGTTATAACTGCGGAGACAAGCTGGCCCCTTGTCACGTTGGTAATAAAGCATAAACTCGGCTAAATGTGGGTCCGCCTGGTGCCTCTGCCTAACCCTTCTGGTAATAAAAAGGGGTGAGGTTATGTTATGTTATTAACCAGTTTATACCGGTTTTCTTCCCAACCCTAACCTAGTGTTAGAAGCATCGATTTATTGCTCAACAGCTACCGAACAGAGATGAGTGTTGTTGTGAGTGCAAAGTGAGAACATTTGTCATTCTAGAGCTAGAGACCGACTTGTGGCTTTGAACAATACTGACTGCAGCACTGACTAAATTGAGTTTTGGAGTTTGCTAGAATTTAGTTTAATATTGCATTTGGTAATTTTCACAAAACATAATATGTTGTAACTGTTAACATAATCTTATTAATTTATTTATACACAGACTACGCAATATTAACAAATCCGTAGTCTACGTTTAACTTTTAAGGGGCCACACGGGTTCAAATAATTAATAATAATATCTTCTAAACCATCGCTGAAATCTAAATTATGCGTCTTTGACTCCCTTGAATATTTTTCAGGGCCTGTTGTGTAACTTTCAGGTTTAAAATGTAAGGAATAAACTGTTTGTTGCCTAAAGTGGCCACTTTCAGTTTCAAAAGCGTATATTTCTCAGATCATTATCCTGAAAGCTACACAACCGAACCTTAAAAATTCTAAGCAAGATTATCTAGGACATAATTGACGCAAATTTGGATTTCGGCCATGGTTTAAAAGATATACTTAATTATTTATCGGAAATGGCGCTAGTATCGCGTCACACGCACCTGTTCGCCCCTTAAGGGAATTATAACTAACTAAGAATTAAGGAAGTAAATTTATATGTAAGACACGGCAGTCCTTTCCTCTTAATTTCCTTAAACCCTAACGAAATTATTATACAAGCATCCTGAGAGTGCCGACCTTAAGTGGATCCAACTCATTGATATTCTCATCACGTGTCTATAATAGGTGTTTCTGCAGTTGCACTGTTATAGCTCTAGAGTGTGAGGTTTGGTTTAATTGACCTTCAGTAGAAAAGAAAATTTTACCTTTTAGATACATATCCTTCGACCTGGTGTACTTCGTACCGCCTTATATGTTGTGCATGTACTTAAACCTTCCTTTAGAATGACTTTTCCTTTAGAATTACGTGTTTTGTGCATTAGCAACAAAAATAAAAAAAATAAAACATAAATTTTGAATTAATGAATGAAATCAACTTTATCGAATAAGTAAGTACAGTCACGGACTAGGAGGCCGTAACAGATTTGTCTATGGTTTCGTCAGCCCTAGACTTTATTACCAAAGAACAAGAGCTATTTTTCAATACAGAAAAACCGGAAGTGTTACGCCGATCGTGTCCGCCACTGTACATGACATAATCTAAGTTAAGTAAGTAAGCTGCATAAGTTTTGATGTAACTGAAAAAATGTTGTATATACTGAAAAGGCTCTGAAACTGCATTATGCTCTAGGATAATATCGTGAAACACTATAATAATAAAACACTATAATAATAACAACACATCACACTCAGAGCCCCTAACTAGGAAGAACCTGTATCTAGGGTGTCCGAAACACACACAGAGACGAACATCACACCCATACCGGAAACAAACATCGATATTCATCATATCAATTATTGATATGATGAATATATGAATATTATATTCGCCCCGCCTGGGAATAGAACCCGGATGCACACGTTTACTCAGTCCACATCACTGCCAACTGAGCCACGGAGCAGTCGCAAGATGAACTTATGGCGCTGGTCAGTACCTCAAAAGGCAATACTTTGAAAATTATTAAGTTGATTGATTGCAATATTACGGACGCATTTGCAATATTGATTTTCGTCCTCTTGATTTTTTTTTTGTATTGACTTTGACGTTCTAGAGGATTAAAAGCAATATTGCAAAGGTACTGAAGAAAAAAAAATAGTAGGTACCCGCCTTCCGGTAAGGCATTTATATGTCGGACCGACCTCGTTAAAAATCAAATTATCTCGCTCAAATCCATCCAGTTATACTGAGCTTGATTAAATTAAATATGTTTTAAACTCTTAGTTACGATGCCTTTGAGTTGTATTCGTTGTTGGTAGACTTTATTATGGAGATAATAAACTGACCCGGCGAACGTCGTATCGCGTTGAGTGAGCTGTCATAATACGAAAAAATTGCCCCTTCTTAAGCTTCCGGGTATGAACTCGTCCAGGGACCATATTAAGGCAATAAGGACATAAATTGATTTTTGGCCTTTATGTTTTTAGACACAAAATCAGTAGATCTGTCTTCCAAAAACGTTGTATTACAATGTGGGAGATGGTTTTTTAAAACATACGCGAATTCATTAAAACTTTATTAAATATGAATACTTTGGCCAGAATAATTAAAAAACTCGAATAAATTTTAATTTCGCGCCATACCGAGAGTTACCACCTTAATATGACTATTCCGTTTGTCCGTCTGTCAAAGGAACTTATCTTCTAAACGGCTCAACTTTATCGAGCCTCTACAGAGCAGAGAAACCGACCGCGATAACAGGCACTAAATAATAAGCAATCGCAATTTCACTTCATTTAGAATAACAACAAATACTGAAAACTATGCTAAAGCTTGCCAATTTTACACAATGAGGGTTTTCGATTTTTAAAGGTTTAATGGTTCTAGGAGAATGCTAATAGATGGCACTGCATAGCCAATGTATCTAGGTGAAATGTCAACGTCAAATCTGATTGACCTGACTGATTGAATTCATATAAAATTTGACATTTAACCTAATTGCTAGTGCCATCTTATGGCAGTCTCTGTGACTAAAAGTGACAGTTCGAAATTCCTCTCATTGACGCTTTTATAACTATAATTACTGTAAAAAGGTTAATGAAAAAAGGATAAAAAAACTCACCAATAATAGTAGCTAAGATGATCACGGCGAGTACAACGGATGTCACAGCCATAATCACAAGGTTCCTCGTATCCTCAGAGGTGACATTGGCGAAGGTCGAGTTCAAGGTCACGTTGCAACCCCACGCCGCCGCCTCCGCCCACGAGCAGTTGTCAGCGAACCATTCCACCGAAGGCGGGAACGGCGATGCATCTGATAAAAAAAAAAATACGAGTTGACCCGGCGAACTTCGAACTGCATAATCTATTAGTATGTTGTGCAGCATGTGTTATACATATAAACCTTCCTCTTGAAACACTCTGTCTATTAAAAAAAAACGCTTCAAAATCCGTTGCATAGTTTTAAAGATTTAAGCATACATAAGGTTGACTAGCTGAAAAATTAAACAAAACAACAACATGAACTCGGCCAAATGTGGGTCCAGTTCGATGCACTGATTCCTCTCGTGGGCTCATTCAATGAGCTGGTGCCTCTGCCTAGCCCATGTAAAGTATGTTATTAAGGTGGTAATTCTCGGTATGGCGCGAAATGTGGGAAACGGTTTTTACATAATATACGCGAAGTCATTTAAATTTTATTAAAAACGAATACTTTCGTTAGAATAAATAAAAAACGCGATTTTTTTTTAAATTTCGCGCCATATCGAGAGTTACAACTTTAATAACATAATCTTACGCATAAATCCCCCGAAGGGTTAGGCAGAGGCACCAACTCATTCACTGAGAGCTTAACTAGCTGATTCAGCGAACTTCGTTTCTCCTAACTCCATTTAGTGGTAAAATGCATGGTTAAATTTGACAAGTATAATCAATATATATAAAACTCTTCCGTTACTGACTGACTGACTGACTGACTGACTGACTGACTGACTGACAGACAACGCAGAGCCGAAACTACTGGGCGTAGAAAGCTGAAAATTGGCACGTGGGTTCCTTGGGGGGTGTAGGTGAGCACTAAGAAGGGATTTCCCGAAATTCCCACGGGAACGGGAAAAAACGGGATTTTTGTGTTTATGAGAAATCTGCGCGGGAAATAACGCGGGGCAGCCTCTAGTACTTATTATTTCTGAATTTTCTGTTTCCGTACGAACACTACAAAGTTTACGGAATTAAACAAAAAAAAAAATTAATGAAAGGTTGAGCCATTCTCCCGTTAAGTGGTGTCAGGTGTGTGTATTAGGATGATTTGGTCATTGTATATGATATCCTAACAACTTTCCCAACTCAACATGGGTCGAAATCTCAAAACATTGTATTTGTTTTGAGATTTCGACCCATGTTGCTTTGGGAAAGTTGTTAGGTATGGTGAGCAGAATCTCTCCTTTGATTTATTACCGCCTTGTCAGAAACACCCTGTATATAAAACTCTTCCGTTACTGACTGACTGACTGACAACGCAGAGCCGAAACTACTGGGCGTAGCGGGCTGAAAATTTTCATGTAGGTTCCTTAGGGAGTGTAGGTAAGCACTAAGAAAGGATTTCCCGAAATTCCCATGGGAACGGGAAAAAACTCCCAAGTATTTTTGTGTTTATGAGAAATCTGCGCTGGTAAAACCGCTGGGAAGCCTCTAGCCCTGTTACCACAAAAAAGTTAGACCGGTCTAAATCGCAAATTTGTATGACGAAATAGTGATTTAATCCTAGTCTAGTGATTTAGACCAGGTTTAACTCTTTTTGTGGTAGAGCCGTAGTAATCTAATAATCTAAACTATAATGGTTCCTTTTTTGACTAAGGAACGCATAAAATACTGTTGAGTATTATCAAAAGTAATGCGTCACTGTGGCGAAATTAAGCAAGTGTTTCTGAAATTTTAATAAATTATGTAAAAAAATTGAATAAAGGTTGGCAAGTAAGATCCAATAGGGATAATGACTTTAATATTTTCTTTCGTTTTACTGCTCGATCATGGAAAGGGAATTATGTATTTTTTTAAATTTTGTGTTTCATTCATACAAATTGTTACATAAAATGACTCTTGTATATTACTTTGTGCAACAAAGTGTTTCCCATTCTATTCTATCGAAAATAGAACCCAGACCTCCAAATTCAAGTCAACATCACTGCCTACTAATCCAAGAAGAAGGTGACCAACAACAGTTAATAATTTAATAAATCGACCCGGCGAACTTTTTACCGCCTAAGGGTGTATTCACGTACAAAGCTTAAGGTAACAAGCGCTTGTTGGCGTAGAGAAAATACCTGCGCTGACATTCGCGCTGGAACAAGCGTCTATGTCCGCGCAGGTATTTTCTATACATTTTTCGAGCCAGCGCAAACAAGCGCTTGTTACCAGCGTTGTACGTGAATACACTCTAGCATTTTAATATGTTGTGCATGTATTATACATATAAACCTTCCTCTTGAATCACTCTATCTATTAAAATAATCCGCAACAAAATCCGTTGCGTTGTTCAAAATATCTAAGCATGCCGACCGACATACAGACAGGCAGCGAGAAGCGACTTCGTTTCATATTATGTAGTGATAAGTAAATACATAATTACACAAATGACAAACAAAAGTACATAAACAAGAGGTCTATAGGTATTTATTTACATAGAAATTTATTTGCACAACACAACTTGAAATTGGTTTCGCCGTTCGCAATAAATTCTTCACAAAGTTGGATACCTGTGACAGAATGGTCGCCTGTGAACTGCCGTATATTGAATCTTGGAAACGAGTTTACATAAATTTTCTACGTGCGTTCGTTTTTATAGTGAAAACGTGAATTTGAAGGCTCTATAGAGCGCCAAAGTTTTAATATACTTTTTTTCTATGATTTACTCAAATTTTATAAATGTGATTCTTCATTATAACAAGCTTTTAGGCGAAAGACCTAGCGAAGCTAGGTCTAAAACAGGCAGTAGATTATTTAGGCCGTAAAAATTACGAATAAATAACAGTGCCCTAAGCAAGATTATTTAGTGTCGTACATTTTTTTTCATGCCATGGTTTAGAATATATTGATTTCTTTCCTTATTGGCATATTCAATTCAGTGCAATAATCCTCGTATTACCAACTTTTCTTATAGCCCCTAGTCTGTCGAACTAACCACTAGCGTCCAAAATGGCGGAAGAGTTTCTCAAATGTTAAAATACTACCAAATAATATTTTTAATATTATTATGTTTATTCGGAGAAAAAACAGATATTAGAAACAAATTAATAATTAGATGATTTAGTTACATTGTTGTCGTGTCTCTATATCCTTACCATTCTCACTAATATAATATAATGTTTTAAGGGTAACTTAACTATTCATGCAAAGACTAGCCTTAAGGTTAACATGCATTAAATTGACTTAAGCTAAAGCATGCAAACAAAAATTAAATATAAGTTGTTACAAAAAATATATAAAAATAATAATTTACGTAGGTATTTTTACTTTGATTCTGACAATAATTTTAGAATTTCCGTCTTAAATGTATTCCTAGAATTATTAAATATATCAACTCAGATAAGGTTCTTATTATACTCATTGCAAATTCTATTTAATGGAGCGCGAAAAGCTGCATTATTACGACCATGTCGAACCGAAAACAGAGCTTTATGCCGTGTGCGTTTTTTCGGTACTCGAAAGTTAATATTTTCAAGTAGCTCTGGGCAGTTAAATGAGCTTGTGCAGATATTATAGAGAGCCATTGCATCGGATATACTCTCGTGTAAGTTTCTTTTTCTCGTGTAAGTCTAAAGTGTAGAGCTCTAAGGAATTTCTTTTGTATCATCTCTACTTTATCAGCATAAACCTTATAATGAGGATTCCAAACAACAGATGCATACTCCAGGTACGGTCTTACTAATGTCTTATATAATAATAAATACGAAGAAGCTCTCTTAAACGGTTTGGCTGCTCGGAGAACGAATCCCATCATTTTGTAGGCTTTGCTAACAATATTGTCAATATGCTGGTCAAGTGTCATTTTATCGTCGAGCTGTACTCCAAGATCTCTGATTGAAGATACTTTCGTGACATTCTCACCCCCTATGCTATATTGGTAGTTTACTTTATTAATTTTTTTGGTAAATGAGATATGCATACATTTATCGTGAGCCAGATAGAGTTTATTGGTTTCGCAAAAATCATGAAATCGATTAAGATCCTCCTGAATTAGCCTAGTATCCTCCTCACTTCTAACAATTCGAAATATTTTCAGATCGTCAGCGAACATTAGAAATTTGCAATTGACGAAGCATTTATTTATGTCATTAATAAACAAGATATATTGTAATGGCCCTAATGTAGAGCCCTGAATTACCCCTGATGGTACATCTGTTTGTATTGATTCGTGGCCCTGTATAACTATCATCTGAGTACGGTATTTAAGATATGAAGCAAACCATCGCAGAAGATTTCCCTTGATCCCGTTAAAAGCTAGCTTTTTTAATAATAGAGCGTGATCAACTTTATCGAACGCCTTGCGGAAATCTGTATAAATTGCATCAACTTGTTCTGTGTTATCCAGAGCTTCAAATATAAAGTTTGAAAAGGCTATTAGATTTGTGATTGTTGACTTGTTCTTCATAAATCCATGTTGTTCTGCCATTATATTTTTCTCTACCAACGGGTAAACAGTATCATGTACTAGGCTTTCAAATACTTTTGGAATGGTCGATTGTATTGAAATCGGCCTATATTTAGACACATCGGACTTTGAACCAGACTTATGGATAGGTTTAACATGAGATAGCTGCCATATTTTAGGGAATATTCCATGCTTTAAACATTTATTAAATATTATATGGAGAGGCTTGCTTATAACTCGAGACACACTCTTGAGAAATCTAGGACTAATTTTATCCGGACCTGGTCCTTTGTTAACATCTAATTGTTTTAATTTTTTTTCAGATTCATTAATTTTTATGTCAGATATTAGTTTTGCATTTGTACAGCAAGGTAGAGTGTCAAGGTCAGCATCTTTTATTGCACTTTTTTCTTCAAAAACAGATGCGAAAAATTCAGAGAAATGTTCGGCAATGTCTTTAGGAGAACTCGATGTTTTATTTTTATAGTACACAATCGAACTCGATGTTTTATTTTTATAGTAATACAAAGGTCGTGAGGATGTTTGGGGGTTACTATAATACTAGGTTCATGCTTTTGTAAGAATGCGTTTTCAAAATAGCGTAGCGATAACGTTTTTTATAAGAATAGTGCATAGCTATAATTTAAAATTATATTGATATGCGATATTGAACATTGCTATGCTTAGATTTAGGTTTTTATTTCGGTGGCAGCTTTATAATTGTACCATAGAGCTGTTTTAAGTCCTCTTTTTAAGAGTACATTTTTTTTTTATAAAAAGGTCTGCAAAGAAAAAAAAAACATTAAATGTTATTTAGAACGACTCAATAAGGCCACTTTTCTTCTCAATCGCATCAGATTTATTAAAGGAAGCCTCTCTACTTCACCCTCAGACAAATTACTTGATTCAACGGAGAACGGGGCCTTTGTAAAGAGTTTGGTATCTACTACTGGCCGGTAATGTTTTTTTTTCTTTTTTATAGAATTGGAACGTGTTTAAAAATTTCAGGCTAATGAAATATTTAAGGTGGTAACTCTCGCTATGGCGCGAAATTCAAATTTTTTCGTGTTTTTTATTTATTCTGGCGAAAGTATACATATTTTTAAAAGTTTCAAGGAATGGTATGTAAAAAACCATTTGCCACATTGTAATACAACGTTTTTAGAAGACAGACCTACTGATTTTGAGCCTAAGGACATAAAGGCCAAAAATCAAGTTAGGTCCTTAGACACAAAATTAGTAGGTCTGTCTTCGAAAAACGTTGTATTACAATGTGAGAAATGGTTTTTTACATACGCGAATTCATTAAAACTTTATTAAAAATGAATACTTTCGCCAGAATAATTAAAAAACGCGAAAAATTTTGAATTTCGCGCCATACCGTGACTTACCGCCTTAAGACCATTTTTTAACTGTAAATATTTTTATTTTACAGTTAAAAATAGCTAGGTTAGAGATTATATATTTGGATATTTGGATCGTATAATGTTTCCCTGTGTCCTTAATCCTTTATTGAATAAAAAAAATCTGTTTTTAAAACGATAACTTATTGTTGAGATTCGAAATGTTTGTCTTTGTGGCTTTTAACCCTCTTATTCATAAAAAGTTAAAGAGCATTTTAGTTTTTTGACGTATGTCAATTTAGACTGGATGTCACGTATTTGCCATACAACAAACCAGAGAAGTAGACCTCCGGTAACGCTACTTAAAATCTACTGTATCTTTATGAATATGACGGTAAATGTTTTATTTCAGTTCTAAGACTGACGGGTTAATAGTTAACACTACTTACTATTGATATTTCCCGTAAAACTTCGATGTTTTACAATGTACCTACGTATTGAACAAGAATTAAGCCCTTGATTTTACCAAGGTCCTTATTATCGATGCGAGAATTTCCATTCCGGGCACGTACTCGGCGATGCTATTTTTTAATAGCGGCACCGATGCAGCGGTGGACTAGAGGTAGAGTTTATTATAAAAATTTTTGGGAAATATATTTTTATTATGTTTCTCGTACTCTTCGGTATCATGGGATGAAGCCTGGTCCTTTGAGAGGCGTGCGAGGGGACGAATCCAACTCGTTGAGGCCCTTTGGAGAGTTTTGCTATATTGCTTATGGCTTATTTTATTTTATTATTATTACTATTCAGTTTACTTTTCTCGGTCACGCACATCTTCTAAAGAGTTAAGTTAAATAAAAAATATCAGAATTAAGCGATATAAATAAAGAATTAGGTACAAGTACGTAGGTAACTGATAAGCTTACTAATATTTTCTGTGGGTGTGGTATAGTAAGCGTTGAACGTAGTCGATAACATGCTTGCTAAAAAGCGAGAGTTTTTCACGTTAATAACAGTGTGAATAGTAAAAAAAAAAAGGAAAAAGTTACCAGTACTGTAAACTAGTTTTGAATACCGAATAGCAAATTCCAAAACGATCGCATAGTTCCATAGTTGGTTCGAAATATAAATTTTTAGTTAGAATAAAGGTTTTTCGCAGTGGTCCGCTTGAAAGCATTTTCCGAAAACCTTTTTGGTGTCCCTATAGAGTGTTTTCCGGGTCATTCCGTGTTTTTTTTTGTTGCAATAAGGTGCTTAGACTTAAAAGGCTTTTAGTTATTCTGGATCATAAATAAACTCATCGTACAGTGGTAGTCTACCTAACACTTCCGGTTTTTCTGTACTGCAATATAGCTCTTGTTTTTTGGTTATACAGTCTAGGGCGCACGAGACCATAAATAAATCTGTTACGCGCTCCTATATCTTTTACAATGTAAAATACTTAGTCGAAATCTCGACAACTAAAATATCCTCTGTTCTGTTTGATTATACTGACGGGGTCCATATAATTTTAAACTAAGTTGCTCAAAAGAAATCGTTAGGTAAGGTGAGCTGAATCTCTCCTTTGATTAATTACCGCATTGTCAAAAACATCTTGTACATTTACATTTTACAATAGTACTTAGACTTTTGAATCTATAGGTTATTTTTTATCAGGCAACCTTTTTAAATGTTCCAGTACCCTGGGAATTTATTATAAAGACAAATCTGTCCGTCCGTCCGTGTGTCAAAAGCACTTTTCTCAAAAACAGCATTACAAATAAATACGAAATTATTGTATGAAAATTTCTTTTTTTTTCTTTTGAGGGGAAATCATCATTGATTTTATCATCATCATCATCATCATCATCATCATGATGATGATGATGATATCATCATTGATTTTATCATATTTATTACTTAATTCATCCATTAAAAGCGTCTTGATAATATTATAATTATAAAATAACTAGTACAATCAAGCAAATAATATTTCGATGAATGCAGCAGCGCGAGCAGTGATACCCCTCCAGCGTTCAGCGCTGAAAATTAAACGTTCATTTCATTCATGATTGAATTAGAAGCGCAATTAGAGCTGGTTGCAGCTAAATGAGCGGCCGAGTGAATGGCCATTCAAATATTGTTCGTTTTAAATTTATTAAATGCTGCAGTTTCTTTGAAATAATTTAAAACCAATTACTTTTTGTTTAAAAGGAAAATGCTCAAAAACAAATGAGAAATGAATAAAAGAATAACATTCTTTTTTGTTCACAGATGGATGGAAGCGATGGAGCGACGAATTGGGAGTACACAATAGGGACTGGTGGGAATCTGCCCAGGATAGGGAAGTGTGGGAGAAGGGGAAAGAGACCTTTGCCCAGGAGTGGGATAACATAGGCTAGTAATAATAAAAATAATAATTCTTCACAGAACAAAGAGGACTGCTCTCACTCTTTGTGTGTCTTGTTTTTTAAACGACTTCAAAAAAGGAACCTCAAACTGATAAGTTTGATCTGTATGTATGTATGTATGTATATATGTATGTATGTATGTATGTTTGTCCGCGATTATCTCGCGTTTGGCTGAACCGATTTTGATGTGGTTTTCAGATAAGTATTTGTAACATTCAGGAGAAGGTTTAGTACCTATTTTAACCGACTTAGAAAAAGAGATACTCAGTTGATGTATGTGTCTGGTTCATTTTTTGTAAAAAAAAATATCATTTAAATTTAATATCAACGCCATGCAGAATTGCAGACTGCGGGTCTACACTGGATGAAATGAAATGAAAAAACGCTTTAATGTCAAAATAATACAAATAAAACGAAACATTAAAACAATACAGTAAAATTTCGAACCGCAGAGAAAGTAGGCAATGGGCGGCCTTATCGCTTAAAAAGATTTCTTACAGGCAACCCATAATGAGTGCAAACAATGAATTTAAGGTGGGTCACTTGATGTGAGCCGCTCAAGACCGCGTCAGTGTGTCGATGTGTGGGGAGGCCTAAGTCCAGCAGTGGACTTTTTCAGCTGAGATAATGATGACCAGTTTGTTCTTACCGTTGGTGTAGGTGAGGCCTCCATCGTCAGTGGTTTGTGTGTCATTCATGGTAACCTGCCCGCCCACCTGAAACAATTAAAAAAAAAAAAAAAATTTACTTATTTGTTAGTGCCAATCGCTACAAAAAGTCAATAAAATATTTATTCAATATAGGATACAAGATATTACTTATTGAAAGTTAGTTAGACTTCATATCTAATGTAATTGGTATCGATACCTTATTTGGTAAAGTATCCTATACTGTGAGAGGCGAGGTAGTTCAGAGTGCGCACCAATTGGCTCAGGCAAACAAAATGTTTGCCTTGCCTTACGAAAAATAAATCGTGGTTCGTTAGTCTCGCTTAAACTCGAGAACGGCCGGGCCGATTTAGCTGATTTTGGTGTTGAAATGTTTGTGTTTGTTTGAAATTTTGGAAAAATGAAGTTGAAGTTAGTAAAATCAGCAATTTAATGTTTTGCTTTGCAAATTGTACGACTCGATACGAAGTTCACCGGGACAGCTAGTAATAATAATAACAATAATAACGCATCACACTCAGAGCCCTTAACTACATACAATAAATATACAAGACGAACATTACACCCAGACCGGAAACAAACATCGATATTCATCATAACAATGTTCGCCTCGCCGGGAATCGAACCCAGGATCTTTCTATCGTACATAATATATGGTACACTATCATTCAATTGTATTGTCACACCCTGTCACAGATGTGATGTCACACAGTAAACAATGCGAAACAAACTAATATGCTAATATTTTGTGTGGTTTGGCACTATTTAACAATAGTTACAAAATGCATAGATATAATACAGTGATAGGCTTACTGCATAGGTATATATTACGAGCGGTCCCGGCTAACTTCGTTACGCCATAGAATAAAAGATATGTACTACGAAAGACTCTTATAGACTTTTTTGAACAACAACAACACACCTGTGTAAAAAACGGAAAAAATTGCACCTTGGGTTACATAGTTTAGGTTTAATTAATACCAAACCCATTTTTTTTTTCAATTTAATATAGCCTATATCACTCGGGGATAGTGTATCTTTCTACCAGTGAAAGAATTTTTCAAATCGGTTCAGTATTTCCGGAGCCTATTTGATACAAACAAACGAACAATCAAATCTTTCCTCTTTATAATATTGGTATAAGATAAGTCTCCAAGTATATTTTGCACCCAGTATACTTTCATGTTTACAGCAAAAAAAAAAGTTAAATTTAATATGATGCAATTGACCATCTTCGTGGTTCAGTTGGTAGTTTGTTGACTGTGATCAGTCGCAAATATTGTTAAGATGGCATAGATTTTTTTGGTTCTTATGTATTTGTACGTGTTTCGAAAAATATTTTCGCATGCATTATGTTAAGCTCATCGTAACAAACTACTCGGAATCCTGAATATTGCGAAAATAACAATAACAGCATCACAAAAGCGACGTTATTACTCCCCTAGCACTACCGTGTGATGTGAACACACCCTTACACGAAAATGAAATAGATTTTATTACGGTGATAGCTGTTTACTGCGCTACGGCACGCAACCTGCGTTTTGTGTAAGGATGGGACATACTTGGTTTTATCGATAATATCGATAAATTACTGGTGGCAGACCGCGCAAGAACGAGAGGAATGGAAGAGGGTGAGGGAGGCCTTTGCCCAGCAGTGGGACAATATAGGCTAATAATATAATATAAACATAAAATATATCGATAAATTGGTAAACTATAATAACTGTTTAAGGAGCGAACGGGTATACTAGTGCCACTTCGATAAAAAATTAATATCGTCTAACTAAATTTAACTTTACATAAAAAAGATACCGGTAATGCACATCTTTTCTTAATAAAAAACATAATCGAAATAAAAATTTATAAAGATAAAAACCAATAAAAATATCGATATCGATACTGAATACAACAATGATTCCTAAAACGCATTTTCCCATGTTATCTGTGAAAATAAGTTCCGTGCGTGCTTGGCATAAATCTTTTTGACATATTCATATAGGCCCTATCAAACATAACTCTATAGCTATGTAAACACGAGTGTTCGCTTTCAATTGCACTTTCACGGTTCATCTAGTTAAATAGAAAGACACCAGGGACACACCAGAGTACTACGTACAGTATGGGCACTCCCTGCCTCCCTCAGCAAGTGCGGCCCCCACGCGCTCTGTTACCTCTCAGTTACCGCTCAGTACCAGTAGCACGTCTAAATCTCACTCACACAAGCATTACGCGTGCACGTACACGAGTTTCGGCTGAGCGCGAAGCAACGCGTTTTTTCCTATGTAGTGTCCAAGGTGTGCCAGGGACTGATGGGACGCCCTGCAGTACCGGGCCGAAGAATAGGACTGAGGTATCCCCTGCCTGTCGTGGGAGGCTACTAAAGGGGGACCCCGGGGTCGTTGTGGGCACGAGGCAGAGGCCTCGTGTAGTCATACCGGGTGTTTCTGACAAGGGGGTAATAAATGAAAGGAGGGCTTCTGCTCACCATAACTAACAACAATTTTTCCAAAGCAACATGGGTCGAAATCTAAAAAAAAATCATTGGTTCGATCAGCTGGCGGGGTCAATGTACGGGACAGCTGATTTTTGTTTTGAGATTTCGACCCATGTTGCTTTGGGAAAGTTGTTACGTATGGTGAGCTGAATCCCTCCTTTGATTAATTACCGCCTTGTCAGAAACACCCGGTATTACGGCCTAGAGCAAGGACGAAGGAACGCGGTGTCCCGATTTCATCTTCGAGCGTTGGGAAACAGACCCACGCTCTGGAGGAACGATCACTATGTCCCTCCGAGGAGAGGCTATACAGCCAATGCTGGGGGGGGTCGCGGAGAATTCCACAGGCTTACCCGTGACTCTCCTTTTATCAGCCGAGAAGGACACCGGCAGGGTTTTAGTAGGTGCGAACCCCACATAACCCTGCGGCTCCCCCCGGGGCTGCAGGGTACTCGTTAGGAGTTTCCCCGCCTAAAAAAAAAGGCTGTTCCTAGTTAGGGGCTCTGAGTGTGATGTGTTAAAAAAAAAGGTTTCTGTACAGTAAGTAAGAGGCTCTGATCCAAATGCGTTATTGAGATTGATAATGAAACAAAACAGATTTTGCATAAGTTAATCTTATTTAATGGTTCATTAATTATTGAGTATTGAATTTCGAAACCCGTTAATGCTAACAGATCTATTCAGTTAATATTAAATGATTCTAAATTAATCCGATTCCCAATATTGAATGATGGAATAATTGAATTGTAATTTTACTATTCAATTTTAGTTTGGATTTTGTCATTATAATCAGTTCAGTCTGGTGCAAATCAAATCAAAATGCTTTATTACATAATTTTTTTTTACAAAAAAGGAACCCGCCTTCAATAAACTCACACATACATCAACTGATCACTTTCTCTTTCTCGAAGTCGGTTCAAGTAGGTACTAAAACCTTCTCCTGAATGTAACAAATACTTATCTTAAAACCGCATCAAGATCGGTTCCGCCAAACGCGAGATAATCGCGGACAAACATACATACATACAGGTCAAACTGATAACCTCCTTTTTTGAAGTCGGTTAAAACAGTTCTTATTCGGAGTCTAGTAAACTGCGCACTTTACCTGATACAGAGTTAACATAACTGCCAACTGAACCGCAGAGGTCGTCAAATTGAGTCACACATCGATCTTTAATTAAAACATTACGTAAAACAACATTTAATTATCAAATTGGGAATAGTTTCGTGTATTATTTTAGTAATTACAAATAATTACACCCTTGGTGCTAGTCCAAACTAATTAATGCGTGTTATTGTCTATACAGACGTGTTATTGTGAATGCTTTATGGCTATTGTATTTATTGTAATTACTACAATTATACGCATGATGTTCTAGGTCACATAATAAAAGAGCCTATCAATATATGTATATAAAAGTCTTCCGTTACTGACTGACAGACAACGCAGAGCCGAAACTACCGGGTGTAGCGGGCTGAAATTTTGCCCGTGGGTTCCTTGGAGAGTTTAGGGGAGCGCTATAAGAAATATTTTCTCGAACTTCCCATAGGAACGACGAGATTTTTGTGTTTATGAGAAATAAGTACTATTATTTCGGTTGGCAATAGATATGATATGGATATTGAAAAAGAAAGATGGCGCTATACACATTATAGAGCGCTGTCCCTTATTCTTAAAAGCCATAATCATATCCATTGCTAACCGCAATAGATCCCCAGAGCGGATGAAACCGCGGGGCAGCCAGTACCTATTTAAAGATCTTCTGTATCATTGGACAACGACCGACTGTATCATTAGAACGATATGGGCCCTTAGTCTCATCGCGCAAAACGTAAATATAGAATAAAAGTAGAGTAGAAACAGTACGTTAATCGCAAGAAAATACACATTTGGTAGTCTCGTAATCAATTTTGCTATAACTATAGCAGTAGTATCGCAACAGATTGGAATTGACCAAAAAGGGTAGTCTGCTCTATAATAAGATAATGTTATGATTACGTTCGACTGACATTATAGATATCAATAATTATTGATATTAAGTGACAGTTGCACTACGCCCGTTCCAATTTCGTCTAATAAAACAGGATTCACTATTTAGGTAAAAAAATCCCAGATTATTCTATAGCTTGCTATTCATGTTCTATTGCTATACTATAATGATCGATCAAAGTTACGAGACACAATCGATATAGAGTTATAGTAGAATTATAATAGAATAGAAGTATAAACGTAAGTTTAAGAGAATAGAGACCATGGGTCATGTGTTGCGTGATACGGATTATAGTAGAAGCAGCTTATTTGTTACTTAATTTTTGAGGGAATGATCAAATAGTCTTATAACAATAAACCGTGGAACAATACCCGATAATTTGAAATCCGAGCTTTTGGCCGATCAATCACTTACGTAAAGTTCTTGTTGAAACTAGCTTTACGTGTACCAATCGGTAACGGTTGAATGTTAAATAATTATTTTAATGAATTAATGAATTGATACTTTTTTTTATACAAGACACTCAAAATACAAGAAACTTTATCAGAAAGTTGAAATCAGGCGACCTCATCGACCCAAGCATTATTTTTAAGGCTTATTATCATTTCACTTCTAAATAATATTTAACTTTGTTTCAAATTTTAAATTTCCTAATTAATTAATTCGTAAGACTATATTGAAGCAATAGCTTATTCTACCATCGATCGGTTAACAACACACCTTGTCAATGATATTGAAACCAACAAATCTATTCCTTCAATCAGTCTGAATCCCTAAGTTCGCAATTTGTTTGGAATTAGTTATACGTACTTAGTGAATACTAAGGTAATCCGCGTCTTGCCAATCAAGCGAAAATAATCATTATAGTTGAATTTTAGTTGAACTTTTATTATTTTAGATAGAAAAACAAGGGACAAACTTTTTGAATTCGCTAGCTGTTGACACATCCTATTTAAAGTGTAAAAAGCAACGAATATAGTTAAGAGCCAGTTCACAGCGATGCTAGCGCCATTTGCAAAAAAAAAAAAATCTTCTCAACTAAGGCAAATATCAAAAATGTGGCGCAGTATGACACTAGATAATATAGCCTAGTATTTTTAGGGCACTGTTGTATAGATTTTAGGTTAAAGACCAAAGAAAACTACAAAGTGTTGTTAAAAGTGGCCACTTTTAGCAACAATCTGTGTATAATTTTGTTCTTTTAAGTTTAGGACTAGGGTAAAACGTCCTATTACCGCGGTAGTCAAAATCACGTCCTATTACGGCTCTTTTTTATCTTTTTCAATTTATGATTCGTTGTGACTGTGTATGGTAAAGGTGACTACATAGTGTCCAAGGGAAACTAACAAGTAACTTATTACCCAGCACTCGTGCGTTTAAAATCGTTTAAAATTACTTAAATTAATTATTTTGTGTAACGTCTGCGAAGCGAGAAGCTGTTTCATACAAACGCAGAGTGACTCGTGGTAGAACATTGAATTTTCAGACTTCGTTTTTAGTTCAAATAAACACTTTAAGATTATGTTTCTATATTCGAATACTTTTTACATTCAAGAAGTCTTAGTTAATCAAGTTGATTGCCGTTTAAAATCAAATAAAACAAGTAAATATGAGTAAACAAAAGTCCGCCGTGTTAGGAAGGCTATTTGAGGGTTCCGCCTATTACGGAGGGTACCATCGGTAATAGGAAAAACGCAGTGTCGGTAATTTTTAAATTTAGTGGTATAATAAATATAATTTATGAACATTTCGTTATTTAAGTGTAATTTTCATTAGTTCTCAAGTATAAAACCAATTTTGGAGGTTCATGTTTTTTAACTAAAATCCTTGTTTTTGACGCTTAAAGTTGACAGTAAAATTTAAGTTTGTTAGAATACTGTGAAACCTAACGTATGAGTTTTAATGAAGAAAAATAGTCTAATACAACGATTACTAACGATTTGAGAATTTTATGGTAAAGTCAGAGTGCTCTTATGTGTAAGTAATAACTTACATTACCGAAATATCTTAACATTATAATTCAGAATCAATATATATAAAACTCTTCCGTTACTGACTGACTGACTGACTGACTGACTGACTGACAGACAACGCAGAGCCGAAACTACTGGGCGTAGAAAGCTGAAAATTGGCACGTGGGTTCCTTGGGGAGTGTAGGTGAGCACTAAGAAGGGATTTCCCGAAATTCCCACGGGAACGGGAAAAAACGGGAATTTTGTGTTTATGAGAAATCTGCGCGGGAAAAACCGCGGGGCAGCCTCTAGTTAGGATATAAAAACTCATTAGATATTTTAGTACCTACCGTATTAGGCTGTAAGGAATCCTAACACGGTGTATGGAAATAACAGAGCTAATAATTTAACCGTATTATTCATAAAGGTACCGTACATTTTAAAAAGCTTTACTGCAGGTCTACTTATTTGGTTTGTTGTATGGTAAATACGTGACATCCTATCTAAATTGACATACGTCAAATAACTAAAATGCACTTTACAGGGTAAGTAAATAATTAAAAAACTTACAGAAAAATGTAAACTAAGGTTAGATTTATCGTATTTTCCCATCAATATAATAATTTAATACTAGATTTTACCGCAACTTTGACACAGCATACAAAACTGATTATGATTCGTTGGTTGTTTTATTTATTATTGTATTTTGGTTTACTGTTTTGTTGTTGTTTTTTTTGTGTTCCATTTTTGCATGTTTGTGTCAACGTTGTTGTAAAAAAATGTATCTTTTTTTTTTTTAACTTTCTCCACTTGGGTAGAAATCCATTTTCCATCTTTTTACCGTTTAACTTAACCTTCACTGACTGCACTCTGCTGCTTCGCCAGTTAAATTTTCCTTCAAATATGTTTTATTTGTAAGTTTTCATTAAAATCTATTTTGTAGTTTTTACGTGAAAGAGTTACAGACATCCTTTATTATAAACTTTGTTGTTTAGAATATTAGTAGGATTATTAAAACCCTCGGGCCTTTTTCAAATCAAAGTTTTATAACGAAAAAAAAAAAAAGGTTAAGGAGGTAATTTAGAGGTAATTCGACCTGTATGTATGTTTGTATGCATGTTTGTCCGCGATTATTTCGATTTTGTCAAAACCAATTTTCACAAAAGTATTTTTTTAATTCAGAAGGAGTGTTTTAGTACCTATTTTTGACCGATTTTAAAAAAGAGGAAGTTCTTAGTTTAGGTTTGTATCAGTTTATTGATTAAGGTTTCGGGTACACGTCCCGGGACCTTATTAATATGTCTTTTCCATCCGTCCGTCTGTCTGTCTGCCAAAGGCACTAATTTCCGAAACGTCTTGATTAATTTAATGAAAAAAATTCACGATATTTTATTTGTCGTCTAATACTAACAAATATTAAAAACTTCAAAAAATTATGGAAATTTAGAGAAAATTTCAAAAATTGTGCCAAAATCTTCCTTTTTTGAACAAAATTTTGTCGAGCCTCTACTGAGATATTGACCTGGTCAACAGACATTAAATAATGATCATTTGTAACTTCACTTCACTTCACTTGCACTTCTTCGTTGGTAATAAAGCATAAAATCGGCTAAACGTAAGTCTGGCTCTTAAGCTGGTACCTCTGCCTAACCCTTCGGCGTGATATTATGTTTATGTATGTTTATGTAACTTCACTTAATGTAGATTAACAACAAATATTAAAAATTATGTTAAGCAGCTAGCCAAATTCACACCAATTACGCTTTTATGAGTATAACCTGCGCACATAAAGAAACGATCTCAAAATGGCGGCCGTTGTATGGGCTGTCTCGCTTCTTAACTCTTCCCTCATACTATTATACGCGAGATAGCATTCGTTCGGCCGCCATTTTCAAATCGTTTCTTTATCAGCGCGGTTTATAAAAAAAAAACGTCCGCATATTTAATTCATTCCGTTCCGTTGTGCAGAGAGATGGGAGAACGTTACGATGCCGTAGATTGATTGATTGATTGTTGTTTTGTTATTCGCCCTTTCAGGTCAGGCAAATGAACATAATTGCCCATACAGCCAAATATCTAAACTAATGATATTACTGGAAACTTCTTAGCGCGAGGCCGTTTATTTAATAGTTAATACACAAAATATTATCAAAATAGCCCCTTACTAGGAAGAACCTGTATCAGTGCCAGTAACAATTACAGCCATTGCATATCATTTTATGATTGCACGGAACCGTGAGCTGAGATGAAAATGTTTCATCGTGCGTGTGTTGGCATCCCATACTCCGTAATAGGCAGTGCTTACCGCCGTAATGGGCTTCAACCTTTTTTTTGCCGCCGTAATAGGAATTCCGAATTGTCAGAAAAAATATTTATTTAAAATTAATTATCACTCTAGAATAAATAAAACGACAACTGAAATAGAAAATATAATTATCATGAGTGTCAAAAAAAAATTCAAATATCTGCTAACATATTTAGAAATGCTTAATTTCTTACCCTACTTTAAAATGTCGTCAAAACGCGCCGTAATAGGGCATGTTACCCTACTTTACTATGCTCAAAAAAAAGTAAGCAAGATTATCTAGTGTCATACTGTGCCACATTTTTGATATTTGCCTTAGTTTAGAAGATATATATTTTATTCGTGCATGGCGCTAGCATCGCGGTAAACTGGGTCTTAAAGAAAGTACCCAAAAATGCTTTTACAAGTTTTTGACCAGATATCGTGTATATAAATTATACTCGTACTTGTCTATCATACTACGATATATTACTAAGCCGTAGTCTTTCGTAGCTAGCCTGCTCAGGCGCTACGTTAGCCTACGGTGGCGTAGCATGTTTGATTTGCTACGCAGGAGACCTACGCTACGCTACGATCCTTAGAATAAGTTTTGAGCGTGAATAATGTTTTACGTTGACATAACGACCCTAAGGAAATTACTGACATTTCAGCAAATTTAAGGCTGTATTAATAATTAGCCTTAGGGACGTTTTCGCGCATTGAGATTCTTGTCATAATATTAATCTTTTTTTTTTAATTTTTTAGGAAAATTATATTTAGAAGCAAAGAGGAACTAGCCCAATGTATCTAAAGTGCACGCCATCAAAGTCTGCGCGTGGTCAAAATATGAACTAATTAACAATTAGTCAGTCAAATAACAATTTGTTTTGAATCGCGGGTGAAGTTACGTCAAGAACGTTTACAGTGGCGACCCAATCTACTTTGGAAATTCTATCGCTAGCAGCGTTAGAAACTTCGTTGGCACGATGAAGAAATTAGTTCAAGTTTAGAAGTAAAAAACACACAGCAGAAGATAAACTAAAAAAAAAGCCCTCGAGGCCGCCTAGCGTCAGTTCGTATCGCGGCCGCTCATTTTTCTCCGGCAACTACAATCGCGCTGAGAGCCCTGATAAATATTTTATAAGGTTGGGTACGGATTTATAGTGCTCACACACACATAGACGCAGGTCTGCGACGGTCGACGTAGAGTGCGAGCCACAGACCACTTATTGGAATAGACTCAGCAAACCGATTCAGAATGTGTCTTTCATAAGTATTTAACTGAGATAAGGTATGTACTAGATGGAAGCTATTTTAGCAGAAACGGAAAACTATTAACTCTTATTCCTTCAAAAATAACAAACTAATCATAAGAGAGACAGAGACCACTCATAAACTCTATATAGCCTAAGAATGCATGCGATCCGTTTTTAGCGTTTTCTTGTCTATCATTTTGCTATTTTGCCTACTATTTTGAGCCCAGCTGGACTCAAAACCATACAACAAATACACACATACACATTTGATGACTGCTCGCATTCAGGTTCTTCTATGTTACGTCTATAGGAAGCGCAGCGTTCTACTTTGTCTTTGGTATAAAGGATAACAATAAGATACAGATTGTACCTAAATTCTGAGTGTGATGCGTTATTAACAATATATATAAAACTCTTCCATTACTGACTGACTGACAGACAACGCAGAGCCTAAACTACTGGGCGTAGAAAGCTGAAAATTGGCACGTGGGTTCCTTGGGGAGTGTAGTTAAGCACTAAGAAGGGATTTCCCGAAATTCCCACGGGAACGGAAAAAAACGGGAATTTTGTGTTTATGAGAAATCTGCGCGGGAAAAACCGCGGGGCAGCCTCTAGTTCTTACTAATTTGGCTGTTGTAATTTCAGAAAATTCTTCTTTGGTACACCCCTATTGTACAGTACACCTTGAAACTTTCATACCAGATTTCAAGTCTCTATATAATAAGGTTTGCTTGTAAGTTGTCATTGTGTAATGTAATAGATTTTTGAATATAGAAAGATACGAGAACCTAGACCTCATAGCAATTAGTGCACCGATCAGTACCAGGAAAACTGTTACTAGCAGACCAATTAGTACACCGACCGGTGCACGCCTCACGCGAAAATTCCGTGTTCGATTTTTACGTTCTAATGAATTATTCATTGACAGGATGACTTTGCCTTCTATGAATGATTGAATGATTGTTGTAAAGCAGATTGATGGACATTTAAATCGAATACAGCTTCTCAACAAATTATAAAATAATACAAGTGTAAAATTTTTTGATTGTCATTTGTTTGTATTCACACTGCCATGATGCTTTCGCGAGCCGCCGTGGAGCCGACTTGGGCTTTTCGAGCGCCTCGCGTTATGTATTCAAAGGTTAATATGTTTTGGTTCGTTTGCATTAATTGAAATACGCGTAGTCAATCTCATTAGGCCAAGCGCGTATCTGGCGAGCGATGCGCTTCGATATCACTGAGAACAAAATAAAATATCTCTAACTTCTATAACACAGATTTAATGCAGGTTTTCCATCTAAAATAATTCTATTAGAAACGGCACGCAATCAATCCCCAACCTTTGAATGAAGAGATTTTTTTAAAGTAACCTGTGCCTTAGATTAGAATTAAGAGTTTTTTTTTAAATCGTTGTCTTCTTGATATCTTTGCTGAGGCTCGCTAGATGTGATTAGATACGCTCACTTTAAGAGTCTATCATGAAAGTTGGTCTGTGGTCCCGTACCACTGTATAATCTAGTAGTACTTGAAAGGTTGGGACTGACCGAAGCCATTCCGTTACAACGTAACACGTATGATACGTTAGATTCGTGTAGTCAGTTTAACGTAGAAACCGATGAGTTGTATTATAACGCTATATGATTTGAACGTATTTATGACGTTTGTATCTGCGGAAGTACACTGGATGAAGGTCGCTGGATGAGGGTCGCTCAAGAAGATCGAAAGATCTCCCGTAACCCCTTGCTAACAGCCGAGAAGGACACTGGGGGGGTTTTAGTGGGTGCAAACCCCACATAAACCCGCGGCTCCCCCCAGGGCTGCAGTTTCCCCGCCTTATAAAAAAGGGGTCGCTCAACGGTCTATGTGGCGATTCATGGGGGAGGCCTATGTCGAACAGTGGATGTCTTTCGGCTGTTGATGATGATGAAGACGTTAGGGCTAAAACTAAACTAATCATTATACTTAATTATTTCATTTACTTGAATTTGCATTATTTCAGTGGAGTATTTTTTCGCGGGTTTTGCGTGTTTCGCCACTTTAGCTGTGCTACCTCTTAAAATTTCTATAACTACAACTAAGTCACGGAATAATCGTTACAACTTTGACTCATTCTTTTTCAGCAACAGGCTCCGTAAATTTTTTAAACGACAGAACTCTAAAGATCATATTCCAGTCGAATACAAAGCGGCACTAATGAGTGCAATAAAGGCGCGCGTAAAAGAGATAGCAAAAAAATGCATCTCACTATCTCTTACAGTTTCTAGGTCAACCCCACCCCCCCTTCAGCTTGCCTGCCTCCGATGGAAGAGAAAATGCCCCTTTCTATTCAACGATCTAACTAAAGGGTTGGACACATTACCGGACACACTTCGTACCGCCTAACCTATTACTTTGTTGTTTCCAGGTAATTATTCGAAATTTTCTCGCCGTAAAAACTATTCTTGGAAGTACATTTAAAAAAAAGAATTGTTTAAATTATTGAAAGTCAATAAATTTTATTTAAAATGTCAATACATAGTATGTCAGATAAAAGTAAAAACTAAACTTAACTAAATATACAAAAATAATAAGACAAACATAATAAAAATCAGCAAAAGCTTCGTCCAAATAAAAATAATTAAATTACCCTAAAAAAGACCACCACCCAGAGCACCTACCTCGAAGGCTCCCATCACACTAGCCGCGTTATTGTTTAAATTGGTCCAGGCGTTGTGGAGTTATGCGCTTACCAACACATTTTTCTATTCATTTTTATATTATAGAAGAAGATGTAGTTTGCCAACAGGTTGTTTGAAGTATGTAGTAAAGAAATAACCATGTAGCATCTACGATCATTATCCCAGCCGAATTAATTCAGCTGTTAACTACTGCAGGACATAATATAGGCCTCCCCCACACATCGCCACACTGACCGGTCAACAAGAAAAAACTACTCATGAAATAAAAAATGCGAACAATACAATTTTACAAGCATTTAAATAATTAGTACATATTAGGGTGGGTCAAAAAATTTTTTTTTAGATTTTTTGTTTGTAATAGTGATAAAAGGGTGCCTTTTGGGTTAGAATTGACGTGTACAAAGTTTTGTCCAAATACGACATCATTAACAGCCTCCGAATCGTCTTCAAAAATTTGGAGAATATAATTAATAGACGCCACTTCGTGAACCAAATTTTATATCTTCAAATTGAATAATTTTATTATATATTAATTTTTTATACTGCAAATATAGCCTGCTTAAGAAAAATATATATAAAAGTATATATTTATATCATTTACACTACAAATTGACTGCTTGATATTAAGGCGCGAGGGGCGGGAAATGCAGTTTGCTTCATTTAAATACCCAAGTAGCACTGAAGAATTTTGTTTAAATCGCATATATCTTAACAGTGCCTGTATTGTGATTTAACTAAATATAAAACGATTTCATATAGTCACATATTTCTTAAAGGCTATATAGTATTCCAATACCGCTTTTTGAGAAAATAAAGATTATACAAATCGTAGTTAAATCATCTTAAACCTATTCAGTATTAATTAAGGTTTCAGATAAACCATAAAACTCTCTTTTCACTCAACTCTCATTATTTGTAAACTGAATTAAATCATTGGGATAGTTGTTCGACTTATACAGTCGCACTAATGCAAAAAAGATTTGCTATCCAAACTAAAAGCCATATTAAGACGTTTGTCCTCAAATCAGTTTTTGCTAGGCAAAACACAAATAAATTTTGTATTAATTATTATTTTATAAGTAATAATCAATATTTAGAGGGACGGTTTGTACAAGATGGAGAAAAATTAAATTAGCAAAGACGTTGAAAAATTAAAAAAATAACCTTTAACACAGAAATGTCCCATTCCCATAATTTTCCTTTTACATAATGTCCCTTTCTAAAATTGTATTTTTCCAAAATGACCCTTTCTCAAAATGTACCACATCGAAAAAACCTTTGTCGTTATGTCCCTTTTGCTTTTATTTTTTGTAGACAGTTTCGAAGAAATATTTGCGAACGGTGCATTATGGGTCTAAATTGTAGGGCCTTCACTCTTAATCGATGCAAAGTAGGTAGGTATTTACGGTCACGGACTCGTTTAGCATAATACATTTTGTATGATTAGTATTTGAATAAGTATTTGATACACTTAAATAAGTTAAAAGTATTAGGTTGCCAATGCAGGTAGTTTATATATATTTTCCGAACTAGCTCTAACACAGCTTTCTTAGCTAAACAAAATATGATAACTCGATGATATGACAGCATTGAAAACCATTGCTGATTTTCTTATGGTATGTACTTTTGTGGTTCTTAAAAAGCAGCAAAAGGCAGTGAAATAAATTATTACAACAGTTTTTGTTTTGCCACAAGTGTGAGCAGAATGGTCTGATAGAAATACTTGCCACACACACTTGACTTTATATGCAAGCTCTGCTGTTGTTTAAATGCACTTTATTGCTAAAACACCAAAAAAAACATAATAACTTTCTTTGAAAACCATAACGCTTTTAAAGAACTCTCAAAACGTCCTTTTCGCAAAATGTGCTTTTCGCAAAATGACCCGTTCGAAAAATGACCATTTCTCCACTAGCTCAAGTTTACATGTACAAAAGGGACACTATAAAAAAAAGTCATTTTGCGAAAGGAACTATAAGCGGAAGTGATGAATACTTACAAAAGCTTGAATTCGAAATTATCCTTTTAAATTCTGCCATATAGACATAGCCAAGTCACGTCACTTCCTACCCGAATCGCCAACATGCCAGCCACAAACATAGATCATATTAATTCGTTTGAACAACCTTGTAATGCATTCTGATAAACACAATTGTACATAAACATCTAATTTATGTGTCTAATAATATTGCATACGTCTATCACTTTCAACACTTACACTTGGTATTAGAAAAACTAACTCTGTTGCAAAACAAAGAAATCTTGATTTAAGAAATCAAAGTAAAGGATCAAATAAATCAGAAAAGTATTCATGAAATCAATTGGAAGTATCACTTAAATCGTTGAGGATTTACTTAATCAAACTAAAGGATCACTTAATACTGTGAGATAACGTCGGCTCCGTGCTTAAGTGTTCAAACTCCATTTTGGTCGAAAATGACTTTTTGATGCAGGATTGTTAACGATGTAATTTAGGTCCAGAAGGTCAAGTAAAAAAAGGCTTTTCCTACAAAAAATACAATAAATTTCACGTTTTAAATTTTGAAGCCCACATCATCGTAACAAAAATTCCGTGCTTGTTTAGCCAACCTCCACAGCATTACCCAATGTCCCGCATCGAAATATTTGTTGCGTGCTTGAGTGTTCAAACTCCAGCCGGCCGACCAATCACAGCACAGTACGTCACGCTACCCGGCCATTTGGTTTTTTCTGTGATGAACTTGGTTGCTCCTTTAGTTTGCTTGCAAAAACCTAATAAATTAGTTTTATTGTGTTCAAAACTAAGAAAACTAACTGCGAGTAACGTTAAAAGCTGCAGCAGGATGGCGAGTACCAATTTCAAAACAAGCAAAAGGCGTACTTTGGCGACTTTCGAGCAATAAGTACTTTTTAATAATGTTCATTTCCGAATAGAAACTTAAACGTACTGATACAGGATGTTAATAAATTCACTTTGTAATAAAACGGTTGAGAATTAAGTATATTATTATGTTAATTCTGTTTGATAGTCCTTTTGTCTGTCTTTCACAATGGTTCAACACAACAACCAAATTTTTAACAATAATTAAGTAGGTATATTTTATCATTTCGTTATGTTTATGTTATTATTACTTGAGTCTAATTTTTTTTATTTTTTATTTCTTGATTTTAATTTCTTATACCTTTTATCATCTAAAAACAAGTTTTTTTACGAAGTAATTTAATCATCCTGTATATGGTATTAGGAGGTTTGACAAACAAGCACGCAACAATTTTAAGGAACACTGTGCTATCTCCATGGCAGGAGTGTTGTATTTCCATGAACGAACATTTTTATTTGCAGTTTTGTTCAACCTCCATTTTAAAAGTATGATAAAATACGTAAAATCACAGCATCGTAAACAAATTTATTGGCAATTCCATATATTAGACTAAAAACTATAAATTTGCATTTATCATTCCTGAAACTAAACATCTCGTTTGATAATAAGTAAAAAAACCTTCTCCTGAACAGTGTACAAATGGAAGTTGAACATTCAAGCACGGAGGCGGCGATAAGAAATCTTGATTTAAGAAATCAAAGTAAGGGATCAAATAAATCAGAATAGTATTCATGAAATCAATCGGAAGTATCACTTAAATCGTTGAGGATTTACTTAATCAAACTAAAGGATCACTTAATACTGTGAGATTTAAATGTTACTTACGTTTGATTTAGTAAAACGATTAAGTATTAAGTGAGATTTGAGGAAATCGTTTTTGAGTAAAACATTTCTAAAATAGCATTATTTCAAATCGAACTTATTAATCTTTGATTTAATTGATACTCAACTACCCTTTTGAATCCTTACTTTTCTAAATTCAGATTTCGTCAAGTAAAACAAGATTATACGCCATTTTGAACTTTTAGAAAACAAAACAACAAAACAAAATCGAAGTGATATCGTGAAAAAAGTGTGGATTTCAGTTAAATGTGACTAGTGTAATAGTTTTTACTGAAGAAATAAGTGATTATGTGATGAGAAAAGGTAATATTATTGACATAAATGATAACTTTATTTTTATTCCATATACAATTATTCTTTATTTTATTGTTATTTCAAGCTATTTCGAGGGCCCGTTTGTTTTATGGCTCTTTCTATCGATTTTACACGATAAATGGTCATGCGTTTAAGATTTTTATTGCTTACGACGAAATAAAACGGATTTCTAATTGTCATATTTACTTATAGTTTACAAATTCTTAACACTAAGTAAAGTTCTTGTGTTGTAGCATAAAATGTTCACCATATTTTCTTTATCATGATTACTTAAATTGAAAACGTTTTAAATTTTTCTTCGCTTAGCAAAAATTGCATTAGTGAAATAAATTATAAAACAGTTTTAATTTTGCATTTAAATCTATTTTGCTGAATTAACTTAAACTTCAAGATATCGCGAAACCTTAGATAAGGAATCTGGAAAACCCTATTAAATCCCAATTGCTTAAGTAAGGTTAAAGTATGATTTAGCAGTAGTATTAACTCCCCCTTCGTATTCTCCTAAATACTGTGCCCACTTTTTCTTAACTGACCCTCCAAGCAAGTCTTAGGGATATCTTGAGGGACATAATAGTTTTGGCCAAGGCAATAGCTGGAATTAGCCATGTTGCCTTCAAGAAATCTTCAATACTCAGTTAAATCTATCGGTTGCTACTTGGGTAAACTACTATTGAAACATTATTTTTCGCTTACGTTGACGGCGCTACAACAGGTCCCAGCCTCCAGCCCATTACGGAAGCAATTGCTAAACAACTAGAACTGAAAAAACCAACCTGTTGTTCAATTACAGCCCCTTCCTTTAAAGGTACTTGTTTAAAAAGGCAACATGTTAGTAAGAATCAATCATATCATTACAGCATTGCTTCGTCTGTTTCGATTTGCCTTTTCAATGACGATTTAGCTTATAGATGACCTGAAAAGATGTCCCATGCCGAATGGGTTTTTGTTTGGAGAAGGTGAGCCCATAATGGTTACTTTTACGCCCGATGTGATGTCGTATGAGGTGCGACAGGGTTATATCGTAGTCACGCCAACTTCATCCCCTCCTTGCCCTCTTCTTAGCATATTATAGGGTCCACAAGAAGCTGTATGCAATTAGGGATCAATTAAGCAAATAACGGCGCATTGGCTTCTTCTCGGAGGGAGACAGGGCTCTTCTCCCTTTGACAACTGCTCGGTGTACGGAAGCACCAAATGCTGCCCCCGCTCCGTACATTCGTGGCCCCAAGGCGACTTTTACGCCAGGCTGAAGATACCGTAGACTTATATTCTTGCGCCCAGAATTACTGAGCTTCGTTCACGAAAGCTCCAAGGTCTCGTCCTGCCGCTGCAGCCGCGACTCCTGCCCTGCCCGGCGGGGACGGGCCGCCTCTCGCTCGCGTTCGACTGTCTCCTTGGCGAGCATTGAAATATCTCACTCGAGTTAACGTTTTATTCATCGGTATGTTTCAACGAGAGATCAATAACAGAAGTTAATTATTTTGGCTACTTTTGCTGTTAGTTACCACCTTGATTTGCCATCAAGACTCATTCCAGCTGCAAAGATGAGGCAAGACCTTTATGAGAGCTCAGATCTGCTTGTAGGTATCTTCCAGATGACCTGAGAGACCTAGTATGTCTCTCAGGTCATCTGGAATCTACCTGTTACAAAGTTGCTAACTCTCCCACCCCGAGAATCTATAACCTGACAATGTTTCTGATCCTCAAAAATTATTTTCGAAAGTTTGGTAAATCATGGCAAAATTCGAGTGTAGGAAGGATTTTCGTGCAGTTTAGAACAGAAATTAGATTAAAATTGGTAATAAGTTTAATAACAATGTTAAGTTAATATCAAAGAAGCTTTAAAATACTACATTTTATGTTGCAAAAAAAAACATATTTTATACAAAAATAAATAAATTACAGTACTAAACAGAAAGGACAATTTTTGAATTTTTTATAAAATTCAACTTAAATTCGGAGGCTGAAGATGACATTTAATTATTGTATAATTAAATACGTATGTTATTATCATGATTTAGCACCCTTTTATCACAGAATAAGAACACAGAGTTATCTGTAATCTTCATAAAAAAAGATTATTTATAACCGGCCGGTATTAAAACCAGCCAGTGTCAAAATTTCGGCGTTGACAAGAACCCAACCGCGTTTTGAAGCTATATAAGACACCCAAATAGTGGCATTTGTAAGGAATCCCTGTAACAAGTAACTTAGAATATGGCTTAACGACTAGAGACGATGTTAAATATACATACAGTCGGGTTTGCGACGTCCTAGGAATGCATGATATTTTATGTTTTATAAAAACAACTTTCTGATAAAGTATTCAGATGAAATCAAAGGTGTCAGGTATTTTAACAGCCAGTATTGTAAGCCCAGCGTATGTCAATGTTAATACCATAACATGTATATCAATTTTTGACTATTTGACTCTCAATTTTGACCCCTAACTCCGACTTTACAGTAAATGTCAGCCTGCGCTCTCAGGTTATGTACTCGCTGAATACCAGGGGGACAGGACTCCAATAAATGCAAATCCAAAATCTCGCTCATCTTATTACTTATCTTAGAGCAAGATAATGCTCTAGAGACTACAGAATATATTTATTCGCCGTTGCCGTAGGGTATCGTGTTGCCACTCAATGTAATTGTACATAAATTGGGCGAATCTGTGTGAACCGAACATAACCGAACAGTTCCGAATAAAGTCGAGTGGCATCTCTTGGGACCTTTAGTGAACTAAGTTTAGTGAACTAACTTCAGTGAACTAATTTGAGAACTGCTAATTTAAATAAAACTTTCGAGTTCTGTTTTTATGTACAGTTTTATATTTACAATATTTACACTGAACAGTTTATTAACACTAGTTTATTAAGTTCACAGTATTTACAGAAGGAGTAGGTAGAGTGAGTATTAGAATTAATTAGGTTATATACAACGGTCTGTGTATGCGCGGCCGGTATCGGTTAAGCGCGGGTCATTTAGCGACGTCAACCAAGCTAAGACCAAACTCTGACTGATGCCGGCTCGTGCGCAGTGTTGCCGTTTAAAGAAAAAAAAATGCGCTAAACTCATGTCAAAAATGCACCAGATTCCTACTAAATTTTGGGTTCTGAAATCCGCTAAAATGCGCTAAATTTTTGCCAAAATTGCACCAGTTTTCCACTAAGTTCCGTAAATATTACTTGAATATATTTTTTTTTCCTTCAGAAATTGAGCAAATATCCTCTTATAGTGCGACACAAAAATCTAGAAATTAAAAAGTGGCAACACTGTATCGTAATTTGTCGGATTTTTGAAATTTTCTATACAGTGTTGTCAGTTTTTAATTTCTAGATTTTTGTGTTGCACTGTAGCACCTATTAAATTTTATTTATATTTTTATTATTCATTTATGTTTACCTAAAATGGAAAAAAATAAGAACACGAGACTTTAAATAAATTTGAAGCGCTAAAACGGCAACACTGGGTAAAATCATCAGTCGTTGATTTTACCGACCATAGACTTGTTGCTGTATTTTCTTTCGCTCAGTTTAGGCAGGCAAAAGTTCATAGTCCATACAGCCGAAATAATCTTCACACTTGTCACCAAAAACTTCCTTACCATAGACTTAATTAAGTCTATGAGTTCATTGGGTTGCCAATGTTGAAAAATGCGCCAGATTCCGCTAAATATTTTTTAGCGCATAGTTACGAAAAAAAATGCGCTAAAGACCCAAAAAATGCACTAGATCTAGCGCGAAAAGCGCTAAAACGGCAACACTGCTCGTGCGGCGTGGCGCGTCGTCGGTGGCTGTTGCTAGGCGGCGCGGCGGCCGTCTGCGCAGCCTCCCGCGCAGCCCCGTCCCGCGCACCGCCGCCACACCCGCTGACATCTGAGCCCGCGAGTGTCGAGTGCACGGTTTTAGAATTATTATTTTGTCACAATATTATTCAACTTAAAATGAGGATCGGATTCACAGGATTACTAATGGATAAACAGATTTAATAATTAAATTACATTAATTAGACATAAGCATTAGTCAAAGGAACGTTTAATTAGGTGTATAGTTTTTACTAAAGAAATATGTAGATATGTGTAAAAATAAAAAGGTAGGCTATGGCTACATCACTCCCCCCCAGAGGCCGTCACTACGGACGATAATAATCTTGCTGGGAATCGAACTCTTCTACCTGATCTAGTTACCTTTTCAGGTTGTGTTGGGATAGTAGAAGGCCCTGCGTTAGGAGGCAGAGGTATCCGAGAATCTGCTGGAGGAGGATCTTGATGCGGGTGTACATCAGTCAGTAAGTGAGCCGGTTTAAGTCGGTCTATTGAAACTGTTACTGATTTCCCTTTGTAGTCTATTTTAAATGACTTGGCATCTCTACTTAGGACTTTGTATGGGCCAGTGTATGGTGGGTGTAGTGAACCTCGCATTATCTCATCCCTGAGGAGAACGTGACTTGATGATTCAAGGTCTTTATAAACAAACACTTTGCCAGCGCCGTGTCGGGATGCTGGCACCGGCCTTACATTTCTTGCGAATTTTCGTAATCTTGCAGTGAAATCACTGATATCTGTTGTTGACTCAATACTGCTCTCAACAAATTCGCCAGGAAGTGTAAGTGGTTCACCGTACACCAGTTCTGCAGATGATGTTTGAAGGTCCTCTTTAAATGCACTTCTTACGCCCAACAGAATCAAAGGAAGACACTCTACCCAATTCTCGGTGGCGTGACATTTTATAGCATTCTTGAGTTGACGGTGAAATCTTTCCACAAGCCCATTGCACGCAGGGTGATAAGCGGTTGTTTTCTTGTGTTGAAAACCGGCAAGTCGAGACAGAAATTGAAACAGGAATGATTCAAATTGTCGACCACGGTCTGTAACAATTTCGGTCGGACACCCAAACCGAGCTATCCAGCCATGCAAAAAGGCTTTTGCCACTGTTTCAGCAGTGATGTCGGTGATAGGAATTACTTCTGGCCACCGTGTGAAACGATCCACAGCCGTTAGACAGTAGCGAAAACCCTGCGAAATTGGAAGCGGTCCAACGAGATCGATATGCACGTTCTTAAATCGTACACGAGGCAATTCAAATGTTCCAAGCGGTGCGGAAACATGGCGGTTGATCTTAGCGCGCTGGCATGCTAGGCAACAGCGTGACCATTCACGACAGTCTTTCCTAACACCTGGCCATACAAAGCGCTGAGCGATCAACTTCGCGGAACCATTTGCACCAGGATGGCTAAGAGAATGGAAGGTGTCAAAAATATTTTTACGACACATTCTCGGAACAAATGGCCTGGGGTTCGGTGTACTTACATCACAATACAGTTCAACACGACTTCCAGGCAAGGTCATTTTCTTTAAACGAAGAGAGGAATCACCCTGTAGTAAATGTGCCAACTCAGGGTCCACGGTTTGGGCTTGAGCGAGGTTTTCAAACTGGATTGGCCTTTCTAGTTCCTCCACGCGCGATAAGGCGTCAGCGACGACGTTATCTTTGCCTGATATATGACGTATGTCAGTTGTAAATTGTGAAATGAAATCGAGGTGTCTAAATTGGCGTGGAGAACAAGAATTCTTGCGCTCGCTGAAGGCAAAAGATAAAGGCTTGTGGTCAGTGTATATGACAAAGTGTCTCGCTTCCACCATGTGCCTGAAATATTTAACAGCCTCGTACACAGCCAGAAGCTCCCGGTCATACGGAGAGTATTTCAGCTGTGCTGAATTTAATTTTCGTGAGAAAAATGCTAGCGGCTGCCAAACTCCGCCATGCATTTGTTGCAAAACTGCGCCCATCGCACTGTCTGAGGCATCTGTAACTATAGCTAGTTGGGCCTGACAATGTGGATGTGCCAGTAGTGCAGCGTTGCAAAGGCCCTCCTTGCATGCTTCGAATGCTTCCAGAGTTTTTCCGATGAGATGTACGGGGTGGGAACCTTTGACTGAACCTTTCAGTAAGTCATTCAGCGGCGCCTGCGATTGGGCAGCTTTGGGAACAAAACGCCTGTAAAAATTGAGCATACCCAAGAACCGGCGCAGCTGTTTGACTGTTTTCGGTTCTGGGAACTCTCTTATTGCTTGGACCTTTGTATCTAGCGGCTTTGTGCCCTGTGCAGATATGTGATACCCTAAAAATTTTACCTCTGGGGCACCGAATACACACTTAGAGGGGTTTATTAAGATACCGTATTCTGACATACGAGTGAAAAGCTGACGCAGGTGGTCTTCGTGCTCAGCAGCATTCCTTGAGAACACCAGAAAGTCATCGATATAACAATAAGTGAATTCAAGGCCCCGTGTCATCTCGTCAACAAATCTCTGAAAAGTCTGACCTGCGTTCCTCAAACCAAAAGTCATGTAGGGAAATTCAAATAGTCCGAAGGGAGTCGTTATTGCCGTTTTCGAAATATCCCCTTCAAACACTGGCACCTGATTATAGGCCTTTACTAGATCTATAGTGCTGAAAATGGTACATCCAGCTATATTGTGTGAAAAATCGTGAATGTGGCGAATAGGGTACTGGTCTGGTATTGTCCGGGAGTTAAGCATCCTATAGTCGCCGCAGGGGCGCCAACCGTTATCCTTTTTAGGAGCAAGATGAAGTGGTGACGACCAAGGGCTGTCTGAAGGACGGGCTGTACCAGCATCAAGCATAGCCTGAAACTCCTGCTTTGCAATTGCCAGTTTTTCTGGTGCCAACCTGCGGGGAGTACATGATACCGGTGGTCCGGGTGTGGTACGGATGTAGTGTACAGTTTGGTGTTTTGGTGTTAAATTTATGCCTGAGGGGCGTGTTATATCGGGAAATTGTTGCAAAATCCTGTGAAAACGACCCTCACCTGAAGAAACCTTCACTGAGTGAACATCCGATGCAGTCGAAACTTCAGCTGCACTGGACAATGATGTCGTGTTGTCCAAAAGTCTTTTGTTTCGACAATCCGGCAATAAATTATAATATGACAAAAAATCAACACCAATAATTGCCTTTGTAACATCGGCCACTATAAATTTCCACTTAAAGTCTCTACGTAAACCTAAATCTAAACACATATTTACATAACCGTAGGTACTTATTAACGTTCCGTTCGCGGCACTAAGTTCATAGTTAGTCTTTGAACGACGGTCGTTTAAAGCTGATCGCGGGAAAACACATAAATCACTTCCGGTGTCTACCAAGAATTGTGTCTTCGATCTGCGATCTATCACAAAGAGGCGACCGGCTATAGAGGGCGGGCAACCGTCTGTCGCCATTATCGATTGCCCGGATTGTTTTCCGCCTTGTAGTCACATGGGCGGGTGCACTTCTCTGCTTTTGTCCCAAACCGGAAATGGTAGTAACAGGTCGGGTACCGCCGGTAACTTGATTGTGATCGGGTTGATGCGGAGCGCTGTCGCTGTCGCGTTTGATTGTTCCTTTCACGGGATCTTCCGTCGCGAACATGTGATGAAAGGGCACTGACCTGGCGTGTTAGTTCGTCTATTTGACGGGCCATTATGTCAATGGCATTATCTCGTCGTGACGTTTGAGCACTAGTTGTAGCCATTTCGAATACCTGTTGTGACCTTGGGACGATGTCCTGTATCCGGTCGGCCAGGTCAGCCAAGGCCTCAATGGTCGAGGACGTTTGTGAAGCGATTATGGTCTGTGTTCCGCTTGGCAGGCGGCTGGTCCATATGGTTCTGACAAACTCCTCGGGAACTCCAGGACCGGCGAGGTGCAACAGGTGGCGCAAAAATTGCGAGGGTTTGCGGTCGCCCAGCTCTTCGTGCGTAAGTAGTTGGCGTACCTTATTCTCCCGTGACGCTGACAGCCGTTTGATCAGCTCAGTCTTCAGCTTCTCATATTTGCCCATACAGGGAGGAGAGATAATTATGTCCTCAACCTCTGAGGCGTACTGTGGCTCGAGCTGAGCGATGACATGGTAGTAACGGGTGGAATCAGTAGTTATTTTTGCAATGTGAAACTGACCTTCCACTTGCGCAAACCATAAGGCGGGCTTCTCTGGGTTGAACGGCGGCATTTTCGCGCCAACGCGGAAAACTCCCAACTGTGCGGCATCATCGTCAAGTGCCGATGGTGCTGGCGGTGTCGGCCCTTGCGGCCGCGGTGGCGATGGTGGCGAGCGGCGCCCGACACCGCTTAGCGCAGACGTAGCTTCTTCATTATCACTCATTATTACACTAGTAAGTTACTTACTATTTTAAATTGTTTGTTTGTATAACGTGTTACACAAGAGGTCACCAGTTTAGTGAACTAAGTTTAGTGAACTAACTTCAGTGAACTAATTTGAGAACTGCTAATTTAAATAAAACTTTCGAGTTCTGTTTTTATGTACAGTTTTATATTTACAATATTTACACTGAACAGTTTATTAACACTAGTTTATTAAGTTCACAGTATTTACAGAAGGAGTAGGTAGAGTGAGTATTAGAATTAATTAGGTTATATACAACGGTCTGTGTATGCGCGGCCGGTATCGGTTAAGCGCGGGTCATTTAGCGACGTCAACCAAGCTAAGACCAAACTCTGACTGATGCCGGCTCGTGCGGCGTGGCGCGTCGTCGGTGGCTGTTGCTAGGCGGCGCGGCGGCCGTCTGCGCAGCCTCCCGCGCAGCCCCGTCCCGCGCACCGCCGCCACACCCGCTGACATCTGAGCCCGCGAGTGTCGAGTGCACGGTTTTAGAATTATTATTTTGTCACAATATTATTCAACTTAAAATGAGGATCGGATTCACAGGATTACTAATGGATAAACAGATTTAATAATTAAATTACATTAATTAGACATAAGCATTAGTCAAAGGAACGTTTAATTAGGTGTATAGTTTTTACTAAAGAAATATGTAGATATGTGTAAAAATAAAAAGGTAGGCTATGGCTACAGGACCTCCTTGGGACGATCCAAGATGAATTGAACTTACTTTAGCAATATAGAATACACTCCACCATAAATTGATGCCTTCTCGTATTTCTTACTTCTTGACTTTATGAGTTTTTTTTTCTATAAAGCCTAGCGTACATCTGATATAAATTTAATCTGGCCTCCAAAGACCAAAGAAAGCTACATAGTGTTACTAAAGTGGCCACTTTTAGAAACAATCTGTGGATATTTTTTTTCTTTTTAGTTAGGACTATTTTACTGTGCTCAAAAAATACAAAGCAAGATACATAGATAGACTATCATACTGTGCCACATTTGTTATTTGCCTTTAGAATATATAATTTTGTTTGCCTTAGAAGATATAATAATGCGTTTAGTAGATATATATATTTTTTTGAGAAAATCACTAGCATCGCTGTAAACTGGCTCTTAAATCCGACTCGAACACGCAGTATAAACCAACCAAGTGAGTGATGTGATGCCATACGAGCTATAGGTAGCATATGTGATGCCATATGCTACTACTAATTTTTAAAACAGTAATTCCCTAGCATATATCCTGAAGAATAAGATATATTTTTTCCTCCATGTGAAATTAAATAGATCATAGGTTTGTACGCATCCGAAATTTCCAGTTTAGCTGTGCTATGGCTCTTAACGTGCCTTCCGAAGCACGGAATCATCTTACTTTTCGGACAATCTGGTGATTCAAGCCTGCAACGTCCTATCCAACCGAAAACAACCACAACGTGATAAGAAATATTAAAGGCCTCTCTTATCGTAATAAAACATTAATAAAAATACTTAGGTACAGACTGTTTTTCTTCCAGTGAGTCGGATCGTCGGATCCCTAGAGGGTTTACCGAGTGATATTTATAATACGAATACGAACTAAGACATTGACTTATTTTACGATAGACATATTAACGCGGAGTTGGGTGTGAGAGAGGTCTTACTCGCTCAGCCTTGCATCAGTTCAATCAATCAGTCTAGATTAACTTTTTTTTATCGCATCAAAGTAGAGAATATACCAGTTTCATGCATCACACTCAATCAATATGTATAAAACTCTTCCGTTACTGACTGACTGACTGACAGACAACGCAGAGCCGAAACTACTGGGCGTAGCGGGCTGAAATTTTGCAAGTGCGTTCCTTGGGAAGTGTAGTGGAGCACTAAGGAATAATTTCCCGAAATTCCTATGGGAACAGAAAAAAACGGGATTTTTGTGTTTATGATAAATCTGCGCGGGTGAAACCGTGGGGCAGTCTCTAGTTAAATATAGTCCCTAAGTGTAGAGTGCGTACCGTATAACGTTGCCGGGTTTCAAACACAACCTAAGAGATAATTTATGAACTAAAATTTGTTTTGAATGACGGTTGAAGTACAAGAAGTATGTGAAGGTACAGTGGCGGACTAGGAGGCCGTAACAGATTTGTCTATGGTTTCGTCAGCCCTAGACTGTATTACAAAAGAACAAAAGCTATTTTGCAATACAGGAAACCCGGAAGTTTTACGCCGATCGTGTCCGCCACTGTACAAGAAGTATGTGTAGGTACATATACAGTGGGGCCCCCAGTCATGCGCAGACTTAGCTGGAGCGGACTCTACCTAGATTAGATATATACAATGGCAATATACTCCACCGAAGCGGAGTTCAGTCTATTTAAATTAAATATTTGGTATCATGTAACATAAAACATAACCTACAACAAACAAACTCATCAAGTTTAAAAAAAAAAAAAAAAGATATAAAACGCAGTGTTGCCAATGGCTATTTACCAGATTCCCCAAGATCACTGGTCAAATTCCCCAAATTTGGGGAGAAAAATATCCTGATTCCCCACAAAATCCCCTCACAATGAGATAGTGAACTACGACCTATTACGCTATTCCCTCCCCCCGTTTTACTTGTTTGTCATTAATAAATGGTTGATTTTAAAAGTTTAGTGAACTATATAAACGATATAACTTTTAAAATCAACCATTTATTAATGACAAACACTTAAAAAATCGCCATATCACTTTAAAAAAATCATCCGGTAAGTAAAGTAAGTTATAATGCTCCTCCGGTTTTCTCTTCATGCTTAAAAGAAAAAAACTAGGTTAAACACATGTGCACTGATGAACTTTAAATTTAACTTGCTCTAACAAAAACCAAAAAAATATCAATACTTTTCAATTTTATTTGAAAGAACCATATATTTACATAGGTACATTAGAAAAGACTAGGGATAACCTACTGACTGATTTTAGGGTGGGGTGATACATTTTCATTATTGTATTTCGCTATTAATCAGTAATTTAACGAATAAGTTTAATAATCACTTCCCTAAAGATAAGTTTGAGCCTTTTTATTAATAAAATTAATTAAAGGCAATAATTTATATTTGATCAATGGATGTTTTGGTTGTAAGTTTTATTGATTTGGTAAAATGCTAAATTCCCCGCATATTCCCCGCACAGTGCCTCTCCCCACAAATTCCCCAATCGCTTTGGGATTCCCCGCAGTTTGGGGAATTCCCCACACATTGGCAACGCTGATAAAACGTTTTAATCTGAAACATTTTAATCTGTTGCATCACGTGACCAAACAGCTAATAAGCAGAACGATTTTTTACTCTGTGACATTTAATTTAATTAACAAAAGGTTCGCTCGCTGTTTTTAAAGTCACCAATTCAATTTGGCTGAATTTTTCAACTCATGATTAAACATTTGCATAAAAATTAAATTACGCACGAGGAGCGTCATTTAATTTTAATTTGCGGTATGCTGCAGTGTGGTAGAGGCATAGAATACTATCAGACCAAATTCCTTCTATGAGTTTTAAAACAGACGACCAAGAGAACATCCAAAGAACTACCAATTTTTTTCTGATATGGGGTCAGTAATATTATAAAGCTGTTTAAAATGTTTGCAGTAAATAATTACTTTTTTAACCGACTTCAAAAAAGGAGGTTTTCAGTTTGAACTGTATGTTCGTATGTATGTTTGTTCGCGATTATCTCGCGTTTGGCTGAACCGATTTTGATGCGGTTTTCAGATAAGTATTTGTTGCATTCAGGAGACGGTTTTAGTACCTTGGAGGGGGTCGCGGAGCTGAACACAAAGTTCGAGAGATCTCCTGTGACCTCCTTGCAAACAGCCGAGATGGACACCGGCGGGGTTTTAGTGGGTGCGAACCCCACATAACCTTGCGACTCCCCCCGGGGTCGCAGTGTACTCGTTAGGAGTTTCCTCGCCTAAAAAAAAAAAGGTTTTAGTCCCTATTTTAACCGACTACGAAAAAGAGGAAGTGTTCAGTTGATGTATGTGTCAGTTTATTGAAGGCGCGTTCCTTTTTTTGGAAAAAAGAAATTATTTACAAAAAAAAACCCGCCTTCAATAAATTTTCATATACATAAATTGAGAACTTCCTCTTTTCTCAAGTCTGTTAAAATAGATACTAAAACCTTCTCCTGAATGTAACAAATACTTTTGTGAAAACTCCATCAAAATCGGTTCAGCCAAACTCGAGAAAATCGCGGACAAACAAACATACATACGGTCAAACTTATAACTTACTTTTTTGAAGTCGGTTAAAAAATAACTTTGCTGACCGCTGACCCGTTAATATATTTAAAAACCTCAAAAACAATAATTTACACCAGGCAATCCGAAAAGCGTATAAAGTGGTGAAATAAATAAAATAAACACCAATTAATGTGTCCGGCGACACCACGAAATGCGAAATTATATTTAAGCCTTTCGGGCAAAATTAAATTTTTACCTTAATTATTATATTTTCGACAAAAAATTTTGGCTTACCACAGATTTTCCACGCAAACGCCGGGTCGCAAAAGGTCGCATTCTTAGGTAAATATAAAAAAAAATATACCAATATGCCTTAATAAAATCAGCCAATAGGACACTTTTTCAGTTATGAAATAGCTAGTACATACTTGTCATGCCTGACGCTTGATTTATACCTCGTGTTACGACTTAAACTGGGTTTATCTTTTTTGTGGTATGGCTCTAGTGGCTCTATTTTAATATGTAGCAAAACAACCTTAAAGCTATAACAGACGAGAAACCTGTGCCGCGCGGCAGCCGCGCGACCCATACAATTCGGGCCGCGCGGCTGCCGCGAGGCACAGGGTCGCAGTGCTCGTCTGTTAATAAGGGCTATTATTCGCCTTTGTCGCGCATGTATGTACACAACGCTATAATAAAGGCGAAGAACAGAGCGGCCGCGTCGCATCGCATTGCGTTTATTTGAATCCTATCGATTCGCAACTGAGCTCCGTCCACGATACTAGCCCCTAATCTCGAAAAAAAAAAATAACATCTTCTAAACCTTTACCGAATCAAATATTATGCGTCAATGGTGCACTAGATAATCTTGCTTAGATTTTTTAGGTACTGTTGTCTAGAGATTCCAAAGGAATATACTGTTTGTTGCCTAAAGTGGCCACTTTAGCAACAAAACTTAAATTTCTAAGATCTTTATTTATCCTGGAAGCTACACAACCAGTGCTTTAAAAATTCCAAGCAAGAAAATCAAGGGACTCAAAGACGCATATTATGATTTGTTTTTTTTTTTTTTTCAAATCAAATCAAATCGAAATTTGGGCCATAATTTGGTTAAAAGATATAATATTTTTCAAAATTGGGGCTAGTTATTGAGCTCACAGGGACGCCACGTGTTAGTTACATTTCTGTACCAGAACCTCTTTAAACACAGGTTTCACTGTATTCCCTACAAAACTATTTGCAAAGTTTCTGCATAAATTATATTAACAATATCCTTTCGATAGTATCACGATAATGACCTACTCCCTCGACACCGCGAGTTTGGAATTCTGAAGCAGTCTCGTGACGCGACTAGAATTTTGACTCGCTTCTAATAGGCTAGGGAAACGAATAATAAATGCTGTTAATTATAACTAGAAGCTTCATTACCTACTTTGTAAAGCAAAAGGGGTCCTATAGGCTCAACCTGTTATTCATAAAAGTTAAAGAGCATTTAAGAGGAAGAGCACAGCTAAAGTAGCGCCACCCGAGAAAAAAATTAATATCTCGCATTTTTGATATTTAGCTTAGTTTAGAAGATATAAATTTTATTTGCGGGTGGTGCTACACTCTCTTAAGTTCTTTGTTAAGTTATTTGCCGTATGTCAATTTAGACTGGATGTCACGTATTTACCACACAACAAACCAGAGAAGAAGACCTCCAGTAAAATTACTTCATTGTTCTGTATCTTTATGAATAATACGGTCAGTCTGGAATCCTCCACTAAAAAAGTGCTGCATTTTCTTTTAAAAATAGAATAAAATTATTTTTCCTTTATAAATTTTACTTATTAAAACGAGGGAATTTCATAGCACAGTTATTTAATACTCGGGGTAATTTTACTTACACAAGTAAAGAAAGTTTAATAAATATATTTTTTAATGTTTATTATTTGATGGTATACTTATCGTTTAATCTTCAGATTTAATTCCAAAAATATAATTGTACCTATCAGTATTACATAAATCTAATATAAGTACTATTCTTTTATATTTTCTCCACTTTAATTAGAGTGGAAATATATTTATTAAATACTAGAGGCTGCCCCGCAGTTTCACTCGCGCAAATTTCTCATAACCACAAAAATCCATTTTTTCCCGTTCCCATGGGAATTTCGGGAAATCCTTCTTAGTGCTCACCTACACTCTCTAAGGAACCTACATGTAAAATTTCAGCCCGCTACGCCCAGTAGTTTCGGCTCTGCGTTGTCTGTCAGTCAGTAACGGAATAGTTTTATATATACTAGAGGCTGCCCCGCGGTTTCACTCGCGCAAATTTCTCATAACCACAAAAATCCATTTTTTCCCGTTCCCATGGGAATTTCGGGAAATCCTTCCTTAGTGCTCACCTACACTCTCTAAGGAACCTACATGTAAAATTTCAGCCCGCTACACCCAGCAGTTTTGGCTCTGCGTTGTCTGTCAGTCAGTCAGTAACGGAAGAGTTTTATATATATTGATTGATAAAAAAAAAACATGCCTCTCAGCTTTCAAGATAAAATAATTATAGGTCACCGAGCTTACAGCTTACGTCACCCGAATCATTAATTTAAAGCTTTCAGACGCGTTTCGTGTGCTTTAAAGCATCAACCGCAAACTTTTACGATTACAATTACCTAACTACGAAATTCTCAAAAAGCTTATTCAAATAGATTATACAAATATCTTTATCAGACACTTTTATTTATGAAACTTAGGCTCAGCTCAGTGGCAGGGCGGTGGCTAAGGTCCGAAATCAATATAATATTTAAAAAAGTACAACGTCATAAAATCCGTTGCATACTTTTAAAGATATAAGCATACATAGGGACACAGACGCGGGAAGCGTTTGTTTATATACAATTGTATTGATATTGATGATAATTGTCTTAAGGTCAAAGGTTGTAAAAACCAATTTTACTACCTGTTTATTTATTACATTGCTATTACCTGTTGCCCAGACTTTAACGGCTCTACCGCAAAAAAAGTTAAACCGGGTCTAAATCACTAGACTAGGTTTAAATCACTATTTCGTCATACAAATTGGTGATTTTAGACCGGTCTAACTTTTTTGTGGTAAGGGGGCTACTGTCTTCCATAATTTTTCTAAACCTACTTAGTTTTTGGTAGTTGAAGCTATATTCAATTTTTGGTAATTGAAGTTATATTCGAAATAAGTGTTAGTGGCGCTACTTTTTAAAACCAAATTAAAATATCATTAATTCAACATACCTAGTACACAAGGTACTAATTCTTATTGAAATTCTAGTAGGACTTAACTACTCTACTAATAACTAGCCGCTACAAGCTCCTAAAGATCCGTGGCTATAATAAAGCGTACCGCCAGAGCTACTATCAAGATTGCACCCGCAACGGGGGTCATGTCACCTAACTAAAGCTGTTACCGAGATTACATCAGAGCGGAGATGGGCGTGTGAGAGACGTATGAACTCCTAGTCCCCTTAACTTGAGTGATTGTTACGGGTTTTGAATGTAAGAAATTGAAATATTTCTGAGTAATATTTTGTAGACGAGATTTTTTCTTTTGTTTGTTTTGTGACAAACTTTTGATTGCCTTAAAATATAAAAGTTTTCTTTAAACAATTAATAATAATAATCAATATATCAATATATATAAAATTCTTCCGTTACTGACTGACTGACTGACAGACAACGCAGAGCCGAAACTACTGGGCGTAGCGGGCTGAAATTTTGCATGTATGTTCCTTAGGGAGTGTAGGTGAGCACTAAGAAGGGATTTCCCGAAATTCCTACGGGAACGGGAAAAAACGGGAATTTTGTGTTTATGAGAAATCTGCGCGGGAAAAACCGCGGGGCAGCCTCTAGTATATATATAAAACTCTTCCGTTACTGACTGACTGACTGACAGACAACGCAGAGCCGAAACTACTGGGCGTAGCGGGCTGAAATTTGGTACGTGGGTTTTCTGGGGAGTGTAGAGGAGCGCTAAGGAATATTTTCCCGTAATTCCCTTGGGAACAGAGGAAAACGGGATTTTTGTGTTTAAGAAAAATCTGCGCGGGTGATACCGCAGGGCAGCCTCTAGTTAAGCTATAAAGCTTTTGTGATATTCTGAATTTTTGACAGTATTCTATAGCATATAATGTTCATGAGAGATAATCTGTACTAATATTGTAAAAAAGAACGAATTTATTATTTTTACTAGCCGACCCGGCGAACTTCGTACCGCCTTACCTTTTACTATGTTGTGCATGTATCATACACATAAACCTTCTTCTTTAATCACACTATCTTTAAAAAAAAACGCATCAAAATCCGTTTCTTAGTTTTAAATATATATAATCATACTGTTTTAATTGATTTTTTTTTTTTTTTTTTCTATGAATAGACTCCAAAAGTACTAAACCGATTTAAAAAAAATCTTTCATTGTTGGGAAGCTAAACTATCCCCGAGTGACATAGGATATAGAATATTTTCTAAAATTCAGATTGCAAAACAGTATGAAGTTCACCGTGTCAGCAAGTGTAGGAAAATAGGTGAAAAAAAACCGTAAATGGATTATGTAGTTTTGGAGTCTGTTCTATTCAAACAAACACTCTAATCTTTTTTCTTTTTAATAACAGTGAAGACTACTTTGAATTGAAAAAAATTAAGTCATCTTTGTTAAAATAGGAAATGAGGGCATAAGAGCCAGTTTACAGCGATACCAGCGCCATTCGCGAAAAAAATTAATATCTTCTAAACTAAAGCGAATATCAAAAATGTGGCAAAGTACACTAAGAAGACACTAGATAATGCAGCCTTGTATTTTTAAGGTACTGTTGTATAGCTTTTAGGTTAAAGAGCAAAGAAAGCTACAAAGTATTGCTAAAAGTGGAAACTTTTGGCAATAATCTGTGGATTATTTTGTTTTATTTAGATAGGACTACTGTGCTCAAAATGTACTAAGTAAGATTATCTAGTGTCATACTGTGCCACATTTTTGATATTTGCCTTAGAAGTTTTTTTTTTCGAGAATGGCGCTAGCATCGCTGTAAACTGGCTCATAATAATAAAGAAGGAGCTTTTATTACTAAAAGAAAGAGATAACAATAAGTGTCTAGTCTAGGCGGAATAACTACTGTCCGCCATTTCAACAAATGGGGGTAAGTCTATAAAAACCTTTAACCGTATATTTATATTAGGAGTGTAGTGTAATTGTTACCGAATATCCTGATGTAGGTACGAGGAGTATTACTACACTTAAAAAAACATTTAACTCATATACCTACTGTACTAATTTACTCCGGAAAAATTGTTCAAACTTAAAAAAAAGCTAAAGCTAATTACTTTGGTCAGCTTCAATGTCAACCAACAAAATTGTAAGAAATTTGTAAAACAAAAACGAAAAACCGTCGTAAATCTGATTGCAAAACCAACTCACAATTTTACTTTTATAGCAGTACATCAGAATAAATCACATTCTGCAATTACTTATTGCAAAAAGTCGTAAATGTTTTCAGTTTTTATGTCTTGCCTTGTAATTCCGGGGAAAAATATCACATTATTAATTTCAAACACTATCTTATATATGGAGTACAACCACAAGTCGTATTTTTGAAAAACGAAGCCGTGAATTTTTTATTAGGTCGAAAAAAAAGGCAAAGGCAGCAATGTTTTTTTTCTATAAAACTTTCAGCAGACTCTTTATACTCCATTTATCATTAAAAAAAAAGCGTTCTTCCGACTTCCGACCTTCGTCAGCTCAGATCTCTTGGGAGCTACACTGGCCATGTTTCTAGGAAACGGAGATCTATCGATTGTAATAAACGAGATACTACCGGCTCAGGAACAATAATATTCTGTTACATTAGCACCTAACTAAAGCAAAAAAAAAAAACCTATGTACTGTACACGGTTACTTTTTTTTATCGTGGTGGAAAATTTAACGCACAGTAGGCATAGTGATTATTATTTTAATTATAATGGACTTGACTCCACTTCAGTGGAGTATTTTGCCAATGTCAAGTTCACAAATTAGATTAGCCCGGCAACGTTGTACGGTTATTGTAAGTTTATTGAATTATTGATTTTCAAGCCCGCTAACAAAACACGTGGTTTTGGAACCAACGTTAAAACAATAATACTAGGCATAGTGATACACGACTGATTCCTGAAAACAAAATATTAAATTAATAACCGTGCGCACTTGAGGTAGGTACTTTCGAATGTTTTTGTAAAAAAAAAAAATATGTGTACAATTAATGCAATGTCTCACTAGTGTATGCGCATATTAATTTAATGTTCCCTAAAGAGCAAAGGTCACTAGGCCATGCAGCCGATTTTCAATTTAAAACGTATAAAAATAATGGAAGCTGAAACTTTCAGATCAGAGAACTCATCATCGCTATTATTCACCACCTCTGTGGTTCAGTTTTTAGTGATGTTGACTATGATTTCGAAGGTTTGATTTCCGGCGGGGGCGAACATTGATATGATGGATATCGATGTTCGTATACTGTGTCTGTGGGAATTTGTGTTTTATATTTTAGATAATTTGGTCCTTTTTAGGTGTTTTGGGAACTTAAAATGCAGGTTCTACCTAGTCAGGGGCTGTGAGTGTAATGCGTTATAATTTTTTCGGATTTATATGCTTGTTTTTAATATATGGAGTGATTCAAGAGGAAGGTTTATGTGTATAATACATAGCACTACACAACATCTAACAGCTCAAGCTGTACGAAGTTTACCGGGTCGACTAGTTTACCAAAAAAAGAGGAAAACAACGATTAAAAATTAGGCTCTACCACAAAAAGAGTTAAACCGGGTCCAAATCACTACACTAGGTTTAAATCTCTAGTTCGTCATACAAATTGGCGATTTTAGACCGGTCAACTTTTTTGTAGTAAGGGGGTAAGATTTTTGATGGCTCGAACAGCATTCGCTTATTTAAATGTAAAGTACTAATAACTCGGTCGTGGAGTGACCCCTATCCTTTCCTCACCTCTACCGCTATGATGAATGATGACATATGACCTCTAAATAGTAGAATATTAAATATTATTATTTACAGACCTCTTATTACTAAAAGCACGATAAGGGCAAAGGGAAAATTATTTCCTCACACTGTAATTTGTTTTTTTTTTTTTTACTATAAAAAGCACATATCTCAAAAAGCGCGGCAAATATGTTTTTTTTTTTTATTTGTCTCTAAATTCTATGGCACAGGGTTCAAAATATGTTTTTAATTGCAACGCAAGTAATTCTAAGCTACCGAGATAAACGCCTTACGAACAGGTTCGATGCGATACTAGCGCCACTTCGATAGATATTTAATATTTTCTAAACCATATCCGAAATCAAAAATACGCATAAAGATAATCTTGCTTAAAAATAATGATCTTAGAAATATTCGTTTGTGAAACTAAAAGTGATCACTTTAGGCAACAAACGAATATTTCTAAGATCACTATTCTGAAAGTTACACAACAGAGCCTTAAAAATTCTAAACAAGATTATCTAGGGCATCATTGACTATTATACTACTAAATATATATTTTTCACGAATGGCGCTAGCATTACTGTAAACTGGCTCTTAATCCTGTGTCAAATAATTTTGAGACCTAGTTTAAATTGTTATCCTTAGAATTAACTGTGAATTCGATTAATTTTGTTTAAAAATTTGTAGAGCTATGCTAACTAGCATGTTTTATCAAAACATAGGTACACAAATAGAAAAGAGCGTGGACGGAGTGGTAGGCTAACTCTATTCAAGAATGTAGTTCAAAAAAGGTTAGAAAATATTGTGAGCATCATCGCGCTGTTTTTTAGCAAAAAAAAAAGGTTTTTCCTTCGGACCCAAGTCTTTTTATGTCGAGAGGAACAGCTGTCTCCTAATGTACTATTCATGTTCCAAAAAATTGCGGTAAAATATTATTTTGTTTTTTTCGTCTGTTAAATTATAAAACGCTTTGTCCTATTCTGTAGCACATGACAGAATTGAGCGAAGTGCTGGAAATATGGTCTGAATTTAATATAAAGAGGCGAAAATTTTATTTTCTTAATTCAAATTCAGACAGCCATTTATATAATTCATACCCAATGGCTGTGTTGTGGCGGTATAGAATACCCTACCCCATATTCTTCCAAAGCTGTCGTTAAAGAGACTAAGGGAACAGCCGAAGGTCGGGTAGCTGCATCAATCGTTGAGATACTTGAAGAGCTTAACTGCGATCGCCAACCCGCCTGCCACGCATGGTGATTACGGCAATAATTTTGTACTTGTGGAAATTTTTGGGGGAGGCCTGTGTCAAACAATCTCGACTAGAGAGTAAAATTTTTCTATGCAAACAATAGACGTATTTCGGCTGAGATGATCATGATGAAACGCGAGTGCATAAAAATCAAATACCTTTTATTATTTTTTTTAAATTCTCTTTATTTATTTTTTTAATTCTTGACAGTAATTAAAATAATTTTATCAATAAGTACTGGTTAGCAGATTTTCAAATAAAATCATTCGAAAAGAAAAAAGATTTCTATTCAGTATTAGAAACAATCGTTTCGCTAAGCTGACTATTCATTGCGGCTTAAACTCTAGACGAAGGATCTCGAATAGTTACGAGCAAGAGGGTATAAACGTAAACGGGCGCCTAGGGTAGGTATTAATTACACAGGGCCGGCGTAAGTACATATGCTTACAAATTCAATAACTACATAACTAAACTTAAAATAGGTTCTATCGAAAAGGATTTCCCAAAATTCTTTGTAACAAATTAACGAGTAATTACGCCCATAATTAAAAAGCGCATGTGAATCTGTACAAAAAAGTTATCTTTTATTTAAATAAAAAAGAAAATTAATAAAACTAACACTACGATTAATAAATTTATTTAAGTGTTGTCGGAAAAGGCGACTAAGGGAACAGCTCGCAAACAGCCGAAGAATTGCATTTAAACAATTATTAGTTTCATTTATAAAAAGCTCCTATCTCCATAAAAAAACAGGGGTACTAAAACCTATCGTTTTGTAAAACCCCCTACCTCAATACGCTCCTGGATACTCATTACTTAAGCCCGAGTTAAACATAAGGGTTCCGTAGAACAATGACCCCTTGGAGTACGCCTCAAATCTGCCCTGTTCTTAAGAGGCAAAGCTCAGCTAAAGTAGCGCCACCCGCGAAAAAAATCGATATCTTCAAAACTAAGCAAATATTATAATTGTGAAACAGTACTCCACTAGATAATATAGCCTAGTATTTTTAGGGCACTGTTGTATAGTTTTTGGGTTGGAGACTGTAACGATCCTTCCTATATCGTACAGTTTTTAGCTTTATTAGATTTAAAAATTATATATTTTATACTTTTAGATGGATTCGACGACAGATCCCTAGAAACGGCTACCGCGTCTCGGCGGGCGCGCGGAGATTGAGTTTTGTTTTCCTTTGATTTGACATAAATACAGCTATATATATGTACTCGTACCTTCGGACGATGCGAGGGAGTGTTGCGGCCGGCTTCGGCACTCGCTTCATCAAAGTAGTTAGATGGGGAATGTATAGTTAAATACATAACCGAACACTTTACACTGGTCACAAAATTGGATAGCGGTGATTATTTTGATTTGAAAGATTACTTGTTTGAGTAATCATATTCTTTGAGATCTAGTCGCTGCAGTCTATTTAGTGTGCCAAACTCGAACGAGGGATTGCACGATTACTACCTCTTGTGTCTTGATTGCCTTTTACGATGTTAATCAATTATTGTAAATCGTAGATTGTGCGAAATGGATGCTTGTTGTGGGAAAGTCTAATCCTCTATTATAACACTTTATAATCTCAAGTTTGCCGATATCAAGGCGTGGTGGCTTACATATGTGATGCGGAATTGCTAAGACAAAGGATATAAGTAAAGGACTAAGTGTTCTAGACAAGACTTCATGATTGTTGGCATGAAGATCAGACGAGCAAACTAAAACCTCACATCAAACTTGACAATGCATTACGATGCATGAGATAGCTAGATGATGAGAATATAAAGAACCAAGAGTTCTAGACAAGGTCCCATGATCGGTGGCATGGAGATCAAATGAACAACTTAGTAAAGCCCATATCAAACTTGACGATACACTACGGTGTACGACGAGATAGTAAACGAGGCCCGAATCGTTCTAACCAAATATAAAATATCCTGTCGAAGCTTGACTGCTTACTTTGTTTGTTACTCGTTGGATGACGTATTCTAGAGATTCGTGATAATTCTATTACACTCAACTAACACCACAACCATTATCAGCTGTTAGGACTTGAAGAATGTATGTGAGACAGAAAGAATCTGTGTGAGGCAGAATAAATGTATCAAGGGAGGGGGTGTGTTTTTATATAAACTTATATATTTTTTTTTTTTTTTTTTTTTTTTTTTTTTTTAAGTTAAAAATGCATTTATTGGTAAAATGTAATAATAATAATAATAATGTTTTATTTGAAGAAAAGAAAAAAAAGTTTAACAATTCACTTAACTATACTTAAAAAACTATTGAAAGATATACTTAACTAGTATACTGTTATCTATGACCAGTATTATAAGCAATATAGCTAAGAGATCGTGCCTACTCCCGTACTAGTAAAAACTGTATTACGGTGTAGCAGTGCACTTCCTCCGAGACCAATAAAACAGGGCAGATGTTACAGTGGAGACGGCTCGGCGCGAGAGCTCAACACTGGTTGGATGAAGACAACGAGTTTTTAATGTAAACAATTTGATGAGGTTACACAGTATATGCGAAAACGCCCGATATATCAATATATTATGGATTCAATAATTTATATAAATATATAATTATATGTTATTTAAGATAATACGTACATACATACATATGACATGTCACACAAGTATATGCTCATGAACATGAACACATATACATACATAAACATGCGTACAAATAAATACAGGTATACTTATGTAATAAATACAGTATATGATAGATAGCATTTATATAGATATATATATATATATATATATATACATAGTGCACAGTACTCATGTCATACTAAAATCGTAACAAAAATTACTAATTCAGTCATTTTTGTATAAGAATTATTTTCTCAGTAGACTCGTAATCTAATGATTTTAAATAAGAGTTTAATTTTAATTTTAATTGGTGGGAATTAAGATTATAAATTGATACAGAGTTATGTAATTTATTATAAATAAAAGGGCCCATAAATTTTGGAAATCTTTGTTGAAATTTAGTTTTACATTTGGGTAGAGAAAAGATTTTATATTGCCTTGACCTAGATACGGTAGATGGCACAGAATGTTGTTTAAGTATGATCCAGAGATAAAACAATTGTCGCACAGTAAGGACTGAGAATTGACTATATAATAAGTGAGTAGGAAAGGTAATCCTTTTAAAATGTATCACTTTGATGAGAGCTCTTTGCGAACGTTCTAATTTAAGCATAATTGTTTTGCAGGCTCCACCCCAACACGTTATTGCGTATGAGACAACGCTTTGAGCTAAGGCTAAATAAACCATTTTGATTGTATTTTTGTTATCAATATGTCTTAATTTTTTAAAAACACAGATGAGCCTTCGCATCCTAACACTTACCATTTCAATATGCTTTCTCCAATTAAGGTTTTTATCTAGAATTACACCAAGATATTTAATGTGTGATGTGGGCTGTAAAGTAAGACAAACGCAATTAGTAGGATTAATAAGTTCACTAGCACAAGTATGACCCTTTATAATGAAATCATTTCTCGGTTGTTTGTTATTGCGTATGCTAAAGGTGATATATTTAGTCTTTTCTAAGTTAAGTGTTAAAACATTATTACTAAGCCAGTCATATATCCTGGAGAAACCATCCTCAGTAAGTCGTTGGACTTCCTCCCAGGAAGTAGAATGAAAAATAACTACAGTGTCATCAGCGAAAGTTACTATTTCTGCATTGAGGAGTTTCATACTACAGAGATCATCAATGTAGACCAGAAATAAGGTAGGCCCCAGAACGGATCCTTGAGGTACACCATAGGTTATGTTTCTCTGATCGCTCATAACATTTTCCATTCTTACCATCTGACTACGATCCGATAGGTAACTTTTGAACAGCTCCAGTGCAATTCCACGTACTCCAATGCATTCTAACTTCCGTATTAGAATGGGGATAGAGAGGGGATATTATATTATATATATATATATTCCACACGATATACACTAAACCGTAAAAACTAACTTCGCGATAAACTAATCCAGGGGCGAGATCTCTTTTCTAACATTCGATAATATGCGGCTTTAGGCTCGTTTGCGTAAAGAAGCGATCGTCCTGTGTTAGGGGATGAACTTCAGAGGAGCTGTGATTTGATCTAAAGAATTTGTTATTGTTTAGTTTTTAAGTGCATTGATTTGCCTAACGATCTACGGTACTTCAGGAAATGTGCTATCATGGTGGGAGTGATAGTTGAAACCACAAGACATACATTCCTAAGTAAGTTCTAACCAAGAAAAGTGCTGGTACAAGACCAACGGATTGGCAACAGGGTTATTACACCGTAGCTCTCGTTTTGAGAATCTTGCACATAACTTCATGATTATCTTTGTATTAATTTGGCTTAAGCCTTTATCACATGAATCGATGGTCATCAAAAGTCGACTTTCTTCACTCAAACATAAGGTTACACAAAACCTAGTCGGACGGGGCATGGCGAAGGAACTGTCCTACCCGGGGCTAGTTGACACACACTTTAACCAAAATTTACCTTCCGTAATAATACACTTGAACGCGGTTCCTCTTCTAGGAACAACAGTAGGGTTTTCAATCTTTTAAATCATTCTTTAGAAGGACGATTGCAATAATGTATTAGGGAACGTCTGTTTAGGATACCTAGGTAGTCGCTTGACGAGGTCGAGCTAGCGCGCGTGTTTAGCGCGCATTTTTTTTAAGAATTTATTTGTCAGCGTACAGCTCATTGGCTCGAAATTTTATAAGTCCAAGGTTATTTTAATTATTCTTTAATTTTCAAAGGAGCTTAAGCACTGTAAATTATTTGATTTAAAACACAACGTATGGAGGGTCCTAACCATTAGTCAGATGACGATCACGACAAGGCCAAATATTAATGTTTCGTATTGAAGTAGGATTAGCTTTGTAGGATATATTTATTTTTATTTTACAAATATTTAGGCAGGAAGGCAAAATGCTCACAAGACCAAAGAAAGCTACAAAGTGTTGTTAAAAACAGCCACTTTTGGCAACAATCAGTAGCTTTCGTTGATATTTAAACTAAAAGATATACAATAGTGCCCTAAAAATACTAGGCTGCATTATCTAATGGAACACTGTTTCACATTTTTGATATTTGCCTTTTAGTTTAGATGACATTAATTTTTTTCGCGGGTGGCGCTACTTTACCTGTGCTATGCCTCTTAATTTAAACCTTGTTTGATAGCTTCAATAAGTAAGGATTCCTATCCTTTGCACTAATGAGATAATTTCGTTGAATGCTTTTTGTTATCTCTGTGGTACGGTTTGCAGTTACATTCACTGTGTCTTCAGGGGTCCGTGCTCGATTCTCGGCGGGGGCGATTATTGTTATGATCGAAATCGATGTTTGTTTTAAGGTGTGTTTTAAATATGTTTTAGATACACTACATATAGGTTGTTTATTATCTTGCATGCCATATATGTAATAGTGTAAGGTCTAATCAGCTTGCACGAAAATAACATACAAAACTGTTAACAAATCCCCCAGGCTCAAAATGGGTACAGAACTGTACCGAAATTTCCATACATTTCTTAAACGCTGGATGTGATGATTTTTGTAGTTTTTTCTAGTTTTAGTGACGAAAAATTTTTTTTTTCAACATAGTCTACGTACCATGAAAAGAGGAAAATTTTGATATACAATATCAAATACAAAATAAATATTTTTTCATACAAATGAATGGGCTTCGTTTCAATTTGATTATAATAAATATTGTTTTCAGGCCGATAAATAAAGCGGATGTATTATTTATGATTTTGATTGCAAAGCGCTTTTCGCTATATCAGGCCCTTAACTCCTCTACCTGAATCATGCATTTCAGCCCCTTTCTGTACGTAACAAACAACACAACTAAAACAAAAAAAAAAAACTTTAGCTGCAAGTCAAAAGCACGCCCACTCGTGGCGAACGAGACTCTTGAAAGACTAAACTTAATTTCCGGGACCTGCGGAAGTGTCGGTAGAGCGGTCATAGCATGCAACTTAGGGGTGTTTTTTACAAGATTATGTGCTATGAGCAGTGCTACGTAGAGTGTTGCCAGGTAAATCTGCGCGCGGTCACAATATGAACAAATGATCAATCTGACAGACAAATAATTTTTTTTTTAAATGGCGGGTAAATTAGAATAATAATAACACATCACACTCAGAGCCCGAACTAGGAAGAATCTATAACTATTACCCGAAGCACACACAAAGACGAACATTACAAATTAAATGTAAATGGAAACAAACATCGATATTCATCATATCAATATTCGCCCCTCCCGGTAATCGAACCGAGGTGCACACGTTTACTCAGTTCACATCACTGCCAACTGAGCCACGGAGCAGTCAATATTACAAAACACTGACACAGTAGCACAAAAAAAAAAACAAAATAAAAACACAAAAATCATAAAAAAAGTAAACATGAAAATGTAAGCTTAGGAAAAGAAAAAATCGTCTACATCTACATAATAGTTTTTGCAGTTCTTCCCACCATTTTAAAATACATTTTATTTGTTTAAAAAAAGGCGAAAAAAATTATCGGTGGAGCAGTAAATAATTCTGTAAAGTACGTATACAGTGGCGCCCCCAGTCTCACGCTGACTTAGCTGGCGCGAACTATAGCTACATACTACATATCTATACCAATATTATAAAGAGGAAAGATTTGTTTGTTTGTAACGAATAAGCTCCGGAAATACTGAACCGATTTAAAAAATTCTTTCACTGGTAGGAAGCTACACTATCCCCGAGTGACATACTTACTTAAACTCAAACGCGCACTTCACGGAGATTTTCCACTCAACTGAAAATGATGAGCTAGAGAGCGAGTCTGAAGATGGTGATGAACAAAATGAGTTGGATATCAACATATTGCCACCAGAAAAGGACGAAATCGATAAGGCCATAAAATCCTTGCGGAGTGGAAAATCACCAGGAAATGACAATATACCCGTTGAAGCTCTGAAAGCCAATAGCAGTGTGACAGCTGAAATACTTACTCCTTTGCTCCAAGCAGTGTGGCAAACTGGATCTACGCCCGACAGTTGGAAAGAAGGTGTAGTTATTAAACTGCCAAAAAAAGGGAACTTGTCACTCTGCTCCAATTGGAGAGGAATTAACCTTCTGCCAGTATGCGCTAAGGTTCTCAGTAAGATACTGTTTAACAGAATATCAGGCGCGGTTGACTGCAAGCTGAGAAGTGAACAGAGTGGCTTTAGAGCAGGGCGATCTTGCACTGACCAAATTAACGCTTTGCGTATTATATTGGAGCAGTGCAATGAAATGCGAAGCAAACTCTATACATTGTTCGTAGACTTTGAAAAGCGTTCGATAGAGTGAAGTAGTCAAGCATGTGGCGCGTTCTAAAACGAACAGGAATACCAGCAAAGGTGATAGAAATTATCAAGAACTTGTATGAGGGTTCCTACTGCAAAATTAAGCACGGAGGACAACTCACGGACAAGATCTCAGTGACCGCAGGAGTTAAACAGGGTTGTTTGTTGTTGCCGTTACTATTTCTTCTAGTCTTGGATGACGTGATGCACAAAGCGATGGATCGCGAGGCGAGAGGTTTGGCATGGCTTCACGGTAGATCTCTCGAAGACATCGACTTCGCAGATGACTTATGCTTGCTGGCAATGTCACGGAAAGATCTGCAATCCAAGACCGACGACCTGATTGTTGAAGCTTCCAAAAAAGGATTGCGTATAAACTCCAGCAAAACAAAGGATATGCGCCTCAACACCATAGACTTGGAGCCAATTCATATAAACGGTCAGGCAATCGAACAAGTGCGATCATTCACATATCTTGGGAGCGCGGTTGACCCGTTGGGAGGAGCGGAGGCGGACGTTACTTCCAGAATTAACAAGGCTCGGGCCACCTATGCCCAGCTCAACCCTGTGTGGACCTCGTCGGTAATTACTCGTCGAACTAAAATCAGAGTGTTCAACTCCAACGTTAAATCCGTACTCCTATACGGATGCGAAACCTGGCTGGTCAAAAAAGAAATCACCAAGAGCCTTCAGATGTTTGTGAACAAATGCTTACGGCGTATTTTAAAGATAGGGGAAAGTGTGGAGGATTCGTACAAAGGGAGCATTCGTACAGTAGCCATATCTCCTACACCTAAAACGTTGACACGCTCGTATTTGTGTGTGGGACTCCTAATATTAGGCATAGGCTTCCCCCGGGGCGGGGGGTAAGTGTGCTCACCAACTTCGCCAGGACTAGACAAAACGTGATTTCGCGACGCCTAAGTAATTTTCCGATTGGCTCTATAACACGATTTAACCTTATATTTTTTGTTTTTACTGCATAACCGATATTAACTAAGTTCAAGCTATATCTGTAGCTTATTTTATTTATATTCATTTGGAATAGAGTGAAATGGTTTTTTTTATTTTGAATTAATGTGTTGGTTTTTTGGTTTGGGGTACATTCGTACAGTGGTAGGTGGGGTACATTCGTACGCTATTATGTATGGAAAAATTACTGGAAAGTCAAGGATACTCCTGAAAACCTGCTAGGTTGGGAGAAATTGAAGAAGCACATTAATAGTTGCCACAGAAATCAAAATCACTGCTTTTTACGAAAGTGATCATCCATAGTCATCATCTTATAAAATACGTCCACTGTTGGATATAGGTAGGTTTTAATCAAAAGGTTAAACTTTTGAGGCTGGTTGATTATACAGTTCAGGTTAACATGTTAACTTGAACAGCAGTTTTTCAATTAATTTTGATAACAATAACATATTTTATTTCTAATAAATTGCATTTTTAACACTATATGTACGAAGGTCCCTCACCCTCTGTACGAAAGCACCCCACTAGTGGGGTGCTTTCGTACGAATTTCCTTTTTTTTTCAGACTAGCAAATCTTGGTCAAAATGGGGTTATATCTAAAAAAAACTTTTGTAATAATATACCCAGATAAGTTCATTATACATTAGCCTTAAACTCATTTTAAAAAAGCTGTTTGTTTATCTTCGAGAAGCCTCGAAGTAAAAATTGTACGAATTCTCCCCACTTTCCCCTACGTTGGCCACAAACTATTTCAAATGTGCGACTGTGGGAATTGACCAGCCAGAAACCGATAGAGCAGGAGATTTTAATGAGGAAATGGCGTTGGATTGGTCACGTGTTAAGGAGAACCGACGATCACATCTCCAAACAGGCTCTGACATGGCACGCATCCGGTAGCAGAAGGCCAGGTCGCCCTCGCATCACATGGAGGAGATCGGTGGAGAAGGAGATCGCAATAACTGGTCTCAAATGGCGGGACCTGGAGGAGGCAGCCCAGGACCGTATAAAATGGAGAAAATTACTTCGAGCCCTTTGCCCCTGATGAGGGGCTATAGGAAGAAATCATCATCATCATCACTTAAACTCAAATAATGTAACCCAAGGTGCAATATTTTTTCCGTTGTCTACATATTTTGACAGGTGGTTTGTTGTTGTTGTTTGTTTTTTTTTATTCGCCCATTCTGGGCAGTCAAAAGAACGAAGTCTATAGAGCCAAGTCTTTAGTAGTATCTTATTTCTTGGCGTAACGAAGTAAGCCGGGACCGCTCGTAGTTGCATATGAAAGTATTATCCACTACACATCACAATCAATAGACGTCCACAGCTGGTCATAGGTCTCCCCCAAAGATTGCCACAAGAACAAACATTGTTAAGGAAGGTTGCCAGAATCGCCACGCTTGGCAGGCGGGTTGGCGAGCGCAGTGTTGCTTTTCAAGTATTTCAACAAAGGACGCTGCCGCCCGTTCTTCGGCTGTTTCCTTAGTCGCCTTTTACAACACCCAAGGGGGGGTTGTGGCATTGTATGCAGACTCCACACGCCCAGATTTCAAAGGTCCTAACTACCAAATTATTAGAAACGTTACAGCTTTATTACCAAATGTTTAGCCAAACACGGTGAAGTTTAGCTTGTAACCAAGTAACACTAGTTCGAAGTGCTTTAGATTCACTATAGCTGCAATTAGTTTGCTTAGTTTAATTGGGTACCATGTCGTGTTTCGGGAACAGATTTGCCAAACTAGCTTTCATGTTTCATGTAGCTTAACTATATTGTCACACCACGGACACTTCATAGAAAAAAGCGCGTTGCTTCGTGCACAGCCAAAACTCTGTACGTGACTTTCAAAATTATTATAAAATATTGACAAATACATAATTAATGTATAGATTAGATTAGATTATTTATTTCACACTATCAGTTTCAAGATTATAATATTAAAATTACAAAAATGTCATAGTATAATGTGATCGTCAGTAAAAATTATGATATAAAATAGTAAAAATAAAATGTCAAAAAATTAATTATAAAACAGGGTACAAAATGTATGTGTAAAAATACAATGTCAATAAAAATCAAATGTAAAATATAAAATAAAATAATAGTAATTACAAACTACAAATTAATGTATTGTAAGTATGTGTAAAATTCAATGTCAAACAGAAATAAAAATAAAAATAGATAAATGAAAGAGTACAATGTCAAAACTAGGTACAAGAATAATTACAGAATAATATAATAATGAACAAATGCGTATATTTAATGTCAAATTAATATCTCAGTCGAATTTTATTTTAAGGAATTCTTCAATACTGTAGAATTCATAATCCAACAAAAGGTTTTTCAGTCGGCGACAAAATGTTTCGTCATTGGTCTCATCTTTTAAATCAGTGGGAAGGTGTTCATAGTAAGTGGGACCGATGACGCGCGGGTTTCGGGCGGCGAGCGCGAGGCGGCGCTGCACCACGTCCAGCTTGCCTGCGCTGCGCAGCGCGCGGCCGCCACACGTGCGCCGGCTGAAGCTACTTATATTTTTTCTTACAAACATAATTACGTCAAACAAGTACAGCGAATACAGGGTCATCACTCCATACTTTTTGAAAAGTGATCGACACGTTGTTCTTTCGTGGGTGCCTTCCAATATTCTAACAGCTCGCTTCTGTAAGACAAATGCTCTATCAGAGTCCGTTGAGCTTCCCCACAATATCACGCCGTAGGCTAAGAGGGAATGAAAATGTGCAAAATAAGCTTGCCTTAACACTGAAACCGATACAAATGGCTTTATTTTGCGCAGTGCATATGCAGCACCTGCTAGTTTCAAACATACGCCATTAAGCTGTTCTTTCCAATTTACATTTGAGTCGATTGTCAGACCTAGAAATTTACATTTGTCTGCGATAGGCACAGGACTATGTATGCACGCAGGTAGGGATTATACCTATGTTAAGCCGGTAAATGCTGATGCTTAACCAGGTACGTATAAAACTTGTGATTCGGGCATCAGCTGCTACGGTAATACAAGCAATTAAAACATACAAATAAAGTAAACAAAAGACATAGTAGGGTAACATGCCCTATTACGGCGCGTTTTGACGACATTTTAAAGTAGGGTAAGAATTTAAGCATTTCTAAATATGTTAGCAGACATTTGAATTTTTTTTTGACACTCATGATAATTATATTTTCTATTTCAGTTGTCGTTTTGTTTATTTTAGAATGATAATTAATTTTAAATAAATATTTTTTCTGACAATTCGGAATTCCTATTACGGCGGCAAAAAACAGTTTGAAGCCCATTACGGCGGTAAGCACAGCCTATTACGGAGTACGGGATGACAACACACGCACGATGAAACATTTTGCTCATGGTTCCGTGCAATCAGAAAATGGTATGCAATGGCTGTAATTGTTACTGGCACTGTACATAAATACAGGTTCTTCCTAGTAAGGGGATATTTTGATAATATTTTGTTTAATTACTATTTAATAAACGGCCTCGCGCTAAGAAGTTTCTAGTAATATAATTAGTTTAGAAAACACGAATCTCCCATCTCTCTGCACAACGGATCGGATTGAATTAAATATGGGGATGATTTTCTTTTTATAAGCTACGCTGATAGAGAAACGATTTGAAATTGGTGGCTGAACGAATGCTATCTTGCGTATATTAGTATGAGGGAAGAGTTGAGAAGAGAGACAGCCAATACAAAGGCCGCCATTTTGAGATCGTTTTTTTATGTGCGCAGGTTATACCCATAAAAGCGTTATTTGTGCGAATTTGGCTAGCTTATTAACATTATTTTTAATATTTGTTGTTAATCTACATTAAGTGAAGTTACAAATGATCATTATTTAATGTCTGTTGACCAGGTCAATAAAGGCAAAGGCTCGACTTTTGTTCAAAAAAGGCTCGACTTTTGTTTAAAAAAGGCTCGACTTTTGTTCAAAAAAGGAAGATTTTGGCACAATTTATGCATTTTTCTCTAAATTTCCATAATTTTTTGAAGTTTTCAATATTTGTTAGAATTCTTTGGACGAAAAATAAAATATCGTGAAACTTTTTTTCATTAAAATTAATCGAGCCGTTTCGGAAATTAGTACCTTTGACAGACAGACAGACGGACGGATAGAAAAGACATATTAATAAGGTCCCGGGACGTTTACCCGAAACCTTAATCAATAAACTGATACAAACCTAAACTGAGAACTTCCTCTTTTCTAAAATCGGTTAAAAAAAAGGTACTAAAACCCTTCTTCTGAATTTAAAAAAAATACTTTTGTGAAAATTGGTTTTGACAAAATTGAAATATTCGCGGACAAACATGCATACAAACATACATATAGGTCGAATTGATAACCTCCTTAACCTCCTTATAAAACAATTGCTGTTCGTTTTTCTCAAACTTTAATTCGATAAAGGCCCGGACGAGGGATGGATGTCTGTAACTCTTTTACGTAAAAACTACGAAATAGATTTTAATAAAACCTTACAAATAAAACATATTTGAAGGAAAATTTAACTAGCGAAGCAACGGGGTGCAGTTAGTGAAGATTTAGTTAAACAGTAAAAAAATATGGAAAATGGATTTCTACCCAAGCGGAGAAGTTAAAAAAAGAAAGATGCATTTGTTTTTACAACAACGTTGACACAAACATGCAATAAAATGGAACACAAAAAAATAACAAAAAACAGTAAACCGAAATACAATAATAAATAAAGCAACCAACTAATCATAATCAGTTTTGTATGGTGTGTCAAAGTTGTGGTAAAATCTAGTAGTAAATTATTATATTGATGGGATAATATGATAAACCTAACCTTAGTATACATTTTTGTGTAAGTTTTTTAATTATTTACTTAACCTGTTATTCATAAAAAGTTAAAGTGCATTTTAGTTATTTGACGTATGTCTATTTAGACAGGATGTCACGTATTTACCATACAACAAACCAAATACGTAGACCTGCAGTAAAGCTTTTTAAAATGTACGGTATCTTTATGAATAATACGGTTAAATTATTAGCTCTGTAATTTCCATACACCGTGTTAGGATTCTTAACAGCCTAATACTAAAATATCTAATGAGTTTTTATATCCTAATTCTGAAATATAATGTTAAGATATTTCGGTAATGTAAATTAATACTTACAAATAAGAGCACTCTGTCTTTACCATAAAACTCTCAAATCGTTAGTAATCGTTGTATTAGACCATTTTTCTTCATAAAAACTCATACGTTAGGTTTCACAGTATTCTAACAAACTTAAATTTTACTGTCAACTTTAAGCGTAAAAAACAAGGATTCTAGTTAAAAAACATGTACCTCCAAAATTGGTTTTATACTTGAGAACTAATGAAAATTACACTTAAATAACGAAATGTTCATAAATTATATTTATTATACCACTAAATTTATAAATTACCGACACTGCATTTTTCCTATTACCGATGGTACCCTCCGTAATAGGCGTTACCCTCAAATAGCCTTCCTATCACGGCGGACTTTTGTTTACTCATATTTACTTGTTTTATTTGATTTTAAACAGAAATCAACCTGATTAACTAAGACTACTTAAACGTAAAAAGTATTCGAATATAGTAACATAATCTTAAAGTGTTTGTTTGAACTAAAAACGAAGTCTGAAAATTCAATGTTCTACCGCGAGTCACTCTGCGTTTGTATGAAACAGCTTCTCGCTTCGCTGACGTTACACAAAATAATTAATTTAAGTCATTTTAAACGATTTTAAACGCACGAGTGCTAGGTAATAAGTTACGTGTTAGTTTCCCTTGGATACTATGTAGTCACCTTTACCATACTCAGTCACAACTAATCATAAATTGCACAAGATAAAATAAAGCCGTAATAGGACGTGATTTTGACTACCGCGGTAATAGGACGTTTTACCCTACATAAGGACATTAAAAACTGAATAATTAGGTATCTAATTTCAGATACCTTGTATAAATATTTTTAAATTTGATATTAATTTCATCAGTCCTATTATTGCAATAGTCATCGAAAAAAAATTGTATTTTATGTTTAAAATACAGCATCTTTTTAGCTCCAACAACGTAACAATATAAAGGCCTATGTTGCAATATTGGAAACCCATTTATCTCACTTCTAGACCATCAGGAAGGCTTTAGGTTCATATAAGTATGAAATATGGACGTGAAGCGTACGCTTAAGTACCCTTCTGAATCGAGAAGGGCTTGTGGTGTATTTTGTTTTATTTAAATCAATATATATAAAACTCTTCCGTTACTGACTGACTGACTGACTCACAGACAACGCAGAGCCAAAACTACTGGGCGTAGAAAGCTGAAAATTGGCACTTGGGTTCCTTGGGGAGTGTAGGTGAGCACTAAGAAAGGATTTCCCAAAATTCCTACGGGAACGAGAAAAACCGCGGGGCAGCCTCTAGTATTAATATAAAGATCTACCGCATTCGGCAACGGTGACCATCGACATAATTTGCTCGATTATGGACCATAGTGATTAGAGTTAATTGAAACACAAGACCCGGCGAACTTCGTACCGCCTAACCTATTACTATGTTGCTCATGTATGATACTTATAAACCTTCCTCTTGAATCACGCTATCTATTAAAAAAAAAACCGCATCAAAATCCGTTGCATAGTTTTAAAGATAAGCATACATAGGGACAGACGCGGGAAGCGACTTTATTTTATACTATGTATTGATGATGATGATAAGACAAGGTATCCCTTATTGTAAGTCAGACGAATACCTTAGTTTTTATTTATTAAAGTATAACCATGGTGTCAAAAGTAGAATCTGTCAAATGTAGACTAAACGTTCTATATTTCGAGAAACGAGGTGGTTCAGGACAGGAGCGTGTTTTAATTACATTTTGCATTTGTGTGTGTTTAGCATATCTGATGATGATGATGTATTTAGGTATTTAGCATATCTAGCTAGTTAATAACTCTAAATTTCATTAGTTATTATTATTAAACATATTAAATAAAAACTTCTAGATTTATTTAGTGTTGTAACGCTGCAACTAATGAGTGAGACGAGACAGCAATACATGCTTTTGTTTCTCTCATTAACTATAATTGGTCTTTTGAACTTGAGCTACGCTAAAAATTTTCTTTAAATGTAAAGATATATAATTTTAATCATCACTCTTTAACTTTAACGATGCATCTTACTTATAGTTATAATTGCATCTTTATATTTCATCAATATATGAATATTTAAATGAATATGAATAGTAAAGTTAATAAAACAAACATATTTTGAGAATATTATTCTATTAGATGGTTTTTAAACGACTACACTGATATTCATTTCTAAAATATTACTGGCACGTGTAAATCAAACAAACTAGGTTTTTAAAAACTTACCGTCTTATTCATAAAGATACAGTAGATTTTAAGTAGCCTTACCGGAGGTCTACTTCTCTGGTTTGTTGTATGGTAAATACGTGACATCCAGTCCAAATTGACATACGTCAAACAACTAAAATGCTCTTTAACTTTTTATGAATAAGAGGGTTAAACTTTTTTCCAACGCTATCACTCGGATTTTTTAGACCTAAGTCATTAGATACATCCACTATATACATATAGGACACATGCCTCCAGATTGCCACAAACAAATTTCGATTAGTTTTTGTTTAAACTAACAATGGGTTGCCTGGAAGAAATATCTTTTAACGATAAGGCCGCCCATTGCGTTCAATGTTGTAATTTAAGAAAATTGTAATTATGTTAAGTCTATTGATTGCAATAAAGAGTATTTCTATTCTATTCTATTCTATTCTATTCTAGATTATCGAAAGATTTTCCGCTTTATTCGGCTTTATTTGAGGCCCTGTTATATTATCCTTGGAAACAGAGTGTTTCTAAACTTGTTGTTTACACTGAAATACGTTGTTCGAGGAATGAGGGTCAGTTGTTTGTGAAACACTCTGCGTATTGTGCCCAAATATTGGAATCCAATGTGATATTTGCATTTTGGTTCGTATTTATGTTTCCGTTTTGCCTTAGCTATTGTTAAGGGTTTAAACAAGACCCTGATTTAGAGCTACTCTCTGTACCTATTGTAATCTAAAACGTTTATTTATCAATATATATAAAACTCTTCCGTTACTGACTGACTGACTGACTGACAGACGACGCAGAGCCGAAACTACTGGGCGTAGCGGGCTGAAATTTTGCATGTAGGTTCCTTAGGGAGTGTAGATGAGCACTAAGAAGGGATTTGCCGAAATTCCTACGGAAACGGGAAAAAATGGGATTTTTGTGTTTATGAGAAATCTGCGCGGGAAAAACCGCGGGGCAGCCTCTAGTCAATATATATACAACTCTTCCGTTACTGACTGACTGACTGACTGACAGACAACGCAGAGCCGAAACTACTGGGCGTAGCGGACTGAAATTTTGCATGTAGGTTCCTTAGTAAGTGTAGGTGAGCACTAAGAAGGGATTTCCCGAAATTCCCACGGGAACGGGAAAAAACAGGAATTTTGTGTTTATGAGAAATCTGCGCGGGAAAACCCGCGGGGCAGCCTCTAGTTTATTATAAGCAGTTTCATATTTGGCTGGTAACAAAAAAAAAACAAGCAGAAAGCATTCGTAAAAAATCGATTTATACAAATTTGTCGTGGTTCGTTAGTCTTGCTAAAACTCGGCAACGACCGCCGGGCTGAATTAACTGATTTCTGTTTTGAAATGTCCGAAGTGGTCCAGGAAAGGTCCAAAAGGTGAGAAAATACGGAAAAATACAGGAGAAATTAGTAAAAACAACAATTGTTTTTTGTGTATAAAATTGCTTAGCAACAATGTATCACAGACCCCAACTAGGCATAATCTGTAGTTAGGTTGCCCGAAACACATACCTACTTACAAGACATAAAAGCGCTCCCAGACCCCAGGAAAATAACACCCTTCTAACTTTAAGCGTGTTCAAGTGTGAACAATTCACAAAAGTTCAGAGATAAACTATTTAGCAATTTGTCATTGTTTTTTTCTTTATTTTTCTCTTTTCAAATTGTTGTTTTTTTTTTCTTGTTGGATTTTTTGAGACTTTTTTATCATTTGTGTTTTTGTCTTACTTGTACTATGTATTGTATGTATTGATTAACTTTTTGTGTGTGTCATAGTTTTTGTAAAAAAAAATTTTTTCTTTCTTTCTTTTCTTTATTGGGAAAGTACTCCACCAAAATGGAGTCTAGTCCATTTAATTATTAATTAATTAAGGCACGGGGGAGTTATAAGTAAGTTTATAGCGTGTTTGTGCAATAATCCAACATTACCTAATGTTGAAATACACAAATAATTTAAGTGTTTATTATTCTTTCCCATAAGGTGGTCAGACGACCTGGTAAAGGCTGCGGGAATGCACTGGATAAGGGTCGCTCAAGACCGGTCGCTGTGGCGTTCTGTGGCGGAGGCCTATGTCCAGCAGTGGACTTCTTTCGGCTGAAATAATGATGATGATGATTCTTTACAGTTGGTGTATTTAGTGTGTCTGAAAAAGAGGTGTATCAAAGAGCTGTTTCGCCAGAATAAAACCTAGTGGCAGACCGCGCAACAAAGCGAGGAATGGAAAAGAGGCCTTTGCCTAGCTGTGGGAAACACCACAGATAGGCAAAGGCCAGTCTTCTAAAAATAACAATAAACAAGTCTGTACAATACAAATACTTCTCCAAAAAGATTGGAATTTGCACTAATTTCTGTTTACCGAATGAAGGGGTAACTTTTGAAAGCGGATGCGAACTTCAAAGATAAATATTTATAAAAGTATCCGAAAGGATTTTCCAAAATATTACAATAGATATTAATACTACTGTTATTCAAGTAATAATACTGGAAAAGATTTAGATGAGCGTAATTAATGTCTAAAAAAAATAAACTTACTTATAAAAGTTTTTTAATTTTTTATATTACGAACTATTTAACAATTATTTTTATCAAAATCACAACATTTCTAAAACAAAACAAATCGCTTTCCACCTGCCTGTGTGTATGTTTACCTAAATCTTTAAAACTACGCAACGTTTTTTTTAATTATAGAGTGACTTCTCAAAAGGAAGGTTTATATGTATAGAACATGCACTATGTTAGGCGATACGAAGTTTGCCGGGTCGAATAGTATAAAAAAAAACAACATAAACAAATCACCCAATACTTGGCTGCCTAAAAGGAAGCAGTTAACTTAATAAACATCCCTCCCTCTAACTTAACTGAATTAATAATGTCACTTAGAAGCGACTTAATTGGACTTTTATCCTTATAGGTACGATTTATTTTCTCTCCACCTATTTCTGCCAATCTTCTTTTTTTATGGTGTTTAATATTAAAAGGGGACTTTGTTTTATCGTTATCAGGAGTTATTTTACTTAATTATACATTTTTATACATAGTAGTTTGCTGATGAGTGAACTTATGTAAATAGAAGATAGGTGGGACCGTCTGATATTATGCGTCTATATGTCCACTCATCTGCAACACATCTTGTCTTTCATATACATAAAGACTTAGAATTTGCTACCCCTTAAGAGCCACTAGATCATGTAGCGTAGTATTTTTAGGGCGCTGTTTAATTATAAATTAAAGACCAGAGAAAGCTTCAGATTGTTACCAAAAGAGGCCGTTTTTAGCATCACTTTGTATCTTTCTCTGGTCTTTAACCTAAAAGCTATACATCAGTGCTTTTAAAATACTAGGTTTTATCTAAGTATTCTAGCTGTTTTACATTTTTTGATATATGCCTTAGTTTATAAGATAAAATTTTTTTCGCTGGTGGCGTTATTTTAGTTGTGCTATCGTTTGTCTTGTGCATGTGTTATAAAATCATAGACTAAGTTATTATACTTATAACACTGTTTTTTCATTCGCAGCATCCTCGAAATGAGATTTCATTAAATTCAATTTGCATACCAAAGCACATAACACTGTTTTTGTTTGATGTTCCTCATATTATCATATTAAAACAAGCTACCTCAATATTTAAAAAATAAATTTAATGTGTTTGCTAATATTATATAGAGAAAAGATAATATTTGTTTGTTTTAATCGAATAGGCTCCGAAATACTTGACCGATTTCAAAAGTTATTTCACTATTTTAACTTACTTATTTTTTACTTATCAATAATTAGACTAAATAATATTTTTAAAATGCGGAATAGCACATAATAATTAAAAAAAAATTTTTTCGTAAAAACCAATCCTACTAAGTACCTATAATACGAATTTCCACGTCCGAACGGCAAAACCACACACAACACTATAATTTCGAGAAACGAAAAAAAAAAACATACCTGCCAGCACTTCAGCGCGTCTCATGTCATCCGATCGACACCAAAAACGTTCACACAAAATCAGTATTTACACAAAGTACACTGGAATAAACATTATTAGAGACCTAAAAAGATCGTGTTATTAGGCTCTTAGTACGGCTGAATAACGTTTACCCTCGTCAAGAGCTACAGAACGACTGAGGGGTAGCAAAGTGGCGCGCGCATTTGGGCTCTCCTTTTTTTCAGCCTCTCTATTTCAAAGGCAAAAGTCTTTTGGCTGTTTTCGCGTGGATTGACGAAATGATTTCGGTGCGTCTTTCTTTATATATGAGTTGGAGGTTATTAAGAGATAAACTTTGTTCGTTATTTGAACTCCTTAGGATTAATTAATTGTATTAATTTTTTATTATTTATGAAAATTAGGTCTTTGCCTTTGGTGTATGTTAAGAGTGGTTTTGGAGTCTGTAATGAAATAATTACAGAAACTTGCCATAAAAAAAAACATTCTCATAAGAACGGTTAAGCGGTTAGCCTTTAGGCTAATCAAAACCCATATATCAACAAGTTTTTTCTAACCTTCGAAGTCACAATGAAATCACAGTTGGACCTTAAAGACGGTTGTCAAAATTTGAATCTGTGGTCAAAATTTGAATTTAAGATCTCAATTACGTTAAAATTCTTAAATGTATTTTAAGTTGTATGCAAAGTAGGTAGATCTACATTAATGTCCGCTGCCACTGTTCAGGCGTTATTAAATATTCATAACTGTAAATGTGAACTACCGCTTTCATGTATATTTCAGGGAATTAAACTGAGATTGTATGATTAGATAAGTAGGTATATTGTAAGAGGTGTTGGTAGACCACCAGTCAGATTTACCAAAAAATAATAACAATAATAACACATCACACTCAGAGCCCCAACTAGGAAAAACCTGTATCTAGGGCGCCCGAAAGACACACAGAGACGAAAATCACACCCAGACCGGAAACAAACATCGATATTCATCATATCAATATTCGCCCCGCCCAGGAATCGAACCCGGGTGCTCACGCTTACTCAGTCCACATCACTGCCAACTGAGCCACGGAGCAGTCAATATTACAAAACACTGATACAGTAGCACAAAAACAAATAAAATAAAAACACAAAAATTATAAAAAAAGTAAACATGAAATGTAAGCTTAGGAAAATAAAAAATCGTCTACATCTATATAATATGTTTTGTAGTTCTTCCCATCATTTAAAATACATTTTATTTGTAAAAAAAGGCGAAAAAATTATTGGTGGCGACCGTGCACCGGAAGAAGCAGAGTAGGCACATTCGCCAAAAGGTGGTCAAAAGACCTTGTAAGGATAAGGAAGGACACTGGAAGATAGTAGCACAAGAGTGGTCGGTACGGCGACTTGTGGGAGAGGCCTATCACCAACAGTGGACTGATGATGTATATGGGTTCATTGTTTGTCTAACGAACCCTGGAAAAAACGCTTTTTTTGCGACGCTACAATTAGCTTAGGATACGTAATATGGAAATGAGCAATATGGCGGCGAAACGTGAATTATACCACACGTGCTGTTTAGTGATTTTCAAAGAGGATTTATTTTTTTGTTGAATTTCAACGTTCAAGTACGAACCTTGAGCCTAGTACCTAAATTTGAGTTTTTTGTTATACAAAAAGCAACTCTATAGTATAGTAAAGCCTGTGAAAAGAAAAAATAATTTTTATCCCGTAAATACCACAGAAACAGAAAAAACTTTTTTATTTGAAGTACCCATCCGCTGTGACATACTGTGGAGTTTTGCCGCCATCTTGTTTTTCGAAAATCTTGGTCTGTGAGATCCACCAGGTGGATGCCGTCACAGACGGGTGTTTTTAATGTTTATGTCCAAAATTAGTATAAAAAATTGATGTCAATCAGTTTCAATCAATCATCCAAAGGTTCCATGGACATATGCCGTCACATGGAAGTCAACATGGAATGCTAGACTGGTATTTCATAGAGAATCACAGACCAAAACATTACATTTTTAACGGCGGCCATTTTGTCCACCAGGTGGATGTCTCACAGATGCGGAAAAATTGCATCCGCCATCTTATTCCATCAGATGGATGTCTCACAGACCAAGGGTAAGGAGCTAAAAAAAATGTCGTAATAAAAATAAAATTTGATTATTGTTTGTCTCGCTCAAACTATACAACGGCTGGGCCTATTTTGCGAATTTAAGTCAAGAATGTTTTGTAGAAGATCAAGGTTTACAAAGGTCACTAACCACGCGGACAAAGTCGTGGGAAAACCTAGTTAATTATACTAAAACGATAGCACAGTATATCAAACTTATTCGGCATACGGTAGTCGCTTTTCCGCCTTTTTTTTTGCTTCCTTGATGGATAAAAGGCGATTATGCCAATCGCTTTCGGAAGCGGATGGGGAAATCTGTTCACCGCATATGTTACAGGAACTTCCACTTTGTCAATGTATTATCTTCGTTTTTGTTTAGATTTACCTCACACGCTTAGGTATTCTACGCTAGAGTTAAAGCCGCAATGAATATAGTCAGCTTAGCGAAACCGAAACTATTGTTTCTAAAACTGAAATGACACCTTTTTTTTCTTTTCGAATGGGTTTTTTATTTTATTTCAAAATATGCTGGCCAGTATCTATTAATTGTAAAAAATAAATAATATTCAGTGCCAGTATTTAAAAAATAATACTAAGAAGGTATTATGTGATTCTCACGCTCTCACGCTCTCAAGTTTTTTCGATGTTATCTCAACCGAAAGGCGTCTACTGCTAGACATAAGCCTCCCCACAGATAGCTATACGGACTGGTCTTGAGAAACCTTTATCTAGTACTAGCGCAACCTTCACCAGGTCATCTGACTACCTGCTTTTTAAGGTGGGGAAACTCCTAACAAGTACCCTGCAGCCCTGGGGGGAGCCGCAGGGTTATGTGGCGTTCGCACCCACTAAAACCCTGCCGATGTCCATCTCGGCTGTTATATTGTAAACTTTTGAGCCCCAGAAACCATTTGTTCTTGGAGCTATGTGCCCTGCCCATTACCACTTCAGTTTCGCAATTCTTTGGGCTATGTTGGTGAATTTAGTTCTGCTGCCGATCTCTTCTTTCTATTTGATCCTCTGTCTATGTATACTAGCTATTACTACTTAGTTGCTTTACTTGAATGAATGTTTACAAAAGATCTTGCCCACCACTAGGGTGCGTCCTTTATTCAGTGATTAATGTTTCGTCAAATATTGTCCCTTTCCTTGACAACAGCAGTATCCTGGTATCCCTATTCCGTTGCACTGAAAGACTGTCGCCTTTCTACTTCACCGCTGCTTTAAAGACATTTCTTTAAAATCGTTCTTTGATCGATTCAGTGGTTCAATCAGCAGTGCTGTCGCCTGTGCTTTTTAAGTTTTTATATCATAGTATATGTTTCTGGCACCTTAGATCCAGGTTCTACCTTGTTGATTTGAGTTTAATGTTTTATTATCATTATACCTTAAATTTATGTGATCCGTCAGTTATATAAATGTCTTTTCTATATCACTATGATACTCATATTATAGACGAGATTTCCCGGCTTACTTCGTTACGCCATAGAATATAAGATACTACAAAAGACTTGGCTCTATAGACTATGTTCTTTTTAACTGCCCAGAATGGCTGAAAAAAAAACCAAATAACAACAACAAACCACCTGTCAAAATATGTAAATAACGGAAAAAATATTGCACCTTGGGTTACATTATTTAAGTTTAGGTTAGGATCCCTAATTTTTTTGAAAATCTAATATAGCCTATGACACTCGGGGTTAATGTAGCTTCCTGCCAGTAAAATAATTTTTCAATTCGGTTCAGTATTTCCGGAGCCTATTCGTTACAAACAAACAAACAAATCCTTCCTCTTTATAATATTAGTATAGAAGTATAGATAGTATAGATATAGATAAACATTAGAAATAAATATTATAGCTGATTAAGTTTAAAGCCCGCCGCCCTTACAGCATTACGGAATAAGGGCGCGAATCTTTCCTTATGATTGTTGACTGAGGCCATTTTATGACCTTCAGCGAAGTGTTTGGAGGAAAAAAAATTTGGCTGTTGCTTTTATTAATGTTTTTGTTTTTTGCTGAAATTAACTGGCGAGATTATAGAAATTTTGAATTAAAACAAAGAAGACGTTCTGAATATATATTGTTTTGCTTTAAGTATGTTTTTTTTTCCTTTATTCAAAATTCATACGTTTCTATGATATTATTTGTCGACAATTTTTATGTACCTAAGTAATGTACAATACGTTCAAACAATACAATTTGCGTTTACTTTTTGCAGTCATTAGCTAAAACACCAAATAACGCGACATTATCAAAACAATAACGGAACGCACAGTTGGAGCAAAAACAAAACGCGACTCGCCATTACCGAGTGGACAATGGTCGTAATCGAATACACAAAAAGTTGTTCATTTGTTGCCATTTGTGGTTAGAGTGGAGACAGACAATGGAGATCGGATCGCAGTGTTCGAGTTTATCAATACATAGTATAAAACAAAGTCGCTTCCCGCGTCTGTCCCTATGTATGCTTATATCTTTAAAACTATGCAATGGATTTTGATGCGGTTTTTTTTTAATAGATGGAGTGATTCAAGAGGAAGGTTCATAAGTATAATACATGAGCAACATAGTCATAGGTTAGGCGGTACAAAGTTTGCCGGGGCGACTAGTATCTTTATATTTTTTACTGACATGGCGAACTTCGAGTTTACAAAATATTATTTATCATAGAAAGAAGACGAGAGATAAGAGAAGAGAAAGAAATATGATTAATTTGATTTGAGAATATTCTATAGACTATATTAATCAGGGATACCTTATCAAAAAATGGATTTTTAATGGTGAAAAACCTTTCCTCTATAAAAAAATAGTGTTGGTGGTTTTCATCCGTGGATGCACAAGCAAATTGAATAGAATAGAAAAAAATTATGGTAACTATACAAATTTAAATACAAGAGTACATTAGACACTTCATTGAAATCCATCAACTGCCATTTGTTATTATGAATATCGATGTTTGTTTCCTAGATCTTCAATTCTACGATTCTACCTAGTTAGGGGATCTATATTTTAAATACTAGTTTAACATGGCCTTAATTTTTTAAGTATTCAAGGTTGAAATGTATAATTTTCCATAACTAAGGACGGTAAAACTTAAAAACCCAAACGACCCTTTTGTGTTAACTGAGACGGAGCTGGTCTTAGCAAGTTATAACGAGGTAGCAACCATTTTTAAGCTCCGAAACAAACCCAAAAGTTTTCGGAAACCATTTAGTAGTTTTCAAGCCAGGATAGAATCGTCAGGAGACGTTTTAGCTCTAATGTGTACTAGCACAGTATAATAAATAGTACTACATACAGTATGGGCACTCCCTGCCTCGCTCAGCAAGTGCGGCCTTCTCGCGCTCGGTTACCTCTAGGTTACCGCTCAGTACAAATAGCAAGTATTATCTCACTCACACAAGCATGATACGCGTGAACGTACATGAGTTTCGGCTGTGCGCGAAGCAACACTCTATTTTCTATCAAGTGTCCGAGGTGTGAACTCGTAATGATGAGATTCGCAGAAAAATCAATAAGTCACTGTCATAGCCTAAAAAATTGCCAAAACTTAAATGGGCAGGGGCTGGGTAAATAGCTGGTCGCTAGGTTAAATGTTTTTTGTTTGGCGACCGCGCACTGTAAGACGCAGAGAAGGTAGATCCCCGCAAGGTTAGACAGCCTGGTAAAGATTGCTGTATTATCTTGGTTAAAAAAAAAACTATACTTGTCGCGAGAGTGTTTTTTTTTATAGTCAGAATTAGTAACCAATATTGTTGCGAAAAAGTTATTAGGTATAGAATGGTGAGCTTATTACTTCATTAGATATACTTAATATAATCGTATTGAGTCAAACACTCTATTTAAACAGTTTCAGACATCTCTGTAATAGTTTTTAATCATCAATGTTCTCTATAATAATGCTATTGTGTTCAAGTATCTATTAATATAATTTATAAAGGTATTTAGACCCAAAACTATCTGTCCCCAATGTCCTTATTAAATACCATTTCCTTTATATTACACTGTTGAGTTGGGACTTTAACGACCCCGTGTTATATATAGAGCTTACAGTTAGTTCAAATTGGGTATAACGATTGTTTTGTAAAATTATTATTTTCAATATAAATTTATTCTGTTTTACAGTGTCCTTCTGCTGGGCAATGGGCTCCCAATGAGTTTTCTATTGGCTCCCTTGTTAAATTGTTAATGACCACCTTTTTTGGCGGGGCGAATATTGTTATGATGTATATTGATGTTTGTTTCCGGTCTGGGTGTGATGTTCGTCTCTGTGTGTGTTTCGGGCACCCTAGATACAGGTTCTTCCTAGTTAGGGGCTCTGAGTGTGATGTGTTTTTTTTTTTTGTAACAGGTTAAAATAAATGCCTATCGCATCTTCCGATGCTCAGGGGAGAGTCGGGGGTATGTGGGACTCGCACCCACTTAAACCCCTGGCGGTGGCCGTCTTGCCGCTTTTGGAAAGGACTCCAGAAACCATAAAAATACTAGGCAGTATTATTATCTAGTTAGTTAGTTTGGAAGATATGATTTTTTTTTCGCGGGTGTCGCTACTTTAGCTTTGCTATGCCTCTTAACAAAGGCCGCTGCTGCCCCACCTTCAGAAATTCCCTTAGTCGCCTTTTACGGCACCCACAGGAAGGGATGGGGTGGTAGTATTCTATGCCGCCATCCAATTAGAAAACAAGCCCGCAGTTTAAAACTCAAATCATCAAAAGTCCTATCAAACATGCAGTTGCTTAAAGTTTACAGACAGATGGCGACAACTTTGGATTGAATTACCCAATCAGGGAATCGGAAGTATTGGAAGTTGGAACAGTGTTGCTAAGTTATGCGAATGTAGGCGAACATTGCAATTTTGGATATCGATGTTCGTTTCCTAGGTCTATATTTGGTTTTATATCTTGTATTATAGTACCCTAGAACAGGTTCGACCTAGTTAAGGGCTTTGAGAGAGATGCGTTACTACTTTTATTAGCTATATCAAGAGTCATCATCATCATCATCATCTCAGCCGCAAGGGGTCCAGTGTTGGACATATTACCTCCCCTCAGATCTCCACAAGGACAAACATTGTCTGTGAGCCCCGTATCGCCAGAAGAACTATCACTGTGCAGGAGTTTTGCTTTTAATGACCACACTTGGCAGGCGAGTCGGCGAGCGCACTGGTCCTTAAAGTTATTCAACGAAGGACGCTGCTGTCCGTTCATGTCGCCTTTCTTTGCCGTCACCTCACGACACTTGTAGTGAGTTACCTGATAGAAATAGTTCCCATCCTGAAGTAGGTACAGTGACAGTATCATTCAGCGCAACCACTTTGTCTCCGCGCACTAGACTGCAATAGGTAACAATGAACAAGAGCTATTTTGTAATACAGAAAAAACGAAAATGTTACGCTGATCGAGTCCGTGTCTGTAATAGCTTCCTCGCCATAAACAAAAACTGGGCATTAAATCTTTAACAGCTCGCGTTCCGTTTCATTCAAATTAAATTGAATGTAAACGTCGATTATTTCCTGCAACCGGTATTCCGCTCAAACAAATTTGTCAGACGATGCCCAGACATTTGTGCGCGAGATGGGAAATGTTTTCTTATTCGTTTTATCGTGAATCGTTCGGAAATCGCTTTAAAAGGCTGCAGAGTCTGCAGTTTAAAGCTGTAAGTCAAATCATGCGTATTTTTTAAGTCCTATTTTGGTAGCGAATTGCAAAGTAAGATATTATTTAACCGACTTCAAAAAAGGAGGTTTTAAGTTTGACCTGTATGTATGTATGTATGTTGAAGGCGGATTATCTCGAGTTATGCAGAACCGATATCTCCGAAAAACAGCTGTGCTATCTCCGAAAAACAGCTGTGCTGTTTGGGAAACAATGTACTTATAATGTAACTAGTCGACCCGGTGAACTTCGTACCGCCTTACCTATTACTATCTTGTGCATGTATTCTACCTATAAACCTTCCTCTTAAATGACTCTATCTAATATAAAAGACCGCATCGAAATCCGTTGCATAGTTTTAAAGATATAAGCATACATAGGGACAGACGCGGGAAGCGACTTTGTTTTATACTATGTATTGACGTTAAACTGAATAAAAGTATTTAAATCAATCAATCATTTTGATGCGGTTTTCACAAAAGTATTTGTTACATTCAGGTTTTAGTGCCTATTTTAACCGACTTGAGAAAAGAGAATGTTCTTATTTTATCTATGTGTGAATTTATTGAAGGCGGGTTTCTTTTTGTAAAAAAGAAATTAGTTTCACATATGTTTAAAGAAGAATTTTATCAAAAGCATTATTCGAGATAATGGCCTGTATCATACAACGCGGGAAACACCCCCAGGAAGGGCAGCAGCGTCCTTAGTTGAAAAACTGGAACCATACTGCGATCGCCAACCAATCAAGCCAAGCGTGGCGATTATGGCAAAAATATTACTCTCAATATGTCAGAATCAGAATCAGAATCTTTTTTGTCCTTATCGTAATCTGAGAGGGAAGTCTAAGTCCAATAGTGGACTTTTCTGGCCTAAGATACAACCTTAAATTTACACTACACTGGCACATTCGGACTCTTCATAGGAAAAGCGTATTGCTTCGCGCACAGCCGTAACTCTGAACGTGCACGTGTATCATGCTTGGGTGAGTGTGATAAGACGTGAGACGCTGCTTTATTTGTACTGAACGGTAACTGAGAGGTAACCGAGCGCGGGGGAGCCGCACTTGCTGAAGGAGGCAGGGAGTGCCCATCCTGTATGTAGTACTATTTATTATACTGTGAAATTGGACTATAACCGTATTTCTAATAAAAAAAAAAATTACAAAAAGAGACCCGCCTTCACAAACTGACTGTCATAAACTGAGAACTTCCTCTTTTTCAAAGTCGCTTAAAATAGGTACTAAACCTTGTCCTGAATGTAACAAATATATTGCTGAAAACCGCATCAAAACCGTCAGAGCCAAACGCGAGATAATCGCGGACAAACATACATACAGGTCAATTTGATAACCTCTTTTTTTGAAGTCGGTTATAAATAGTCAGGATGTTTGTTTATGTCCACGTACAGAACACAATTAATCTACGACATACAACGCGAGATAAGGCAATGCAGTCACGTAGCATTTGTAAAGCATGCTAGCTGCATGTTAGATGCTATAGACTTAATACGAGTAGACAAAGACAGAAGACAAAAAAGTGTGAGAATGAGACCTGTAATCGTTCTTTTGTTTCGACAATTGAAGGGGGTCGTAACTTCCCCTTCGAGGATGTTAATGTTGATTGTTGGAGTTGACAGCAAAACACTTGAATTTAATCAAAATGCGTTTAATCGCCGTAAAGACTTAGTGCCAACTAATTATGTAGGTCGTGGCGTGGCGACAAAAATGCTACGTTTGAAATGGTGTGCAAAATATGTTATTATTACAAAATAATGTACGATCCCGTACAACGATATTTAGAAAAATGCGCCGCCAATGAGACATATTTCCTGCTTTGAGTAAGAATCCATAGCAGCTTACTGGTAGTTACTATACTAGTTTCATGCCTACTGGTTATTTCTACTACCATTGTTTTTTGTATGCGAATCTTGTTCTAGCCAAGTTCTTACTGTCATTTTTATTCTGCCATACAATTGTATGTCTTAAAGCATAGCGGATTCAGATTTGTCTGCTTCCATGGTTCAGCTGCAAAAAACTAAAATGTTATGCGGGATCACAGGATTCGATTCCCGACGGGGACGAACATTGCTATAAGGAAGTTTGTTTCCCGGCCTGGGTCTATTTTTTTCGTCTTTGTATGTGTTTCAGACACCCTAGATACAGATTGTACCCAGTCAAGGGATCTGAGGGTATAATTTTGTTAATTCTATGGTTGATACGGGCTATTTGTTACTCCCACGTCACGTGACGTGTCCAGAATCCAGGGATACCTTTCATGGTTATTTGTTGCTTCTCTTATGGCTCAGTGGTGAGTCAACGTTAGAAGCGTTATTCGAGTTACGATAGGTAAAGTATTAGGAGCTAATGTTACTAACAATTCGTCAATCAATATATATAAAATTCTTCCGTTACTGACTGACTGACTGACTGACTGACTGACTGACTGACTGACTGACTGACTGACTGACTGACTGACTGACTGACTGACTGACTGACTGACTGACTGACTGACTGACTGACTGACTGACTGACAGACAACGCAGAGCCGAACCTACTGGGAGTAGCGGGCTGAAATTTTGCATGTAGGTTCCTTAGTAAGTGTAGGTGAGCACTAAGAAGGGATTTTCCGAAATTCTCACGGGAACGAAAAAAAACAGGAATTTTGTGTTTATGAGAAATCTGCGCGGGAAAAACCGCGGGGCAGCCTCTAGTCAATATATATAAAACTCTTCCGTTACTGACTGACTGACTGACTGACTGACAGACAACGCAGAGACGAAACAACTGGGCGTAGCGGGCTGAAATTTTGCACATAGGTTCCTTATGGAGTGTAGGTGAGCACTAAGAAGGGATTTCCCAAAATTCCCACGGGAACGGGAGAAAACTGGATTTTTGTGATTATGAGAAATCTGCGCGGGAAAAACCGCGGGGCAGCCTCTAGTCAATATATTATTATATAAAACTCTTCCGTTACTGACTGACTGACTGACTGACTGACTGACTGACAGACAACGCAGAGCCGAAACTAGTGGGCGTAGAAAGCTGAAAATTGGCACGTGGGTTCCTTGGGGAGTGTAGGTGAGCACTAAGACGGGATTTCCCGAAATTCCCACGGGAACGGGAAAAAACGGGATTTTTGTGTTTTTATGTAATCTGCGCGGGAAAAACCACGGGGCAGCCTCTAGTCTAATAATAGATAGATTGACGAATCGTTCTATTATAAAAATGAATCGTGGTTCGTTAGTCTCGCTAAAACTCGAGAACGGCCAGGTCGATATAGCTGATTTTGGTTTTGATGTGTGAATGTTCGTAGGTAGTTCAGGGGAGGTTTAAAAGGTGAGAAAATATGAAATTTTTGTCGAGAAGTTAGTAAAACAACAATTGATTTTAACATAAATAGTAAGGCGCGATACGAAGTTCGCCGGTGCAGCTGGTGTGAGATAAATATAGACACTTTATTGCAATCAATCAAGTGAACAAAACTTAAATTTTCCTAATATAATAAAACTAGTCGACCCGGCGAACTTTGTACCGCCTTACCCTTTACTATTTTGTGCATGTATTATTCATATAAACCTTCCTCTTGAATCACTCTATCTAATAAAAAAAATCGCATCAGAATCCATCGCGTAGTTTTAAAGATTTAAGCATGCATAGGGACAGACGCGGGAAGCGACTTTATTTTATACTATACTAGTCGACCCGGCAAACTTCGTACCGCCTAACCTATTACTATTTTGTGCATGTATTATACTTATAAACCTTCCTCTTGAATCACTCTATCTAATAAAAAAAGCCGTATCAAAATCCGTTGCATAGTTTTAAAGATATAAGCATACATAGGGACAGACGCGGGAAGCGACTTTATTTTATACTATGTATTGATATTGAAATAAAATGATTACAATGGTCGTTTTTATAGCTTTGAGCGATTTCTTTCAGGCAACACATAAGGTTGGTGAGCAAAAATTTTAAAGCAACGCTGACGGAGAAAGGCGGCTTATTCCTGGTGATATCTTAAAAATTACGACAAATTTTTTTTAAATCCTTTTCCTTCATGTTTGTACACATTTACTATATACGAAATAAACTTTATTTCGGTGATAAAATCAAGTTTAACGCAATTGAATGCCATTTTTATCATATTTTTTCAACTACGCGGGAAAACCATCGTAAACAGCTCGCGTCATGGCGTTGGGCAAACGTCAAAATTAACTAAACTTCAATAAGTTTCCTTTGATTGCGCTTAGAAAATTAAAGTTTCCTTATTTGTAACGTCATATCCATTTTAAATGGTTTTACCGCGATGTTGAAGAAATATTATAAAAAACTCCTTTAAACTTGATTTATCACCGAAGTCAAGTTTATTTCGTGTAAAGTAAATGTTTTTCAAAAGTTCTAACATTACGGAAGAGGATTTAGAAAAAAATCGTCTCGTCTATTTGTTATCCTCTCAGTATATTAGCAACGGCTCGGCTTGCCATAATATGCGCTGGGCTTAAGAGTACACACTATATTTTGTTATAAGTTAATTTGTAAGTTACCAATACAGAGCACGTAAGGTTCGCACCCAGCCGTGAGCCGTGAGCCGTTGTGAGACTATTGACAGTTCTCAGCTGCCGTCCAACCAAAGGCAAAGTTTTGGAACAAACTGATCTGGAATATTACTGCGGATTGAAATCCCAACGGAATATAGAAAAAGTACCGGTATTATTTTAGGGAAACCATTGCTGTTTTGGAGCACCACACGAGTTCATGCCCTAAAAGAAAACAGCAATGTTTACTGAATCCGATATTTTTTTTTATTTTATATAATATACTTCGCCCATTCTGGGCAGGCAAAGGAACTTAGTCCATACAGCCAAGTCTTCAGTAGTTTATTTCTTAGTAGTCAAGTATTCTGTAGTTTTATTCTTTATTTTCTAAGCGTAGGATCCTAACCTAACCCATTGAAATGTGAGGCTGGTCTCACATTTCAATGTTCACACCGACTACTTCACGGGACATCGATCAGAATTATTCGGGAGCAGCAACCTTTATTTCTCACTTCACTACACAGTTTTCAATAAAGGGCACATTATTACACTAATTCCACCACACTAGCACAATAAACTCCGGTCATGTTAATATTTTCATTATTAATTTTATAAAAAGAATTGAACCTCTGGTATAATGTTCTTTAGCGCTCAAACAGAGGACGACGCCGCACCGCGTCGCCGCCGCCGCATCGTCGTCACGCCCCGCACAATACAGTTCACACACGCCGCCACCGCACCGCCGACGCTGCCGCGCAATCATTGCAAATGTTAACGTTCCACTGTACTATTGTTAGTAGGTAAGACATTGCTAGTTCTGAACATCGCTCGTGACGGCAGTGCGGCGGCGTTGCGGCGGCGGCGCGGTGGCGGCGTGAGTGAACAGTACTGCGGTGCGGCAGCGGTGTCGTCTGTTTAAGCGCTTACGGTCGTCCGTCCGGTTTTTTTACGCGCCACTGATAAATTGCGCAATCACAGGGTTATTATCTGACAAGGGTAACATTGTACTCTGCTTTTTAAAACAGAAGTATGAAAACGATGACAAAAGTTTGACGACCTCCCTTTCATGTATATTTTTATCTAACAAAGATACAAACACAAATGGTAGATGAAAATAAAACTAGGAAATATAATATAAGTAATCATATAAGTTTTTATTACACAACGACAGTAAAAAATATGAACCTACGACACCTTTGAACTACAATAATTGTGTGTAAAAAACATGTGTGTAACATTGTGATAAACGCTTGGCGCCATGGAGTTAGAATATTCAAACGTTTCAAAAGATTTTTAAGGTACAATAAACGAGTTTATGGCACAATATAATTTTATAACAGAACTGGGGCGTCTTACAACAAAATATCTCGAACAGCAGACGTTTGCCGAAGATGGATCGTCTTACTTGTAACTTTATAATTACAGTTTCAAAGTCCAACATTACCCAAGTATTTAGAACAATTTACTTAAACACCTTAAAGAAAGGTAGGTATTTACTTATGCTGTGTTCGTATCGGTAACTTTGATACAGGTACGTGTAGTTCGGTAATTATGAATTATAACACTGGTTAGCGTAATTTTCTTCTCGTAGGTTTTTATGAAAAAGTTAGACATACTTTCAAATCACGCGTAAATTTCACGAGGTGCGTTTAGCGATCAAACAGACGACGCCTTCACTGCGCGTAGCACAATAATAAGCCCTGTAGGTCCGGGCGTAAGAATAGGTCTACGGTATGCCCTGCCTGTCGTAAGAGGCGCATTAAAGGGGTCTTTGGGGTCGTGGGTGTGAAGGGCGGGGGCCCGACACACTCATCAAACGGCATCGAGATGGGCGGCGGCACAGCTTGTGGCACTGTGCCGCCGCAGCCCCAAAGGCGAGCCGGGGAGGGAACAATATGCCCTCCCCGAGCACTAAGCTGATAGCACCTGAGCGTGGGAAGGACTTCGGACGCTATAATGCGTGGTTCCCGGGGTTCTTCCCAAAAGCGCCAAGACGGCCGCCGGGGGGTTTTAGTAGGTGCGAGCCCCACATACTCCCGACTTTCCCCTTAGCGTCGGGAAATGTGATAGGTATTTCCCCCCGTTACAAAAAAAAAAGGGGACACAATAATGGCTACTTAAAAAAAACATAAAAAAACGGCACGCGATTGCTCCTCAACCATGGAAATTAAAGCCCAGTTTAAATTGTTATCTTTTTGGTATTTTGCCGCGCCTCACCAAATATGCCTAAAGCATATTTTCAGTAAGATAAACGCACCTCATAAATTTATACATACGCACACAAATTTACAACTGCGCAGGGCTTCATGCATTTAAATTCTAACATTATGATATGATACGTGAGCGTGATGCGAGCGAAGTGGGTGTTTCCGTCAAAAGGCAACTATTTTCCTCAATGAATAATATAGGAAAAATAGGATCAACCATAAAAAGGGAAAAAATAAGGCATTACCCTCAGAAGCTCCTTAGAAAACTATTAGATTTATCGAATAAACTTTTTACAATTTTAAAAAATTAACAAAAAAGGACGATGAAACCTAAAATAAATATAAAAAAAACGTAAATATTGCGTCCAGATTGTGCCACCGGTCGGAACTGTGCCCAGCAGTCTGGCTTCGTTGACAGAGTGACACAAGCCTACGTCACAAATAAAACTTGTCGCCTCCTTGTCTCGCGCGTGTTAATTGTTATTTCCTTCTCGCTCATGCATGCATGCAGCATGATTAAGTTGGCTTGTGTCAGTCATTTGGACGGAAGAGGCGTAGTATTGCTGTACAGTGGCGGACACGTATGGCGTAAAACTTTCGGTTTGTCTTCTGTATTGAAAAATAGCTCTTGATCTTCGGTATTATAGTCTAGAGCGTACGAAGGTATACACAAAAGTGTTATATCGTCCGTGTCCGCCACTATACCATGGTAGTATTGTATCTAGGGTTTACAAAACTCATACAAAGACTTACATCACATTCAGACCCAGGAAACTAACATCGATGTCCATCGCAACAATTTTGTCTCTATCGGCAATCGAACCCGGACCTTTGAAGTCACAGTCAGCAAAATTGACGACTGAACCACGGAGGACGCTTGAATCTAGTTGCCTCGGCCTCCTAATGAGTTTGTTGTTGTTTCAAACACAACTTTCTGTATTGGTCGTCGTGATCGAAGTTTGACAAGGAGAGAAGCATATAGCGTATAGAGGCGTGATGTCAATTACTTTATCCATACAAATAATATTAAAAAATAATAATATATGTACATAAAATGTGAAAGTAACTGTGTATTGTATAAATTCTTGTGAGTAATATTTGTAGCTCAGTCGTTTTTATTCAAAGATTTTATTTATTTAACTTGCAATGTAGGTATGTAGGCCATATGTTCGGGTGAAATCTTGCAACTCAATTTTAAAGCAGATTTCTTTATCAGATTTAGCTGAAATTTTGTATACACGTTCAAGGAGCATATTAATACATTATTAAGCTAATTGTGACGTCATTAGAAATATACCTACAACACGGCAGAAAAGTCAAGATGGCGGACGAGTTAGTTTTTAGTGTACTACTACAATATGGGTATTATTGAAAATAACTCGAAAAATAACGAAATAAAAGCTCTGTTTTCAAATAATTGATATCCAAATTAAATGTTAATAATGTCGTTTGCAAAATAAAAGGCCCGAAATTATGGGTTCTACGATAAAATAGGATTATTGTGTTCGTAAATATAAAAGGTATGATGCGTTGGTAACGACGCAAAGAAAATTTTAACGTTTTAAAGTCGTTTGTGTTGAAGACGAGCGAGATAGCATTCCGCCAACCACAAAACGCCTAATGATAACTGACACCTTTCATGTAGCGTTAGCAAAATAATTAAAAATTAAAAAAGCAGTTGTAAAACAAAGACAACCTTAAATAAAGTAAAATTTGATATCCTACATTTACATGACTGCTCCGTAGCTCAGTTGGCAGTGATGTGGACTGTTTGTGCATAGGCATAGGTGGTTCGCAGAGAAACCAGGGTCACCGACATATCCAAGCGGATAAGCTCGTTGAAGTGGCAATGGGCAGGTCATATAGCCCGCAGAACAGATGGCCACTGGGGCCGAAAAGTTCTCGAGTGGAGACCACGGATCGGCAAGCGCAGCGTAGGACGTCCACCGACCAGATGGACGGATGATCTGCGCAAGGCTGCGGGTCCACGCTGGATGCAGGCCACCTGCGATCGGTACGGATGGAGAGCCTTGAGGGAGGCCTATGTCCAGCAGTCAAGTGGACGTCCTACGGCTGAAATGATGATGATGATAGGTGGTTCAGGATGGACACCCATCCAACCACTGATCCGACTTCCACAACTTTTACCGTTTCGTAGTTTTAAAGATATTAGCATACATACACACAGACAGTGGGCTTTGTTTTATGATATGTAGTGATTTATATATTTATCATGATTATAATTTCGACTGATACAGAAACATATAATAAAAATAAATTTACGTTTTCACATCGAGAGGCGTTACTTTAGGCTCTTTTGTTTTTTGCCTTAAAATTAAACATCGGAAAAGCAATAAATTACAAGATCGTTGACAGATAGGCGCGAGAGACAAGATTTTTCTTTGCTTTTTTTTTCTAATCGAGACGACTTTTGCCCTATTCAGGATGTCGAGATTTGTCACTGTCTCTGTAGCAATTAGAAGACAGATTGTCTGGAAGTACACTTTGATTCATGATTGTTAAATATATATTTTTATTTATTATTCTATTTATATTTATATTTAAGTTTATAAAAAAAAAATGCTGCAAACTAAGTAAGTTTTAACTTTTATTTGTGATGTCTTTTTCTGACAAATCGATGATAGTGCGGTCACGATGTAGGAAGAAATTCGTACATTGATCCGGTTCTATTTGTCTCTGTCGCACGCGCGTATTTCGTATCGTGGTCACGCTCGCATAGATTCAGTTTACAGACTTTTATTATGCGCATGAGTCTGTTTTATATATTAATAAAAAAATCTGGATTTACAATAATATTATATCACAAATGATTTTGATACAAAAAAAACTCTGCCTTTTATGTTTGTATTTTTTTTTTTTTTGAGTACCTACCCTTAGGATTTTTTCTAACTATACCTACAAGATTTTACTGTACAAAAGCACACTGAATTTAATGTGACATTAAATTTACCCTTAAAAATACATTAGCAAAGCTTTCACATACGAAATAAACCAAATCACAAGTAAAAAGTCAAAATGTTTTATTCAATATAGGATACAAGATATCACTCATTGAAAGTCAATTAGACTATCTATCTAATTGGTATTGAATACCTTATTGGGTAAAGTATCCTATACTGCGTGAGGCGAGGTAGTTCAGGGTGCCCACCAATTGGCTCAGGCAAACAAATGTTTGCCTTGCCTTACGACAATAATGGTAGCCTGGAGACGCCTCCAAACGAGCCCTCCTCTGTCAAATGTGTCGTGTGCCACTACACAGCGATTGTATGATAAAGATATACCAAAATATTATATTCCAAATCCCCACTAGGTTTTTTTTTTATTCTTTTGCTATCTCTACAGAGAAGTGTAAAAAGTAAGCGAGGTGAAGACACCTGCACTGTAGGTGGCTTTTAGCGCTATTGCTCGCGTAGCGTCGGCAAAAATAATGTACTTAGTTAGGTATTAGTTTAAAGTAGCATTCTCTTGAAGTAGGGTAAAATGTCCTATTACCGCGGTAGTCAAACTCACGTCCTATTACGGCTCTATTTTATCTTTTTCAATTTATGATTCGTTGTGACTGTGTATGGTAAAGGTGACTACATAGTGTCCAAGGCAAACTAACAAGTAACTTATTACCCAGCACTCGTGCGTTTAAAATCGTTTAGAATGACTTAAATTAATTATTTTGTGTAACGTCAGCGAAGCGAGAAGCTGTTTCATACAAACGCAGACTGACTCGTGGTAGAACATTGAATTTTCAGACTTCGTTTTTAGTTCAAACAAATACTTTAAGATTATGTTACTATATTCGAATACTTTTTACATTCAAGAAGTCTTAGTTAATCAAGTTGATTGCCGTTCAAAATCAAATAAAACAAGTAAATATGAGTAAACAAAAGTCCGCCGTGTTAGGAAGGCTATTTGAGGGTTCCGCCTATTACGGAGGGTACCATCGGTAATAGGAAAAACGCAGTGTCGGTAATTTTTAAATTTAGTGGTATAATAAATATAATTTATGAACATTTCGTTATTTAAGTGTAATTTTCATTAGTTGTCAAGTATAAAACCAATTTTGGAGGTTCATGTTTTTTAACTAAAATCCTTGTTTTTGACGCTTAAAGTTGACAGTAAAATTTAAGTTTGTTAGAATATTGTGAAACCTAACGTATGAGTTTTAATGAAGAAAAATAGTCTAATACAACGATTACTAACGATTTGAGAGTTTTATGGTAAAGTCAGAGTGCTCTTATGTGTAAGTAATAACTTACATTACCGAAATATCTTAACATTATATTTCAGAATTAGGATATAAAAACTCATTAGATATTTTAGTACGTACCGTATTAGGCTGTAAGGAATCCTAACACGGTGTATGGAAATTACAGAGCTAATAATTTTACCGTATTATTCATAAAGGTACCGTACATTTTAAAAAGCTTTACTGCAGGTCTACTTATTTGGTTTGTTATATGGTAAATCAAAATCCTATCAAAATTGACATACGTCAAATAACTAAAATGCACTTTACAGGGTAAGTAAATAATTAAAAAACTTACAGAAAATGTATACTAAGGTTAGTTTTATCGTATTTTCCCATCAATATAATAATTTAATACTAGATTTTACCGCAACTTTGACACACCATACAAAACTGATTATGATTCGTTGTTTGTTTTATTTATTATTGTATTTTGGTTTACTGTTTTGTTGTTGTTTTTTTTTGTGTTCCATTTTTGCATGTTTGTGTCAACGTTGTTGTAAAAAAATTTATCTTTCTTTTTTTTAAACTTTCTCCACTTGGGTAGAAATCCATTTTCCATCTTTTTTTTCCGTTTAACTTAACCTTCACTGACTGCACTCTGCTGCTTCGCCAGTTAAATTTTCCTTCAAATATGTTTTATTTGTAAGTTTTCATTAAAATCTATTTCGTAGTTTTTACGTGAAAGAGTTACAGACATCCTTTATTATAAACTTTGTTGTTTAGAATATTAGTAGGATTATTAAAAACCTCGGGCCTTTTTCAAAATAAAGTTTTATAACGAAAAAAAAAGGTTAAGGAGGTTATCAATTCGACCTGTATGTATGTTTGTATGCATGTTTGTCCGCGATTATTTCGATTTTGTCAAATCAAATTTTCACAAAAGTATTTTTTTAATTCAGAAGAAGTGTTTTAGTACCTATTTTTAACCGATTTTAAAAATGAGGAAGTTCTTAGTTTATGTTTCTATCAGTTTATTGATTAAGGTTTCGGGTACACGTCCTGGGACCTTATTAATATGTCTTTTTCATCCGTCCGTCTGTCTGTCTGCCAAAGGCACTAATTTCCGAAACGGCTCGATTAATTTAATGAAAAAAATTCACGATATTTTATTTGTCGTCAAAAGAATACTAACAAATATTAAAAACTTCAAAAAATTATGGAAATTTAAAGAAAATTTCAAAAATTGTGCCAAAATCTTCCTTTTTTGAACAAAATTTTGTCGAGCCTCTACTGAGATATTAACCTGTTCAACAGACATTAAATAATTATCATTTGTAACTTCACTTCACTTCACTTCACTTGCACTTCTTCGTTGGTAATAAAGCATAAAATCGGCTAAACGTATGTCCGGCTCTTAAGCTGGTACCTCTGCCTAACCCTTCGGGGAATAAAAGGCGTGATATTATGTTTATGTAACTTCACTTAATATAGATTAACAACAAATATTAAAAATTATGTTAAGAAGCTAGCCAAATTCACACCAATTACGCTTTTATGAGTATAACCTGCGCACATAAAGAAGCGATCTCAAAATGGCGGCCGTTGTATGGGCTGTCTCGCTTCTCAACTCTTCCTTCATACTAATTGCGAGATAGCATTCGTTCGGCCTCCATTTTCAAATCGTTTCTTTATCAGTGCGGTTTATAAAAAAAGTCCGCATATTTAATTCATTCCGTTCCGTTGTGAAGAGAGATGGGAGAACGTTACGATGCCGTAGATTGATTGATTGATTGTTGTTTTGTTATTCGCCCTTTCAGGTCAGGCAAAGGAACATAATTGCCCATACAGCCAAATATCTAAACTAATGATATTACTGGAAACTTCTTAGCGCGAGGCCGTTTATTTAATAGTTGATACACAAAATATTATCAAAATAGCCCCTTACTAGGAAGAACCTGTATCAGTGCCAGTAACAATTACAGCCATTGCATACCATTTTCTGATTGCACGGAACCGTGAGCTGAGATGAAAATGTTGCATCGTGCGTGTGTTAGCATCCCATACTCCGTAATAGGCAGTGCTTACCGCCGTAATGGGCTTCAAACTTTTTTTTGCCGCCGTAATAGGAATTCCGTATTGTCAGAAAAAATATTTATTCAAAATTAATTATCACTCTAGAATAAATAAAACGACAACTGAAATAGAAAATATAATTATCATGAGTGTCGAAAAAAAATTCAAATATCTGCTAACATATTTAGAAATGCTTACTCTCTTACCCTACTTTAAAATGTCGTCAAAACGCGCCGTAATAGTGCATGTTACCCTACTGGCTTAATTGAGGGCAAATTCGCCATTTTTTTTCTGTACATATTTGCAATTCTAGCGAAGCTAATATTCAACATTTCAAACATAAGAGTTGGCGATGAAGTTGACTGCGACTTTAGTTGTTCCAGTTCGATTCCCGGCGGGGCCGAATATTTTTATGATAGATCTTTGTTTCCTGGGTTATTCTATGTCCGAACCACAAGACCGACAAAGCAAACAAAAATCTTTCTACTGCTCCATAGCTCCGTTGGCAGTAATGAGAACTGAGAAGCGGGTGCACCTGGGTTCGATTCCCGGCGGGGCGATCATTGTTATGATGAATATCGATGTTTGTTTTTAGGTCTGGGTGTTCTGTTCGTCTCTGTATATGTTTCGGGCACCCTAGATACAGGTTCTTCCTAGTTAGGGGCTCTGAGTGTGATGTGTGAAGAATACCTACCTACCAATTTTTAGTACAGAAGTTGAGGATTGATTGCGTAACACACTGATTGATAGATTCACTTTTAGTTTAATATAATTTAAAATTGTCTGTTTCTAAATCGAGCTAAAGTCGTTATAGATAGTAATACCCTGTAGAATTCAAATTGTGGTCTCAAATAACGATAAGCGACATAATATTTTGAGTTGGAACCCACCGGTTGTAGGTAACGACGCCTATATTTCACATTCCACAACAAAGAGCGACCTCTTCCGGGCAATTTGTTCAATAATTATGCTTTGGTCCATGTTATTAAACTCAATAACTTGGGCAGAAAGGCTTTATAAATGAATACTGTTAATAATTCTGTTTTTTATCCATTTAAATTGTCCTGCACCCTGATTTTAACAATTGTGCTTTTTGTGTCTTACTTTGCATGCAATAAAGTATTTCTATTCTATCAATATATATAAAACTCTTCCGTTACTGACTGAATGACTGACTGACTGACTGACAGACAACGCAGAGCCGAAACTACTGGGCGTAGAAAGCTGAAATTTGGCACGTGGGTTCCTTGGTGAGCACTAAGAAGGGATTTCCCGAAATTCCCACGGGAACGGTAAAAAACGGGAACGGTGAATTTTTGTGTTTATGAGAAATCTGCGCGGGTGAGACCGCGGGGCAGCCTCCAGTTCTATTCTAAATTTCCTATTAACTTTTTTTCAAGATTTGAATACTTTTCACAAGCAATTTTGTCTCTTTGCTGTCTGTAAGTCAGGGATAATATAGGGCCACATTTGATAGGTATTTTGATAATGAAGGTGGCTATATATTTTCGATAAGTCTAATTCTACGTCTACTATACTACATATAGAAATGAATTGTGGTTCGTATGGCTAGCTAAAACTCAAAAACCGCCGGGTTCATTTAGCTGATTTTGGTATTTAAATGTTCGTAGTAGTCCAGGAAAGGTTTAAAAGGTGAGAAAATATGGAAAAATTTAGGGGGTTTTAGTAAAAACACCAATTTAATTTATTCATACATAAATTCGTAAGTCGCAATACGAAGTTCGCCGGGACAGCTATAGTTTTAAATAAATAAATCATGTAATTTTGAAAAAATTCTTCAACGATCCATAGTTTTAGTGAAACACGTCACTTTAACAAAATAGTTTTCTAAAATACAAACTAAAATCAGATTGTTTTACAAAAATATTTTAACAAGCTTTATTATCAAGTGTTAAACACTTAAATATAATTTAAAATATGACGCTTTTGAGCTTAATGAAGAAAGTTCCCGGGTAAGATTACACAAGACCCCAGATTAGAAGCCTGAGAGCTTAAGTAAAGAAAAGCTACTGAGAACACTTTCTTTTGCCGTAGAGCATGGAATATTCGCGAAAAGCTTTTTCTAAAAATATCCATAATATTAAAAAAACTGAATGATGGGTCATTCTTCAGGACACGGTTTTTAGGCGGCATCGCAAAAATAAAATAGAATTCGTTGAGTAAGAATCTAATATTTTTTTTCAGGCAATGTTTTCATCCTCCTTTAGCTGGGACATCACTGATTTTCCATGAATTTAAGTATTTAATGCGATAAAAAAAATTATAAACCCCCGTTCTTCCATTTGCGTGGTGTGTCCCTAACCCAGATTTGGCAACTCAGATAATTTTAACTATTAAACTAATAGATTCTAAATTCCAAAAAAAATAACGTAAAGTCCTACATTGTTGACAATGCGATAAAAAATGTTGACTTGATTATATAAGTTTAACTTTTTCAGAAAAAAAAAAGATTTGTACTTGTCTTGGGGTTGCCTCTGATTTGCGTGGATCAGTGTTCAATCACTTGTACGTCCCTTGTTTCGCGACCCTGTCTTATGTCATCGTAATACAAGTTATATCTAGCCACACTCTGGCGGTCTAGCTAAGTGTGATGTGTGATGAGCCATCAAGTTTCAGAAAAATAAAGACAAAGACAACGTTGCGTGGGTTTGGTTTCTGAAATCTTTCATTTGCGTGGTTCGAATTCCAGCGATATTTATAGACTTATTCATTTAATTTAATATTGTAGCAAATATATATACGGTAACATAACTTTTATTTAACTCACAGTTTATTTAATCAAAAGGTTTGATTAAAAAAAAATCATAAAGTTTTTATTCTGATTTTCGTGGTTGTGATTTGCGTGGTTTACGTGGCAATTTTGACCACGCAAATCAAGTATTTGGTCACGCAATTGATATTATTTAAATTTTTACTATAGTTTTACATACCTACGTATCATTATTTAATAGTAACAACATTGAATGTAAGATATAAATAATAAAATCTAAGTTAAACTTAAAACATTATTATTAGTACGCAAGTATGAAAAATACGCATATTTACATAGAAATAAGTTATATTTTAGAATAAGAATGCCATTTTCAAGAGAGGAATAATTAAAAAAAAGAAATTAGCTGAGTAAAATAGAAGAAAAACCGATTACCGAAAGAGATTAAATAACTATGATGAAAAACTTTTAACGGATGATGTTAAATTAAAATTTTCAAGGATATTCCTGAAAAAATACTAATAAAGTAATTATTTGTAATTTTTATCCAATTTTATTCGTTTTAACTACAAAATTACTAAAGAAAAAATAATCTAGCCTGAACTCATAAAAAACTGTTCACATATAACATGCCTGAAAAATAACCGTTCTAATATATTAGTACTCTGAGGTTCTAATCCTCAAAATGTCGTTAGCACATACCCGGGGCGTAGTTTGTATGCGTTTGTGGGTAGTTCGATATTCCAATGTGAAGCAATTATTATATGAAGCAATAACTATTATAAAATCAATACCATAATTTTACTTCTGATTTACGTGGGATGTTTTGTGATTTGCGTGGCTTTAGATTTTTTAACCTTGATTATCTCAGTAAGTTTTTTAGTTATTATGATGCCTCATCCGCTAAAAACATTAGTTTTACTTATATATTTGGACTTTGATGTCAAAACAATAAAAAATTGATATCTCAAAATTGCCACGCAAATCACAAAATAATGCTTTGCTCGAAGAAGCACCCTGATCTCAAAGACAGACAGTGCTTGTTTTTCGATAGTTCACCCACGCGTGGGCTATGCTGTGTGTCCAGGGTTTTATTAACCGACTTCAAAAACGGAGGTAATCTGTGTGTCCTGTATGTATTGTGTGTTTGTCCGCGATTAGCTTGAGTTTGGCTGAACCTACATTATTTGTTATTTGTTATTTTCATTCAGGAGAAGGTTATAGTACCAATTTTATTCGATTTCAAAAAATAAGAAAACTTCAGTTAATGTATGTGTCAGTTTATTAAAGGCGGGTTCCATTTTTGGAAAAATAAATAATTTATTTTGTTAAATTACACAAAAAACATTACACCTTACTTATATATAAACACTGTATATATAAAAATAACTCTTGATATTTTTGTATATGTATTGTTGTGGATACCTGTTATTGGCCATATGTACAGTTTTAGATTATAATGTTCAATTAATTGTAAACGCTGTTGGTGTCCTAAATAAAATAAATATATGTATACTCTCTAATAATAAACACTGAAATTAACTTACCCGATATTTTTGTACATATAATAATAATATATTAACACACGCACTCCCATAGTTCTAGCAGAATCATCAGCGTTGCATCAATGCTATTGCATCGCTTGCAACATAAGCTGAGTCGAGCCCATTTTGCGCCTACAACACTTACAATACATTTTTTTTTAGTGTTTCTTTACTTAGTTTGTAACTAATTATTGTATGTTTTGTGTGCGCAAATAATGATTTGACTTTGTCTGTATTTATGTCTAAATTATAATGTTTTTTTTCTTTTTACTAAAATATATCTTGTATTGGGATAAGGTACTTTCTCTCCATGTGGTATTACATAATTTCATCCTGTATTGAGTTTCAGTATGAAATTCTGAACAAAGTTCCGAATTCTAAGTACGTGACAAGTCTAAGCGTCAAATTCCTTATTCTATGGACTCAAAGTTAATACTTCCACACTTAATTAACTTATGAATTGTTACGACGAACGTTACAGCTTAACTTTAACTTTTATTTAAGTTCGACGTTTGAATTACATGTTTCTTAATTTGTTAATTTTACTAGAATTATATTTACACGGTTTTTTTTTTGATCGTGGCGGAAACTTTGAGACTATAAAGTCTTTGCATGATATTTAACTCAAATAATTATAAAAAACTAGCAGCCCGTCCCGGCTTCGCACGGGGTAGACAATTTAGTCATAAATGTTATTTTGGCTGGACACAAAAATACAGCCCGATCAGATCGACGAAATAATCGTCGCTGAGCTGCCTAATAAAGACGAAGACCCACTCCTGTATTTCGGCCCAACCGACTGAAGATGTCGGTTGATGCGGGCAGCTATGACTCTCTCGAGCAGCTTGCCCGCCTCGTCCAAAAGGACGATAGGCCGGAAATCTGACGGAGCGACAAAGTCGGCGAGCCGGCCCTCTTTTCTGATGAGGACCAGCTTGCCCGTTTTCCATTGCAGAGGGAACACACCTTGTTCCATACAGGTGGAGAACAGGCTGCAGAGCCGAATCTCCAACGCCTCCGGCTTCAACGACAGGAACCAGGCCTTGGTTGGAATTCCATCCAAGCCTGGTGCCGTCTTTTTGCCGCGGAGGTGCTCGGCCGCCGCTGCCAACTCTGCCTCTGAGTGCCGCAATGGTCGGCTAGGGGAGAAGTACGCGCTGAGTAGCAGCATCTCCCCCAGCATGCTGGACACGAAACCCTCTCCCCGCGTTATACTCTCCGGCCGGAGCACGTGGTCCGCGGAGGGACGGACGGCTATGGCTGCGAAGCCTGAGCGGTCCGAGATCCATCCGTTGGGCACAAATCCTCCGAAATAGTAGGGCTCTGCCACCACCGCGACGTGAATTTGCCACTGCGCCAGGACTCTGCATGAACAGGTCCATGGCTATGGCGCAGTGGTTCAAGTTTGCCTGCAGGATCCGGGTGGCCATTACTGGTCTTGAGGCGGAACGACATCCATGGCCACCGCGAATTGGCTATCGGCGGTGGCAGGCCTAGGGGGAGCACCAGGTTCCTTCCACTTTCCTTTGGCCCTTTGGCTGGTCTTGCTGCAGCTGCCCAGACTGTGTGAGGCAAGCTGGCCGCTCGCCTGGCGGAGCGGGCATCTCACCTCAGCCTCGCAGTTTCGGGCAATGTGCCCTGGTCGACCGCAGCAGTAGCAGAGGCCACTGCGGTCGATCTGCGAGGTGCAGTCTGCCCGGAGGTGCCCCGTCTCCAGACACCGGAAGAGCGTCTCGTACGCCGCGGGAGGTGCCTAGCCCGGACAATGCTCCATCCGAGCTTGAGTTTTCCGGCGAGTGCGATCGTCCGCACCACATCTGTTGGGCAGCGTACCCACACTGCGCCGAGGCCCCTCTCGTTGACGATGCGCCCCACCTGGACGTCCGCCACCCTGCAACCACCGCTTGCCGCGACTGCGGCTGCGGTTTCAGCAGGGGTGACGGAATCGTCCAGATCCATGAGGCGCATCTCTGCGCTGCTCATGGGTCTGGAGACCCTCACCGTGTCTTCGGGCAACACCTCCCTCAGTTTCTGGGCTAAGGCGTCTGCCTTGGCCCTGGCTTCTTCTGGAGGCCCGGAGATCTCCAGCAGGCGGGCACCGGTTGCAGCCGCACGGAAGCGGATGCTGTCGATGCCCAGACCTGCCAGGTCAAGACTCCCTTTTGCAGCGGAGATCACCTGAGCATAGGTGAGACCTCCCTGCACAGCCACCGGGCCAAGGCTTACCACCACCGCCGCAGTGCGGGAGGTGCGCAGCTTCTTGGCTGCTGCCTTGGACTTTTCCAAGGCAATCTGCTTCGGCCCTGGGGTAGGGGCAGCCGGGACTGGAGCAGCCCGCTCCTTGTCCGTGTTCCTCTTCCTCTTATTTTTCTTCTTTTTTCCCCTTCCGGCCCCCGTCACCAGGGTCCAGCCGTCATCATTGGCCGGACCAGTGGGAAGAGGGACGTGGGGGGCAGAAGAAGTGCCCGCCTCTGGTTTGCAGGCGGCAGGCGGGCGCTCGGGTCTTCGGGGCTGGAGCCGCTCTGGGCGCCGGGGCTGCTCGTGGGGCCGGTGGGGCCGCACGAGGGGCCGCGGCCGCTTTGGCCTTCGGGGTAGCTCGAGGGGCCGGGGCCGCTCGAGGCACTGGAGCCGAGGGGGCTCTGTCTGCCGCTAAGGACGGCCGAGATCGCTGGGCCGGGAGGAGGCGCTCGTCCAGGGCCTCCAGTCGCGCGTTCAACATGGTCCCATACTGGACCATCATGTCGCGTTTGACCTCCTTCAAGTTGAGGGCAGAGGGGGCTCCAGACCGAGCAATCGTCCGGAGCTCCTCCATCTCCCTTCGGAGGAGAGTCATTTCTCCATGGATGCTCCTCGCCTCCTCCCGGGCTGCCTTCGCCTCTCCCTTGAGGCGAGCGTTCTCTGCCGCGAGCAGCCTGCTCTCTTCAGAGGAGGTTCTGTTCCTCAGCTCCTCGGTATTCCGAGAGATGGAAGCCGAGGTGGCTACCCCCCCTCCTCTCCATCCCGCCGCGATGCCCGGCGCGCTTTTCAGACTGCATCGCAAACAACAGCCACGGGGCGCTATGGCGGTTTTGTTTGCTGTTTGATTTTTTTAATTTGTAATATCTTTTGAATGGAAAGTCCAATTTAAATAATTTAAAAACTGTTTTATAGGTAGTTAAATGATCTTGACCATAAAATAATTTATTTGTATAAGGATTAATATAAACACATAAATAGCATGGTTTGAATTTGGTTAGCATTTTCATTAATGTTTAAAATGAAAAAAGTTGTTGTAGTGACATAACTACAATAGTTGGACATATGCTACCGCGGAGTTTTTTGTAGACATTATGATGTTCTTCAATATTGTTGTACATTATTTTGTTCTATCGCTAATAGTTTCGGCAGCGCATTCGACGAAAGACATTTTAAGACTCATTTTTCTACACCTTCGGTTACATTGTTCAAATTTTACCAAGGATCCCTAACTTTTTTCAAAATGAAATGTAGCCTATGTCAAATCGGAAGAATGTAGCATTCTATTAGTGAAAGAATTTCTTAAATCGGCCCAGTACTCTTTGAGCCTATTCATTACAAACATACAAACATACAAAAATAGGTACAAATCTTTCCTCTTTATAATATTAGTGTAGATTATACTTATTTTTTCTTCCTTTTTTTTTGAAACATCAAAAAATAAAAAATCTTATTTAGGGCTGATGGACTTCTTGTTCACCCCCTGCGCATTAACCTCCTCCCCCTGACTCGTCTGGCACCAGCTAAGCCACCGTAAGTCATTGCTCTGATGCTACACAACGTTTTTAGTTTATTTTAACAAAAACTTTCGAAGTACCTCAAGTGAGCATGGTTCATTATTTTTCACTTATGTTTTCAGGAGTCAGTCCTGTATAACTATGCTTACTGGGTGTTAAATTTTCTTTCACGATAAAAAAAGTAACCGTGATTTTGTAAGATTTGGAAAATGGACATGGCATGTAGCTCGCGGAACAGACAGATGGTCGCCAAAAATTGCTAAGATGCAACAGCGCTTAAGGGTCGTACAGTGGCAGTCTATGACGGCGTAACAGATTTGTCTATGGTCTCGTGCGCCCTAGACTGTATTACCAAAGAACAATCGCTATTTTGCAATACATATAAACCGGAAGTACCTACCGCCTCTGTAAAAGACTATTTATTGTGGCCACCTTAGGGGGAGGCCTATGTTTAATAAATAATAATAATAATAATAACACATTACACTCAGAGCCCCTAACTAGGTAGAACCTGTATCTAGGGTGCCCGAAACATATACAGAGACAAACATTACACCCATACCGGAAACAAACATAGATAGTCATCATATCAATATTCGCCCCGCCCGGGAATCGAACCCGGGTGCACACGCTTACTCAGTCCACATCACTGCCAACTGGGCCACGGAGCAGCAGTTTAGCAGTGGACTTCTACCGGCTAAGATGTAAGTTTACTTGATAGCTACTTACGTGATATTTATTATAAATGTAAGCCTAAGTGCTATTCTGTCGCAAGTATTTAACTATTAATATACTGTGAAGTTTTAGCAAATTAGTAGTTCAGTAGTTTTTGTGCAAAAATATTTTCTCACGCTTTAACCTTCCCTTAACGTTTGAACTACGACAAATATCACCTGAAGAAAGGACAGCATACTGCGATTACTAACCCGCCTGGCAAGCGTGACGTTTTTATACTTGTGGCGCTCTGTGTGGTAAGCTTATGTCCAACATTGTAAGTATCTCAGCTGAAAAGATGACTAGTTTAATCTATACCAATATTATAAAGAGGAAAGATTTGTTTGTTTGTAACGAATAGGCTCCGGAAATACTGAACCGATTTAAAAAATTCTTTCACTGGTAGGAAGCTACACTAACCCCGAGTGTCATAGGCTATATTACATTTTCAAAAAAAATTAGGGATCCTTACCTAAACTCAAATAATGTAACCCAAGGTGAAATATTTTTTCCGTTGTTTACATATTTTGACAGGTGGTTTGTTGTTGTTGTTTGTTTTTTTATTCGGCCATTCTGTGCAGTCAAAAGAACATAGTCTATAGAGCCAAGTCTTTTGTAGTATGTTATATTCTATGGCGTAACGAAGTAAGCCGGGACAGCTCGTAAATTTATAAGACTGATTTTTTTGTTTCTTTTCACAAATAAAATCTCGATACACTTAATTTAACAGAGTGGTTGTTTTTTCCTCTGCCCAAATCAAAGTCTCCTAAAACCTTTCGCCCTATAGAAACCCACTTTTTACCAATCAACTCGATTTCGTCGGTCCTCTGCAAATATTGGCGGAATAACTTCATATGCCAGTAGGCGCCTGGTAATATATTGCTTTTATTATTTTTGGTGCGAGACCAAATTGGCAACATGGATGAAGTTTGATTTTATTGAAATTTATTTTTCGTCTTGGTTTTGGATGTTCCGAAGTGCTATTTGGTGTTTACTCCTTTGAAGGCTTCGTTATGGCGCATCGTCAACGACTGGCCACTCCATGCCAAGAAATCCTGAAAGGTGTCACAAGAGATTACAGACTTGAATGAAAAAAGTCTGCGCTGCGACGTGTGCCGATGATTTTTGATTCATTATTTTGTCGTTTTGTTATACTTATGTACTTAAATAATTTGTAAAATATCTTTATATAAAATTGTACAGTTGTTTAAAGTGTTTGGCGATAGATAGCGGGGAATCGCACAAGCGAGGAGTAGAGACAATAGCCTACATCAAACAGTGCTATAGTGTCGCGCTAGAGCACTAGCCTTTTACAGTGGCGGTCTATATCGGCGTAACACTTCCGGTTTTTCTGTATTGCAAAATAGCGATTGTTCTTTGGTAATACAGTCTAGGGCGCACGAGACCATAGACAAATCTGTTACGCCGTCCTAGACCGCCACTGTACGACCCTTATGCGCTGTTGCATCTCAAGGACTAATGAACAGAGTCTATCTCTTTGATATAGCATTCTGAGGGCAAGGGACAGTCATATATCAGTCGCCTACATCGATTACTACATTTCATTGAAAAATTAGTAAATATTGAATATCTTTTTAATTATAACTTTTAAATCAAATCTGAATTACCAGAATTTAATTTTGTTTATTATCGTTATTCCTAGGTAGTTTTAACAAAAACTAGTAAGTAATTTCGAAGAATATTCCACTAGTGATTCTCAATTATAAAAAACTTTGTTATATCCACAAAAAGGTTATATTAAAAATCCAGATCTTTACCTTCTATAGATTAAGAGAATGACTTGATCTAAAAAACCTTAAAAACTCATATAGCGTCGGTCCCGATCTTTGTTTGATCACGCAACGTAAAGGAGCGTATGTGACACCTAAGAGCGCGACGCTTACGCTGCGTCAGGCTAGCGCTCTAGCGCGACGCTGTTGCGCCAACTGTTTAACAACGCCTTCAGACACAAACAATATCTTCGGGTTCAGTTGACAGTGATGTTGACTGTGATTTCGGTGGTACGTGTTCGATTCCCGGTGGGAGCGAATATTGATAGTAGATACCGATATTTGTTTCATAGACCTAAAACAGATAATAAGCATACGTACAGTATTAGCACCACCTGGCTCACGCAGCAAGTGCGGCCCCCGCGTGCTACGCTACCTCTTAGTGACACTCAGTACAAGCAGCACGTCTCATCTCACTCACACAAGCATGATACGCGTGCAGGAACACGAAGTTTCGGCTGTGCGCGCTTTTTTCTATGTAGTGTCCGAGGCGTGGCCTAAGAGTGTGTTTGGGACTTGATACAGTTTCTATCTAGTTATGTACCATTATTAAATTTATTTCTTAAAATTAAATTTGAAGTTATAATTAATGCTATGCAAAAAAGGATTCCAGTTCCAAAATTTTAGAGTTCAGAGATACCAAACTCAAATAAGCGAATAAATTATTTCTCAGTTATTCCTAAGACAATAGACACATTCCTTTTGTCCTTTCTCAGAATGATAAATTAAATTAATTGTATTTTAAAGGTGGGCATTCCGAATTACAAGTTTTCCGTTACAGTAATAAATTACTGTCGCTCTTCCCGCCTAAAGATCCGATGTAATGACACTAGGTAAATTTATTACTTATTGCAAGACGTTCTTTAAGATTTATTACCTCAGTAATTATAATACTTCTAATTAACAATGAAATGAAAACAAAGGTACATTTGTTGGACATAAATATAATGGAGGAATAAATGTTGCCATTTGGAAAATACAACTTACCGATCTTCTCCCATATTTATAGTAAAAGATGGCGTCTCCTTGTACAGTGGCGGACACGATCGGCGCAACACTTCCGGTTTTTCTGTATTGCAAAATAGCTCTTGTTCTTTGGCAATACAGCGTAGGGCTGACGAAACCATAGATGAATCTGTTACGGCCTCCTAGTCCGTGACTGTACGATATCGAAAATAGGATTATGTTTTATTCTTGAAGCGTTTAACCACCGCGGCGCCCGCGTCGGAGCCCGCATTGACTGTGCCATGCTAACGCGTCTCCGTAAACGGTCTCATACATTTATATACGTTTGTTTTAAGCGCAGCACGCCCCACACGATGCCCTGCGCAACGCCCCGCGCCCAAATGCAACCTCAGGGAACAGTCGAAGGAAGGGCATCAGCATCCTTATTTTAAAAACTTAAATAACTATTACCTCAGATCATAATAGTTTTAGGGTTTGCCAACCCGACTGCAAAGCTTCTGATTGTGGCCCAACATATTTGACCTTGTGTCAATCTGTGCGGGAGGCCTATGAATAACAGTGGACGTCTCCCGGTTGATATATTGATATTTAAAGTAATATACGAAATCAGAAAGTCAGTATCATAAATACCTAGAATAGTTTCTGTAAAAGCGACCGTGCATGTGTCGTAGTAAGATTTGAAAATTAGGTTTTTTTGCAAAAAAAACTAGGGATTTTGCGAAAACCCGTATAATTTGATATAAGCATTATACTTTTTTTCAATCATCCTGATATAAAGCAGTTTTTTTGCAAAAAACCAAGTAGGTATAATTAAATAAAAGTTTACCAGTAAGCAATAATCTAGCAATTCAGAGTAAAGTAAGGTTTCAAAGTTTTCAATTATACTAGGTTTTTTGCAAAAAAAACTGCTTTATGTCAGGATGATTGGAAAAAAGTAATGCTTATATCAAATTATACGGGTTTCCGCAAAATCACTAGTTTTTTGCAAAAAACCTAATTATCAAATCTTACTACGACACATGCATTTTATTTCGCTACTTGGGCTCGTTTCTATTGAACGACTATAAGGCCTAGCGCGAATTTGACGAAGCGCATCGAAGAAATTGTAAATTTATAGCAAATCGAACGTCTATCATACAGGGTTTACGACCAATCAAGTTCTGTTTTATATGGTAGACGACTTATTCAATAATTTTCGATTGAAAACCTCTTTTTAACCATGTTTAAAAGAATTTAGAGAACAGTATGAATTTATTACTCTTTCAGCATTTTTGCCGCGCCTCTCCAGATGTGTCTTAGACCCAAGGGTTCCTATTAAAAACATTAAAACCCTTATTTGAGACAGTTGAAACCACTTCAAGGCAACCCCACGTTGTATCGCAATGATTTATTCCTTGTCTTAAAGAAAAGGACATGGTGTTTTTTTTATCTTTCTTTTAAAGGGTCGGGAAAGGACTGTGATTTATTCACTACGAAACAACCTTGTCGTGATTATGCAGTTTAGGTATAACGTTTTTAAAGGTTTAGTAGTCAAACAAAGAACCCTTTCGGCCACGCTTACAACAAGTAAATAATAAAGTTTAAAACTTTCTCGGATCGGTGACCGCTTGCAAAAGTTCTTGAAACGAAGTTTATTTTTATATTTATTGCGATGCGAATATAATAAATATGTAAAAATGAAATATAAAAAGTTCGTGACTTTAATAAAGTAAAGTGGAGAACTTAAATATTCAAGTGCTCCTTTGTAGGTTTTATGTTAAAAACCAAAGAAATCTTCTAAGAATATAGCTAAAAGTGGCCACTTTAGTTAGGCAATCATGACAAGATTATTAAGTATATTTAAACTTTAGACTAACATAACCAGTGTTCTTTAAACACTGGGCAAGGCATCTATTGTTATACAGAATCACATTTTTGCTTTTTTCCATAGTTTAGAAGATTGGCGATTGGCAAATCAATGTGTATATGTTGCTTGCCTGATTCGATCCTCCTCCTGCAGCATTCTGAGCAATTACAATTTCTTCTTTGGACTGTTGTTTTCCCATTTTGCTGACTTTTCGTAGATGTTGAACCGCAAAAGTTGTGTCACCGTATCACTTAGCACTGGTAGACTCATCGTTATTAGTTTTAAGTATTTATTAGTTTATAGCTTTTTTTTTAACATAACATAACATAATAACATAATATCACGCCTTTTATTCCCCGAAGGAATAGGCAGAGGTACCAGCTCAAGAGCCGGACCCACGTTTAACCGATTTTATGCTTTATTACCAACGTGACAAGGGGCCAGCTTGTCGCCGCGGTTATAACGACCACTACTGCGGCCGGGACCAACGGCTTAAAGCTTGAAGCACGGAATAATCTTACTTTTCGGACAATCAGGTGATTCAAGCCTGCAATGTCCTATCCAACCGAAAACAACCACAACGTGATTTTTGTGAGAAATCAATATGTGGTGTTTTCTGCGGGGATCGAACCCACAACCTGCCGTGCCCTTATCAAAGGCGCGACGCGCTACGCCACTGAGCTACGGAGGCGGATTGTTTAACATAAGTCCTTTTTATGCGCACACGAGTCCGAACTTGAGCCGCTTGCGCAGCTTAGCAACTGAGCAATACGCGTTTGGCACTATCGCCATGTAATACACAAGAGTACAAGATTATTAAAAAGGGTTATACATTATACAGCCTTACAGTGTAATATAAGCCTTCTCATATAAATTCTAAGGGCCTGGATTCGGAATAACTTACATTAAGCATTAGTCGATACCATTAAATTGTATGTTGTAAAGACATTTACTAAATTTACTGTTTCTTTATCTAAGTTATCATCAATCAATATATATATATATAAAACTCTTCCGTTACTGACTGACTGACTGACTGACTGACTGACTTACAGACAACGCAGAGCCGAAACTACTGGGCGTAGAAAGCTGAAAATTGGCACGTGGGTTCCTTGGGGGGTGTAGGTGAGCACTAAGAAGGGATTTCCGGAAATTCCCACGGGAACGGGAATAAACGGGATTTTTGTGTTTATAAGAAATCTGCGCGGGAAAAACCGCGGGGCAGCCTCTAGTTATCAATATATAATTTTAAAACAAAGTCGCATCCTGCTGTCTGTATGTATGCTTAGATCTTTAAAACTACGTAATGGATTTTGATGCGTTTTTATTTTTTTTTTTATTTCTCAAAACATAAAAAGTTAAAGAGCATTTTAGTTATTTGACGTATGTCAATTTAGACTGGGTGTCACGTATTTACCATACAACAAACCAGAGAAGAAGACCTCCAGTAACGCTACTTAAAATCTACTGTATCTTCATGAATAAGACGGTAGGGCTACAACAATAGCTGCTGACGAAAACTGAGTTGTTTATCTGCAGCAGCGAGCAGTCTTTCGTTAGTTAAAAGTTAAAAGTATATTTATAGTTAATGATAGAGTGATTCAAGAAGAAGGTTTATATGTATAAAACATGCACAACATAGCATAATATATGGCGGTATGACGGTTCGCCGTGTCGACTAGGAACAAAATAAAACAAAATGCCATGAGGCCACACCTAAAAAAACAAGTATGCAAATTTATTGATTACACTTTAATAGCCAGTTTACCGCGATGCTAGCGCCAGTCTCGAAAAAAAATTATATCTTCTAAACTAAGGCAAATATCAAAAATGTGGCACAGTATGACACTAGATAATCTTGCTTAGTATTTTTTGAGCACAGTAGAGTAGTCCTAACTTAAAAGTACAAAATTATACACAGATTGTTGCTAAAAGTGGCCACTTTTATCAACACTTTGTAGCTTTCTTTGGTCTTAATCTAAAAGCTATAGGTTACAACAGTTACAGGCTACATTATCTAGTGTCATACTGTGCCACATTTTTGATATTTGCCTTAGTTTAGAACATATTAATTTTTTTCCCGAATGGCGCTAGCATCGCTGTAAACTGGCTCTTAATAAACTATAATTATTTCGGTCGCACCTGCGGCCAGCGTTTTAATTATTTTAATTGTTATTGCACATGGGTAAACGAAACATTATTAAAATTCGATCGCCTTTTTAATTGCATAAATTTTCCCATTATCATTGTGCAAAGGTGTGTATTTGCGAATTGAATAATAAGCTTGTTTATTTTAAAGCGAAGCTTCGTTTCATTAAGTGTTATTTTGTTTTTTCTCTGTTTTTTCCAAAATTGTATACACGAACTGTCTTCATAATAAATCGCAAGTGTTTTTATACTTTACTAACTTCGTATCGTGCCTTAGAATTGTTGGTTTTACTAACTTCCCCTCTATTTTTCCAAAATTTCTCACCTTTCAAACCTTCCCTGGACTATTACGAACATTTCAAAACCAAAATCAGCTAAATCGGCCCGGCCGTTCTTAAGTTTTAGCGAGACTAACGAACCACGATGAATTTTTATATATATACACACATAGCTCACAGGTGGTCGTTGGGGCCAAAAAGTTCTCGAGTGGAGACCACGCGCCGGAAAACGCGGAGTTGGCAGACCCCCACAAATCAATCAGACGACTAAATGGTTAGCTAAATAAAAAAATAAAATTTAGTAAAAATTACATCATTCAAAAAGATTATCTGGTCATTAATAAACGACTTTTTGCAACCCTACCTGGTGAGGGTTAAGTTTTGTTGAAACTGTTTAGACTGTCATCGTGGCTCAGTTCGCAGTGATATAAGGTTTTTCTAGGTAGATCCTAAATTATCTCCACTCTAAATGTAGGCGCTCTACACACGATGCCGCCACCGCGCCGCCATCGAGCCGCATAGTAACACTGCAGAAACGCGCCGCGCTGACACCGCACCGCTGCAGCGCGATCAAAGCAAATTTTACAGTTTTCGCATTTCTAAAGATGGCGCCGTCATCGGCGCCGCCGTCGCTCAATCAATCAAATTTGGCGGCACGGTGGCAGCGTCGTCTGTAGGAGCGCTTACACTGTTTTTAGTAAATGCATTGCTGTTATGAAAATCGCATGTTATACACATGGCGGCATCGTGTGCAGGAGCGCTAAGGTTCGCATTATTAAGATGTCACGGTGAATGTAAGTAAGTATAATATTTTCTGCTTGCTGTCTTGTGGCACATTGAATTATTATTATTATTCGTTCTATACCTTCCTGGTGATGTCTTTAGTCTGGTTACGTTGCAAGAAGAGTAGAGTGCTATCACTCTACTACTTTTACTCTCAAGTAAAATTATAATGAACTAACTGACATGTCCAACTTTGTAATATAAGTAAACCCAAACGTGGGGAGTAGGAATTTGCGCCGTTTGGGGTCGAAACCCTAGGGCCGTGGGGGCCGGAGGCGCGCCGATTGTTTAAAGAACTGTCGACGCGCCTGATCGACCAGTCAGGTGACCAGCGGGCCGGCTCATATCTTGGCCAGCGTTTAAGCCTGGCCATCCAGCGTGGAAACGCAGCCAGCCTGCTGGGCACGGTTCCGACCGGTGGCGGCGATTTGAACTAAATATTTTACTTGTAGGTATATGTTTTATTTTAAATTTTTTTTTAGATAACCGGAATTTTATACTGTAAATAAGTAATGTATTGTAAATATTTTTGTGTTCCTTTTAATAAAAATCCTTTAAGTAAACCCAATATATTTTTAATAGCTATGTGCAAATCTGACATTTTGAAAATATTCGACTACTTATCTGCATAAGATATTATTTATATTTGTATAATGGTGATTTTTTTTATATCGTTCGATCTTCCAATCCTCGCGTTTCCCCGCCAGGTGTTTGAACTCTTTAATACGACCTATCCTTTCTTATAATTGGTCAAATAATTCCTCCTTTCTCCTTATCTCTATTTTTTCCAAAAATCCATAATTCTAAGTTTATTCCATAAATTCATGATATCTCTCTTAAGCGACTACCTAAACACCTACTAAAGTGCCATAAAGAAGGCATAATAAGGCTTTTGCGTGCGAATATCATATTATGTTACTTTAGCCCGCGAATTGAAAGTGTCTTGGTGAAAATTTTGCAATCCGACCTCTTTATACGGATTCTTTTTCTTTTTTTTTGTGCCAGAGCTTTTTATATAGTAAGTGCCATTATATGTTTCTAAAAACAGAAAAATATGGTCTTGGCTGTGTTATGGCAGCCTCGAATACTACTAGGTACCGTATCCTCTCGTAGGTGTAGTAAAAGGGAATTTCCGAAGGCCGGGCAGCAGCGTGCTTCGTTGAAAATTTAAACAGCCATAATACGATCGCTAACACGCCTGCCAAGCGTAGCGCTTATGGCACAACCTTCCACAATGTTCATATTTGTGGTGATCTGTGGGGAGTCTTGTGTCCAGCCATGGATGTCTTTAAGGCTAAGGAAGACAAGAAGAAGATGACAGACAATTATTATTGACTAGGCGACCCGGCGAACTTCGTACACCCTTACCTATTGGTATTTTGTGCATCTTCCTGTTGAAACACTCTATCTATAAAAAAAATCGTATCAAAATCCGTTTGCGTAGTTTTAAAGATTTAAGCATACATAGGGATAGACGCGGGAAGCGACTTTATTTTATACTATGTATTGACAGTGAATTCTTAGAATCATACTTTTAAGTACCAACTTTTTGCTTAAGAGTCAGTTTACAGCGATGCTAGCGCCATTCGCCAAAAAATTTATATCTTCTAAACTAAGGCAAATATAAAAAATGAGGCACAGTAGATAGCTAGCTACTAGCTATCTAGTTTTAGGGCTCCTTTAGGGACCAAAGAAAACTACAAATTATTGCTAAAAATGGCCACATTTGGCAACCATCGGTGGATTATTTGGTTCTGTTTACTTAGGACTACTTAACTGTTGTGCTCAAAAAACAGAGCAAGATTATCTTGTGTCATACTGTGCTTTACTTTTTTAAATTTGCTTTAGTTTATAAGATTTCTTTTTTTTTCGAGAACGGCGCTAGCATCGCTGTTATCTGTCTCTTAAACTTAAATAGATAATGCGCGTCTCTAGCTAGCTCTCCTTTAGTTTGAGATTATAAATGATTTACCTACACTCGGTAGTGAATCGGCTTTCAAACTGAAATGCTATACCACGTACGAGAATTAGCATACAGATTCACTAAGGGCGGTTTTATATCATACATATGTCGTAGGAAGATTTGATAAAAAAAACCAGTATAATTGAAAAATGTGAAACCTTCCTTAACTCTGATTGGCTAGATTATTGCTAGCTAGTTATCTCTCATTCTGATTGGTTCGTTAAAATACCTTTGACACTACAGAGAACCAATCAGAATAAGAGTTGTACAGCAAGCAATATAATCTAGCCAATCAGTGTTAAGAAAGCTTTCAAGTTTTTCAATTATACTAGGTTTTTTTTGCAAAAAAACTGCTTTTTATCAGTAGGTATGATTGGAAAATAATAATCGTTATATCAAAATAATCCGGGTTTTCGCAAAATCCCTAGGTTTTTTGGAAAAAACCTTTATCAAAATCTAACCTATCATGAAATTTTAGAATTTTTCGGCTTAATCGAATTAGACTTTAAAACATTAACTTGCGTTTTATATATTAACCTTGAGGGAAAAATTTAAATTTGTAAAAAAAAAACTTTTATAAAGATCCAATGTTAATATTTAAGAAAACTCAAGTTGAAAAATTATAGGCATTACTATAAAGTTTAAGCGAGCGAGAGCGAGACGAACCTACATAAAGTAGATAAAGGATTCAACTGTTTTTTTTATTAGGATTTTTTTTTTCTGTTGTTCTATGTAACACAACGTCCCGTATCAATGTAAATTGTGCCTTATAATTTAGAGCATTCTCCTGGATATTACAATAGAACCAGTATAATGGTTTCTCATCGTGAATGACGGAAGGTTGATAATCAAATTAATATTCATTCTGGTATGCCGAATAATTTCACGTAAATTAATCGTCTTTTATATTGTATCATCATCACCTCAGTCGGAAGACATCGTCTGCTAGTCATTATTTAAAAAAAAAGTGCTTTAACGTGGAAGGTACGTTAAGCGTTGGTCCCGGCCGCAGTAGTGGTCGTTATAACCGCGGCGACAAGCTGGCTGTCACGTTGGTAATAAAGCATAAACTCGGCTAAATGTGGGTCCGGCTCATGAGCTGGTGCCTCTGCCTAACCCTTCGGGGAATAAAGGGCGTGAGAATATGTTAATAATTCATCACTCTCAAAAACCCTGACTACGCCTATCCGCGGATGCAGATGAGCTCGGATGGCTCCATTAAACGTGGGGAAATGCACAATGGCTCCTAGCACGCGAGCTTTACTCTACTCCCACTAAGGAAGCAGCAGAAGAAGAACCTTGACTACGTAGAAACTATATATAGGGTGCCCAAAACACATTATCTATACCAATATTATAAAGAGGAAAGATTTCTTTGTTTGTTACGAATAGGCTCCGGAAATTCTGAACCGATTTGAAAAACTCTTTCACTGGTAGGAAGCTATACTATCCCCGAGTCTATATAAGTATTAAAAAAATTAGGGATCCTCACTTAAACTCAAATAGTGTAACCCAAGCTGCAATATTTTTTTCCGTTGTTTACATATTTTGACAGGTGGTTTGTAGTTGTTGTTTGTTTTTTGATTCGGCCATTCTGGGCAGTCAAAAGAACTCTATAGACCCAAGTCTTTGAGTAGTATCTATGGCGTAACGAAGTAAGCCGGGACAGCTCGTGTAAAATAAAAACATAAGTTCAACGTGGTTTTTTGGTTACTATTAACGTGGTTGAACCAAGGAGGTGTTCTAGTGGTGAAGAACCGGCAGTAAGGAGCATTTCAGGCAGGTAAGATCTATGTTATGTTACGTTCCTAAGTCTGGGCGTCATTAGGTATTTAGGGGTCATGAAAGTATTTTATAATTTACTAATCCATAAAAAAGGGGTGTACAAAAAAAAAACTATTTAAGAATTCAGGAAATCGTAGCGGAAACAAGGGTAGATTTTAGGGGAGATTTTGAATTTAGAACGATTGATACGCTTAACAAATCGTTCTCTCGTGCATGATAACGAGCTGCCTTTAAGCCAATTTATTTCTAAAAAAATATTTTTTTTGGACAAAAATCTTTTTTTTTAGAATCAATTCGGAAAGTTTTTATTTCATTTGTACAATTTGTTTGCTAAAAGGTACAGACAAAATTGGATTGAATATTGCTAAGGATTTGCATTCTTTAAATATCTCAATTTCTTAAGAAGTTGAATAAATATTACATTTACAACATAATATACATTTTTTAATAAGGACCAAACTACTCACTTTTTTGTAGAAAAAGGAAACAAAGTTTTTATATAACATTAAAAACATAGTAAGTATAAAAAGTAGTTCCGGTAATTATTAGTAAGCTTAACTTAGTAGTAAATTATGCGTCTTAAAATTTGTATGATGTAGGACATGAAGCGTTATTAAGTTTTCAAAAAAACTTGTGATTGAAAAATACCCTTCACTTACATTACAACTTGCGACTAGCACTAGCGACTACGAAGCTACGGCGGCGTAGCAGCTACGATAAATTGCTACGACTACGAAGCTACGGCGACGTAGCAGCTACGAGATTTAGCTACGTCACCTTGACGTCTATAATCTAAATAGTACTTTGATAACAAAGTTGTTTATAACTATTTTGAAAATAATTAACCTTACAAGTTCATTTAACGCTGTCCGTCTCTTTTAGCTATTAAGCTTAATAAAAGCTCTTTTTAAACGTTATTTCCTGACTCAAGGAAACTTTCATCATGCAACCAGTTAACGATAATTGGAAACCGTAAGGCCTCAATATAACTCGATTGCAACAAAAGAAACGACCTTCGTTAATTGATTGAAAACTATTTATAAAAAAAAGCAATATCATCGCTTCAGCATTTATGTAATGTTATGTAATTTTATGTTATAATATATCACGGTATCACAAAATAAGATCATCATTTCAGCCAAAAAAACATCCACTGCTGGTCTTGAGCGACTCTCATCCAGTGTTAGATAATTTAATCTTCAAGTTCAGTAATTTTTATTTTAGAATAGCGCATTGACTTTAATTAATATTTAAAACTAGAGGCTGCCCCGCCGTATCACCCGTGCAGATTTCTCTTAAACACAAAAGTTCCGTTTTCTCCTGTTCTCAGGGGAATTTTAGGAAAATATTCCTTAGTGCTCCCCTACACTCCCGAAGGAACCCACGTACAATTTTTTAAGCCCGCTCCGCCCAGTAGTTTCGGCTCTGCATTGCCTGTCAGTAAGTCAGTAACGGTAGAGTTTTATACATCAATATATATAAAACTCTTCCGTTACTGACTGACTGACTGACTGACTGACTGACAGACAACGCAGAGCCTAAACTACTGGGTGTAGAATGCTGAAATTTGGCACTTAGGTTCCTTAGGGATTGTAGATGAGCACTAAGAAAGGATTTCCCGAAATTCCCACGGGAACGGGAAAACACGGGATTTTTGTGTTTATGAGAAATCTGCGCGGGAAATACCGCGGGGCAGCCTCTAGTATTGATATATGTTTCTAACTTTTAAAACTAAGTTCGTCTAGCTAACAAGACTAATATTTTTTTATAAATACAACAATGTGCTCAAAAAAAAACATTCAAGTATAAAAGAATAAAAATAATACAAAAAACAATATGATTTACACCAAAGACACCCTTGAGTAATATTTTTATATCCTTTTATTTCACAAAAAAATACTGGCCACTCGGGAGGAATAAAAAAGGGTTATAGTAACAAAGCCAAGAAAAAAAAAAAGTTTAGTTGGCTTCAAAGAAAATGTAAACACGATCGTATTTTACCATCTCAGCCGAACGACGGCCACTGTTGGACATAGGCGTCCCCCACAAGTCTCCATACCAAACTGTCCTTTATTCTGCAACCTTCATCTAGTGGAATAAGCCGCGCAGATAAAGAAAAAATCTCAAAATGGCGGCCGAACATATACTCTATCTCGCGTATATTAGTAGGAGAGAAGAGTTAAGAAGAGAGACAGCACCAGACAGCACATACAACCGCCATTTTAAGATATTTTCTTTATGTGCGCAGGTTATATCAACATCTTGTCGTGAATACAAAGTGTCATATAAGTCCAGGTTTTCCTAAAGCTAATTTTGAATTTCCTTCAAGGAATTTTTTTTTTTTTTAAAAGATACCTGCGCTTAATAAATTGACACAACCATAAACTGAGAACTTTCCCTTCTCTTAAGTCGGTTAAAGAAGGTTCCAAAACCTTCTCGTCAATGTAAAAAATACTTTTGTGAAAACCGAATTGAAATTGGTTTAGTCAAACTCGAGATAATCGCGGATAAACATACATACAGGTCAAATTGATAACATCCTTTTTTAAAGTCGGTTAAAAAGTCTTGTTACATTCTCCAAAAAAAACTGGAGATTAACTTTGGTGGTTTTTAAAAAGAATTATTCAACTGTGAAAATTAAACGTTGATTAAAACAAATCGGCCTCTGGGTGGAAAAAGCTGGCAAAGATCTAAATTAAAGCGCTATTGAACAAAAAAAAACATTTATTTTTTTTACTAATACAGAAAATTTAAAAATTAAACTGTTTCTTAATTCGATTAAAAACGGTAAATACCACTAAAATTATTTTTAGTTTATCTAATCTTAGACAAATAGACGCCTAATATAAGAACCTAGCTTAAGCCTTAAACTTGCCTTATTGCTGATATTAACCAAAACTTTTTAAAACTATTGTTTCTCATGTAAGCACATAGTAAATTCTTTATAGCAATTACTTAAACCCAGCTATGTTTAAACCCTAAATAATTTAACAGCACTAGCTAACAGATGAAAAAAAAATCCTATTAAAATAACGTCGTTAATTATAGACTTCGCTGATTTTTTGAAAATCATTTGTTAAATTATTTTTTCTTTTGAATATTTTAAAAAAGGATGACTTTTGAAAGATAAACAGAGTTCAAAAGTGCAATTATTTTCAGGAAAAGTTTCACCCTCTTTGAACTTTTTAAACAATGCGGTGACGGCTGAATGTGGCGATGAAACTTTCTTGCATTCATTTATGTATAAAATAAGAATTAAGTAAGTATACGCCCCTTAAAGTATACGCCCCTTAATGTATATAAAAATGAATCGTGGTTCGTTAGTCTCGCTAAAACTTGAGAACGGCCGGGCAGATTTAGCTGATTTTGGTTTTGATTTGTTCGTAGTAGTCCAGGGGAGGTTTAAAAGGTGAGAAGTTCGTAAAATTAACAATTTCTTTTTCCCATACAAATTGTAAGGCGCGATACGAAGTTCACCGGGACAGCTAGTTTTTAATAAAACTCTTAACACATCATCAATACAATAAATAGTATAAAACTAAGTCGCTTCTCGCGTCTGTCCCTATAAATGCTTTTAAATTAAAAAAAAATTGCAATGGAGTTTGATGCGGTTGACGTCTTTTTGGTTGAGAAGAAAAGAAAAAAAAAAGAAAGACAAAACAAATTTTCAAAAACCTAACTAAAGTATTTGCATAACATAATTAATGAAAATTGCATACATTTGTTGTGAAAGTTCGAAACAGTCATCTGTTTTCATTAATGTCGAAAATGGGTATTGTTTTGTTTTGTTTCCGCTGTGCGTGTTGAATGCATTATGTACTTTATTGTGCGTATTCATTATTATTATTATTATTGGCCTATATTGTCCCACTGCTGGGCAAAAGCCTCCATCGCCCTCTTCCATTCCTCTCGCTCTTGCGCGGTCTGTCTGTATTCATAAATAACAAAAACAGACAACTTAAGTATGTGAATACATAATTAACCCAGTATTGGAACAAGTCAAGTGCAAAATTTCATACGAGACTAGAGACTGCCCCGCGTTTTCACTCGCGCAGTTTTCTCATAAACACAAAAATCCAGATTTTTCCCTTTCCTATGGGAATTTGGAGAAATTATTCCTGAGTGCTCCCCTACACTCCCCAAGGTACCTGTGTGCAAAATTTCAGCCCGCTACGCCCAGTAGTTTCGGCTCTGCGTTGTCTGTCACTCAGTAATGGAAGAGTTTTATATATATTGACTAGTCGACCCGGCGAACTTCGTACCGCCTTACCTATTACTATGTTGTGCATATATTATATTAATTTAAATTGTCTGCACCCTTAATTTAACCATTGTACTTTTTGTGTCTTACTTTGTATGCAATAAAGTGTTTCTATTCTATTCTATTCTATACCTACACACAAACTTTCCTCTTGAATTACTCTACCTTTAAAAAAAACAGCATCAAAATAAATTTGTATAGTTTTAAAGATATAAGCATACATAGGGACAGACGCGGGAAGCGACTTTGTTTTATAATATGTGTATTAAGGTTTATGGCTTCTGCAAAAATTTAAGAAATAGCGCATCCTTATGCCGTTTAAACTTTTTTTTAACATAATATTTATTTAATAAAAGCATAATAAAATAGTGTCTCTTAAAAATATGAATTTTCACAGGCTATCCAAGCATTGCGTTTCTTTGTTGGAATTTAAAGAGTTTCGCTATTCCGCCAGCCATAAAAATCCGGAAATTACCTGCTCCAGTCTTCGCTAAGATTACTTTTTTTTAAACATAAAAAAAAAAAAACTTGTAAATTTGTAGAACTCGAGTCTTGATCGTGGAGACTGTGTTTTTCTTCTTTTTTTTAATTTATAGTACCTACTTAGATTTGATTTTAAAAAATATTTGTATTTATCTAGTGTAAATAAAAATAGTTTTCATAATATTAATTATTTTTGTACTAATTTTGCATTAGCCTCAGTTGCGATTTATTAACAATCATTAATTTAAAGAACAAAGCTACTTCAGAGCGCGGCATTTTCTATCGAACAATACAGTTATAACATAAGTGCCTCCGCACACGGCAACTTGCAATAAATTTAATAAGATTCAACTATACGCCGCATAAAAATATGTAGAAAGATAAAATAGTTTATTTCAGAATCAATACACAAATATGTAAAAAATAAATATACATAATTTTGAAATTTAAAATTATAATAGTCATCTATGCACGGTCACTTTTTATATCATGGCGGAAACCATGAACAGTCTTTGCATGATATATGCAAAGACTAAGTTCATGGTTATATGACTGGAATAAATAAATAAAAATAAAAAACTTATTCGACCCCCAGCGAATTGTGCTCCACCCCCTGACTCATTTTGTGCCAGCTAAGCCACCGTAGGTTTATTGCTCTGATGCTAAACATTATTTTTTATTATTTTTACAAAATCTTTTGAAAGACCTCAAGTGACCACGCTTCATTATTTTTCTGACGGCCTTTCTAGCCTTGTCGGTGTACTTAATCTTCCTCAATTTGCGAAAAACGCAAAGACGCAAACTAGTTTTGGCTAAAAGTCGCCGTGTGTGCGTAAAACAGAGTCGATTAGCACAACTACCGTTCCACTTTCCGTCTAAAGCAATAACTAACGTTTTCCTCAGGCTGAAATAATAGTCGTCACAGACTATTAATTAGAACGGCGCGACCATATTTCAGTCGAGTCACTTCGCAATGAAAACATGCCTCGAGAAAACAGTTCCAGCACCCACAGCATGACGGACAATTTGTCGAATTTGTCGTATCTATCTGTCACTTTTGTCGATCATCTCCATACATTTTCCCGCATCGAAATGTCAAAAGCGATTAAAAGTGACAGTTAGATTCGACAAATAGTCCGTCGTGCTGCGGGGGCAGGACTGATTGGTCTGTGTTTTGTTGTTTATACTATTACTAGAGGCTGCCCCACGGTTACACCCGCGCAGATTTCTCATAAAGACTAAAATCTAGTTTTTTTCCCGTTCCCGTGGGAATTTCGGGAAATTATTTCTTAGTGCTCACCTACACTCCCTAAGGAACCCATGTGCCAATTTTCAGCTTTCTACGCCCAGTAGTTTCGGCTCTGCGTTGTCCGTCAGTCAGTCAGTCAGTCGGTCGGTCGGTCGGTCGGTCGGTCGGTCGGTCGGTCGGTCGGTCGGTCGGTCGGTCGGTCGGTCGGTCGGTCGGTCGGTCGGTCGGTCGGTCGGTCGGTCGGTCGGTCGGTCGGTCGGTCGGTCGGTCGGTCGGTCGGTCGGTCGGTCGGTCGGTCGGTCGGTCGGTCGGTCGGTCGGTCGGTCGGTCGGTCGGTCGGTCGGTCGGTCGGTCGGTCGGTCGGTCGGTCGGTCGGTCGGTCGGTCGGTCGGTCGGTCGGTCGGTCGGTCGGTCGGTCGGTCGGTCGGTCGGTCGGTCGGTCGGTCGGTCGGTCGGTCGGTCGGTCGGTCGGTCGGTCGGTCGGTCGGTCGGTCGGTCGGTCGGTCGGTCGGTCGGTCGGTCCGTCAGTCAGTCAGTCAGTCGGTCGGTCAGTCAGTCGGTCGGTCAGTCAGTCAGTCAGTCAGTCAGTCAGTCACTCAGTCGGTCAGTCGGTCAGTCAGTCAGTCATTCAGTCAGTAACGGAAGAGTTTTATATATATTGATTATGCCCGTCATATCCAAATCTTCAGCTGTCACTTTTTGTTTATATGAAAAAGACAGTGACGGATGCAGTTTGGATATTATGAACTAACAACTGGAAAGAAATTGAAATGCACTGTAAACTAATTTAACATACAAAAAATTTGGAGAATGTGTGTTTGAACTATATCTATGACAACTAATGCTTGTATCAGAATATCACATAGGCTAATTTTTTTTTTCATCTTAAAGCGATACGGATTTCGTCTGGTCCTCTAGTTAGTTAAAATAAAATGATTTCACAAAATTTAGATTTTTTTTGGTTCCTAGCATTCTCTATACAAATTTTCGGAGCAAAAAAAATGTAGAACATTTTCATTATATCGTCCCTACAACCCGTACCCTTTTCTCGTCCGTTATCCGGAAGTAATTTATACCAACAGCTCCTTATGTGGCGGAGAGCCATTGTGCGCACAACAATGTCCCCCAAGTACTGCAAACTACAGGGTTAATACAACGATTTATTGCTTTTTATAGATAGTTGGACATTATAATAATAATAATAATAAATTTATTGGAAAATTCATAAATTTACAATAAAACTTAAAGTAAGCCATATATTAATTTACAGAGCTTAACATAAAATCAAGTCTGAACTAGGCTAATTAAATAGCCTGTATCTCAGACTGGGTTAAAACTAGAATTGTTACATTACAATATGAATAATAATAAAAAACAATATGAAAATATGATTAAAGTAATAATCTTACATAAAATTATATTATTGTATAGAGGGAGTTTTAATATTAACAAACTTGGGCAGGTATTTTTATTTCCTAATTAGTCGACCTTGCAAACTTCGTACCGCCTAACCTATTACTATTTTGTGCATGTATTATACATATAAACCTTCCTATTGAATCATTCTAATATTAAGGAAAATTGCATTAAAATTAGTTCCATAGTTTTAAATATTTAAGCATAGGGACATACGCGAAAAATAACTTTATTTTATAGTATTGATAAGAGCCAGTTTACAGCGATGCTAGCGCTATTTGCACAAAAAAAATATCTTCTAAACTAAGGCAAATATCAAAAATGTGGCACGGTATGACACTAGATAATTTTCTTTTTCTTAGTATTTTTTGAGCACAGTTATAAAAAGAACAAAATAATCCACACATTGTTGCCAAAAGTGACCACTGTTAGCAACACTTTGTAGCTTTCTTTTGTCTTCAACCTAAAAGCTATTACAAAAATGCCCTAAAAGTATTGTTAGGCTACATAATCTAGTGTCATACCGTGCCACATTTTAAATATTTGCCTTAGTTTAGATTTTTTTTTTTTCGCAGATGGCGCTAGCATCGCTGTAAACTGGCTCTTAAGTATTCGGCTCCTAATATATCTGTTTAAAGTTATTCGCAGTTTATCATTTATCAATATCATGAATACATAGTCAATACATAGTATAAAATAAAGTCGCTTCCCGCGTCTGTCCCTATGAAAGCTTATATCTTTAAAACTATGCAACGGATTTTGATGCTGTTTTTTAATAGATTAAGTAAGTGATTCAAGAGGAAGGTTTATAAGTATAAAACATACACAATTTACTATAATGTGAGGCGGTACGAAGTTCGCCGGGTCGACTAGTTATTATTATATATCACATCAGCTGTACGGAATAATACATTTTAGACCTTACAACTCAATTGTATATTCTGCAATTCGAAGCTCGAATCCGCCGAGACTCCCCATGCAATAAGCTATTGGTTTGCCCCCGCGTTAAATATAAGTAAAACGGGATTAAATAAGCTTTAAAACTAACTTAATCTAATCCTTAAAAATGTATGGCTTCTTCCTATCTTGCCTTCTACTTTATATTTATAGTAGGCAATTAGAATCGGCCTAGAAATGACCTTAATGCTTAGACAATAAACCCTAAAAGACACCTTGAATTTTACAATCATCTCTATCTCAGACAATCGGCGTCCACTGCTGAACATAGGCCTCCCGACCGAAAGCCATAATGACCGATCCTGTGCAACCATGCATCTTTCCCATACATTGACCCCGTTAGCTGATCGAACCAATGTTTGGGACGGCGGCTTTTTTTTCGAGATTTCGACCCATATTACGTTGAGAAAGTTTAGTATTATTTTACGTAGGTAATAAATACAAGCTTACGAATCTACAAGATATTATGGATACAACTAAAACAATAGTCTGCTGATAAAAACTAGGTTAAGTGCGGCACAAAAATGTAGAAATAAAAGAGCTGAAACACTGCATAGAAATGTTCGAAAATCCGACATACAGCGTTTGCCACTTAATAATTCAAAATTTTTATGTCACACTGTAGTTTTTAAGCAGCAGTGAGTGAGCGATTTATATTAGTAGTTTATTTAACTAAGATCACTTTTTAAATGTATTTACGTATTTTTATAATGTTACTATTAAAAAATCGTCAAGTAAAGATAAAGATAATTTTATTCACTTTCTTAATCATAATTTTACAACTAGTCAAGTTAAAACAAAAGTTTTATTCAGATTTTATCAACGCTAAAAAGTTATGAATTTTCATCTACAATGGCACCTTTGGTATCCGCCTCAAAGTTTAAGATATTCAAGAGTATAAGTACTTTAGTTAATTGGTCTAAACTATGGCGGCAATTTGCTAAACGCGTACGATATTGGAAATTAATTCAAAATGGTCGTTTTATGTCCCAAGTTAAAACCATTTAGTTATCTGTAAAGCCTATTTAATTGCATTAGCGTAAGCGGCGTCAAATCCAAATCTTTAAGTTTTAGATAAGCCCTTAAGGTGAAACCTGTGTTGAAAAAACACTTTAAATCTCGAGAAATATTATTGTTAGTACAACCCTTTGTCTAATTCTTTTTATTGTAAATTATTTAAAGTTTTTTGGCAAGATTAACCGAAAGAGTTTTTTGTAGTGACTTCTAAGTAATAAAAAGCTATGCTTTGAAGAAATGTTTTGAATTGAATTCATAAATAATAAACTTTGAAACTGTCTTGGATCAATGACCACTTGCAAGTTCAAACAATAAATTTTAATATTTTTGCGTTGCAAATAAAAATAAATATGAAATAAAAAAATTCCTAACTTTTATATAGTGGAGAACTTACCAGTTCAAGTGTTTGCAAGAAAATTATACTTAAACCCGAAATTTTCTCAAAATTCCAAAAATGTCAAAGAAGGTTCACCTTTCAAAGGAAATTTAAATTCAGGTACCTTTCATCAACTTTCAGTTCAGTGCAATTAATCATTTTGACTTTTCAACTTCAGAGGGTCAAAAAGGTAAAATTCCAATTTCAAGGAAATGTCCCATAACATTCCTACAGTGAGACGAAGGGCAGTCGGCGATAGGTCAAAACATTGAGTATGTTACTTCATAGAGGCAGTATGTCGCGAAACCAACTCGGTAGAACCCAATCTAAGGTGCTTAAAATAAATAAAAAGTAAAAAAAAACACTCAGACTCAGGAAATAAATATCGATATCTATAGGTATTAAAAAAATTTAGACCGCTGCCAGGAATCGAACCAAGACCTTTAAAAACACAATCCACATCACTGCCAACAAAACCTCAACGGTGCTAAAATAAAAAAAAGAACAGATTGACTGAATAAAATACTTTGTATTTGTTATATCTACACTTCTACACTAATATTATAAAGAGGAAAGATTTGTACCTATTTTTGTATGTTTGTAATGAATAGGCTCAAAGAGTACTGGGCCGATTTAAGAAATTCTTTCACCAATAGAATGCTACATTCTTCCAATTTGACATAGGCTACATTTCATTTTGAAAAAAATTAGGGATCCTTGGTAAAATTTGAACAATGTAACCGAAGGTGTAGAAAAATGAGCCTTAAAATGTCTTTCATCGAATGCGCTGCCGAAACTATTAGCGATAGAAAAAAATAATGTACAACAATATTGAAGAACATCATAATGTCTACAAAAAACTCCGCGGTAGCATACGTCCAACTATTGTAGTTATGTCACTACAACAACTTTTTTCATTTTAAACATTAATGAAAATGCTAACCAAATTCAAACCATGCTATTTATGTGTTTATATTAATCCTTATACAAATAAATTATTTTATGGTCAAGATCTTTTAACTACCTATAAAATAGTGTTTTAAATTATTTAAATTGGAGTTTCCATTCAAAAGATATTACGAATTAAAAAATTCAAACAGTAAACAAAACCGCCATAGCGCCGTGGCCGTGGTTTGCGATGCAGTCTGAAAAGCGCGCCGGCATCGCGGCGGGTGAGATGGAGAGGAGGGGGGGGGGGGGGGGGGGGTTAGCCGCCTCCGCTTCCATCTCTCGGAATACCGAGGAGCTGAGGAACAGAACCTCCTCTGAGGAGAGCAGGCTGCTCGCGGCAGAGAACTCTCGCCTCAAGGGAGAGGCGAAGAAAGCCCGGGAGGAGGCGAGGAGCCTCCATGGAGAAATGGCCCTCCTCCGAAGGGAGATGGAGGAGCTCCGGACGATTGCTCGGTCTGGAGCCCCCTCCGCCCTCAACTTGGAGGAGGTCAAACGCGACATGATGGTCCAGTTTGGGACCATGTTGAACGCGCGACTGGAGGCCCTGGACGAGCGCCTCCTCCCGGCCCAGCGACCTCGGCCGTCCTTGGCGGCGGACAGAGCCCCCTCGGCTCCAGTGCCTCGAGCGGCCCCGGCCCCTCGAGCTAACCCGAAGGCCAAAGCGGCCGCGGCCCCTCGTGCGGCCCCACCGAGCCCCACGAGCAGCCCCGGCGCCCAGAGCGGCTCCAGCCCCGAAGACCCGACATCCCGCCTGGCAACCAGAGGCGGGCACTTCTTCTGCCCCCCACGTCCCTCCTCCCACTGGTCCGGCCAATGATGATGGCTGGACCCTGGTGACGGTGGCCGGAAGGGGCAAAAAGAAGAAAAAGAAGAGGAAGAGGAACAGGGACAAGGAGCGGGCTGCTCCAGTCCCGGCTGCCCCTACTCCAGGGCCGAAGCAGACGGCCTTGAAAAAGTCCAAGGCAGCAGCCAAGAAGCTGCGCACTCCCCGCACTGCGGCGGTGGTAGTCAGCCTTGGCCCGGAGGCTGTGCAGGGAGGTCTCACCTATGCTCAGGTGATCTCCGCTGCAAAAGGGAGGCTCGACCTGGCAGGTATGGGCATCGACAGCATGCGCTTCGGTGCGGCTGCAACCGGTGCCCGCCTGCTGGAGATCTCCGGGCCTCCAGAAGAATCCAGGGCCAAGGCAGACGCCTTAGCCCAGAAACTAAGGGAGGTGTTGACCGAAGATACGGTGAGGGTCTCCAGACCCATGAGCAGCGCACAGATGCGCCTCATGGATCTGGACGATTCCGTCACCCCTGCTGAAACCGCAGCCGCAGTCGCGGCAAGCGGAGGTTGCGATTGGCGGACGTCCAGGTGGGGCGCATCGTCAACGAGAGGGGCCTCGGCGTAGTGTAGGTACGCTGCCCGACAGATGCGGCGCGGAAGATCGCACTCGCCGGAAAACTCAAGCTCGGATGGAGCATTGTCCGGGCTAGGCACCTCCCGCGGCGTACGAGGCGCTGCTTCCGGTGTCTGGAGACGGGGCACCTCCGGGCAGACTGCACCTCGCAAAACGACCGCAGTGGCCTCTGCTACCGCTGCGGTCGACCAGGGCACATTGCCCGAAACTGCGAGGCTGAGGTGAGCTGCTCGCTCTGCCAGGCGAGCGGCCAGCTTGCCTCACACAGTCTGGGCAGCTGCGGCGAGACCAGCCAAGGGGCCAAAGGAAAGGGGAAGGGAAAAGGAAAGGGAAAGGGGCCCGGTGCTCCCCCTAGGCCTGCCACCGCCGATAGCCAATTCGCGGTGGCCATGTATGTCGTTCCGCCCCAGGACCAGTAATGGCCACCCGGATCCTGCAGGCAAACTTGAACCACTGCGCCACAGCCATGGACCTGTTCATGCAGAGTCTGGTGCAGTGGCAAATTCACGTCGCGGTGGTGGCAGAGCCCTACTATTTCGGAGGATTTGTGCCCAACGGATGGATCTCGGACCGCTCAGGCCTCGCAGCCATAGCCGTCCGTCCCTCCGCGGACCACGTGCTCCGGCCGGAGAGTATAACGCGGGGAGAGGGTTTCGTGTCCTGCATGCTGGGGGAGATGCTGCTAATCAGCGCGTACTTCTCCCCTAGCCGCCCGTTGCGGCACTCAGAGGCAGAGTTGGCAGCGGCGGCCGAGCGCCTCCGCGGCAAAAAGACGGCACCAGGCTTGGATGGAATTCCAGCCAAGGCCTGGTTCCTGTCGTTGAAGCCGGAGGCGTTGGAGATTCGGCTCCGCAGCCTGTTCTCCACCTGTATGGAACAAGGTGTGTTCCCTCTGCAGTGGAAAACGGGCAAGCTGGTCCTCATCAGAAAAGAGGGCCGGCTCGCCGACTCTGTCGCTCCGTCAGATTTCCGGCCTATCGTCCTGTTGGACGAGGCGGGAAAACTGCTCGACAGAGTCATAGCTGCACGCATCAACCGACATCTTCAGTCGGTTGGGCCGAAATACAGGAGTGGGTCTTCGTTTTTATTAGGCAGCTCAGCGACGATTATTTCGTCGATCTGATCTGGCTGTATTTTTGTCTCCAGCCAAAACAACATATGACTAAATTGTCTACCCCGTGCGAAGCCGGGACGGGCTGCTAGTTATTAATATTTATTGAAGCCGCCTCAGTACTGAGCTTCCCAAGTAGCACTGAAGAATTTTGTTTAAATCGCATATATCTTAACAGTGCCTGTATTGTGATTTAACTTAATAAAAAACGAGTTCATATAGTCACATATTTCTTAAAGGCTATATAGTATTCCAATACCGCTTTTTGAGAAAATAAAGATTATACAAATCGTAGTTAAATCATCTTAAACCTATTCAGTATTAATTAAGGTTTCAGATAAACCATAAAACTCTCTTTTCACTCAACTCTCATTATTTGTAAACTGAATTAAATCATTAAGGGATAGTTGTTCGACTTATACAGTCGCACTAATGCAAAAAAGATTTGCTATCCAAACTAAAAGCCATATTAAGACGTTTGTCCTCAAATCAGTTTTTGCTAGGCAAAACACAAATAAATTTTGTATTAATTATTATTTTATAAGTAATAATTGATTTAGAGGGACGGTTTGTACAAGATGGAGAAAAATTAAATTAGCAAAGACGTTGAAAAATTAAAAAAATAACCTTTAACACAGAAATGTCCCTTTCCCATAATTTTTCTTTTACATAATGTCCCTTTCTAAAATTGTATTTTCCCAAAATGACCCTTTCTCAAAATGTACCACATCGAAAAAACCTTTGTCGTTATGTCCCTTTTGCTTTTATTTTTTGTAGACAGTTTCGAAGAAATATTTGCGAACGGTGCATTATGGGTCTAAATTGTAGGGCCTTTCACTCTTAATCGATGCAAAGTAGGTAGGTAGTTACGGTCACGGACTCGTTTAGCATAATACATTTTGTATGATTAGTCTTTGAATAAGTATTTGATACACTTAAATAAGTTAAAAGTATTAGGTTGCCAATGCAGGTAGTTTATATATATTTTCCGAACTAGCTCTAACACAGCTTTCTTAGCTAAACAAAATATGATAACTCGATGATATGACAGCATTGAAAACCATTGCTGATTTTCTTATGGTATGTACTTTTGTGGTTCTTAAAAAGCAGCAAAAGGCAGTGAAATAAATTATTACAACAGTTTTTGTTTTGCCACAAGTGTGAGCAGAATGGTCTGATAGAAATACTTGCCACACACACTTGACTTTATATGCAAGCTCTGCTGTTGTTTAAATGCACTTTATTGCTAAAACACCAAAAAAAACATAATAACTTTCTTTGAAAACCATAACGCTTTTAAAGAATTCTCAAAACGTCCTTTTCGCAAAATGTGCTTTTCGCAAAATGACCCGTTCGAAAAATGACCATTTCTCCACTAGCTCAAGTTTACATGTACAAAAGGGACACTATAAAAAAAAGTCATTTTGCGAAAGGAACTATAAGCGGAAGTGATGAATACTTACAAAAGCTTGAATTCGAAATTATCCTTTTAAATTCTGCCATATAGACATAGCCAAGTCACGTCACTTCCTACCCGAATCGCCAACATGCCAGCCACAAACATAGATCATATTAATTCGTTTGAACAACCTTGTAATGCATTCTGATAAACACAATTGTACATAAACATCTAATTTATGTGTCTAATAATATTGCATACGTCTATCACTTTCAACACTTACACTTGGTATTAGAAAAACTAACTCTGTTGCAAAACAAAGAAATCTTGATTTAAGAAATCAAAGTAAAGGATCAAATAAATCAGAAAAGTATTCATGAAATCAATTGGAAGTATCACTTAAATCGTTGAGGATTTACTTAATCAAACTAAAGGATCACTTAATACTGTGAGATAACGTCGGCTCCGTGCTTAAGTGTTCAAACTCCATTTTGGTCGAAAATGACTTTTTGATGCAGGATTGTTAACGATGTAATTTAGGTCCAGAAGGTCAAGTAAAAAAAGGCTTTTCCTAGAAAAAATACAATAAATTTCACGTTTTAAATTTTGAAGCCCACATCATCGTAACAAAAATTCCGTGCTTGTTTAGCCAACCTCCACAGCATTACCCAAAGTCCCGCATCGAAATATTTGTTGCGTGCTTGAGTGTTCAAACTCCAGCCGGCCGACCAATCACAGCACAGTACGTCACGCTACCCGGCCATTTTGTTTTTTCTGTGATGAACTTGGTTGCTCCTTTAGTTTGCTTGCAAAAACCTAATAAATTAGTTTTATTGTGTTCAAAACTAAGAAAACTAACTGCGAGTAACGTTAAAAGCTGCAGCAGGATGGCGAGTACCAATTTCAAAACAAGCAAAAGGCGTACTTTGGCGACTTTCGAGCAATAAGTACTTTTTAATAATGTTCATTTCCGAATAGAAACTTAAACGTACTGATACAGGATGTTAATAAATTCACTTTGTAATAAAACGGTTGAGAATTAAGTATATTATTATGTTAATTCTGTTTGATAGTCCTTTTGTCTGTCTTTCACAATGGTTCAACACAACAACCAAATTTTTAACAATAATTAAGTAGGTATATTTTATCATTTCGTTATGTTTATGTTATTATTACTTGAGTCTTAATTAATTTTTTATTTTTATTTCTTGATTTTAATTTCTTATACCTTTTATCATCTAAAAACAAGTTTTTTTACGAAGTAATTTAATCATCCTGTATATGGTATTAGGAGGTTGGACAAACAAGCACGCAACAATTTTAAGGAACACTGTGCTATCTCCATGGCAGGAGTGTTGTATTTCCATGAACGAACATTTTTATTCGCAGTTTTGTTCAACCTCCATTTTAAAAGTATGATAAAATACGTAAAATCATAGCATCGTAAACAAATTTATTGGCAATTCCATATATTAGACTAAAAACTATAAATTTGCATTTATCATTCCTGAAACTAAACATCTCGTTTGATAATAAGTAAAAAAACCTTCTCCTGAACAGTGTACAAATGGAAGTTGAACATTCAAGCACGGAGGCGGCGATAAGAAATCTTGATTTAAGAAATCAAAGTAAGGGATCAAATAAATCAGAATAGTATTCATGAAATCAATCGGAAGTATCACTTAAATCGTTGAGGATTTACTTAATCAAACTAAAGGATCACTTAATACTGTGAGATTTATATGTTACTTACGTTTGATTTAGTAAAACGATTATTAAGTGAGATTTGAGGAAATCGTTTTAGAGTAAAACATTTCTAAAATAGCATTATTTCAAATCGAACTTATTAATCTTTGATTTAATTGATACTCAACTACCCTTTTGAATCCTTACTTTTCTAAATTCAGATTTCGTCAAGTAAAACAAGATTATACGCCATTTTGAACTTTTAGAAAACAAAACAACAAAACAAAATCGAAGTGATATCGTGAAAAAAGTGTGGATTTCAGTGAAATGTGACTAGTGTAATAGTTTTTACTGAAGAAATAAGTGATTATGTGATGAGAAAAGGTAATATTAATGACATAATGATAACTTTATTATTATTCCATATACAATTATTCTTTATTTTATTGTTATTTCAAGCTATTTCGAGGGCCCGTTTGTTTTATGGCTCTTTCTATCGATTTTACACGATAAATGGTCATGCGTTTAAGATTTTTATTGCTTACGACGAAATAAAACGGATTTCTAATTGTCATATTTACTTATAGTTTACAAATTCTTAACACTAAGTAAAGTTCTTGTGTTGTAGCATAAAATGTTCACCATATTTTCTTTATTATGATTACTTAAATTGAAAACGTTTTAAATTTTTCTTCGCTTAGCAAAAATTGCATTAGTGAAATAGATTATAAAACAGTTTTAATTTTGCATTTAAATCTATTTTGCTGCCTTAACTTAAACTTCAAGATATCGCGAAACCTTAGATAAGGAATCTGGAAAACCCTATTAAATCCCAATTGCTTAAGTAAGGTTAAAGTATGATTTAGCAGTAGTATTAACTCCCCCTTCGTATTCTCCTAAATACCGTGCCCACTTTTTCTTAACTGACCCTCCAAGCAAGTCTTAGGGATATCTTGAGGGACATAATAGTTTTGGCCAAGGCAATAGCTGGAATTAGCCATGTTACCTTCAAGAAATCTTCAATACTCAGTTAAATCTATCGGTTGCTACTTGGGTTCGGAGGCGTAGTCAGTTCGTAGCGCGTCGCGCCCTTGATAAGGGCACGGCAGGTTGTGGGTTCGATCCCCGCAGAAAACACCACATATTGATTTCTCACAAAAATCACGTTGTGGTTGTTTTCGGTTGGATAGGACATTGCAGGCTTGAATCACCTGATTGTCCGAAAAGTAAGATGATTCCGTGCTTCGGAAGGTACGTGAAGCCGTCGGTCCCGGCCGCAGTAGTGGTCGTTATAACCGCGGCGACAAGCTGGCCCCTTGTCACGTTGGTAATAAAGCATAAAATCGGCTAAACGTGGGTCCGGCTCTTGAGCTGGTACCTCTGCCTAACCCTTCGGGGAATAAAAAAGGCGTGATATTATGTTATTTATTGAAAATAGAAAAAAAATGGATTAAATATTATTATTAGTTAGGTACTTCAATTTATGGTTCATTTTTATTTTTTATTTTATTAGAGCTCTATGGAAAATGTGCTCGATGTTTTCCCAAAAAACTACGAAATCATGCGTTTACTATTTTGCTCAGTCATTTTGAAAAATGTCGTTTATTCGTATTGGCATTAGATTATTTATTATAATAAGATTTAAATATGTATTATGGTTATTTATTTATAAATTAAGTATCACACTTAGGGACCCCTAACTATTAAAAAATTGTATCTGAGGTTCCCGAAACACAAACAAAGCCACACAAACACACTTAGATCCACAAAAAAAACATCGATATAATCTACCACAAAAATGTTCGCTCCCGCCGGCAATCGAACCCCGTACTACTGAAATCACACTCCAATTCAACCATTACTGCTCACTGAACTAATTTTTTACATTTCAAACCCTATCCAACTGAATAAAGTATATCAGCCATTACTGCTCACTGAACTACTTTTTTACATTTCAAACCCTATCCAACTGAATAAAGTATATCAGGGTTAAAATTGCAATAGTGACCAGATAAGGGTTATTTGGTAGGCGGGGCAGAGTCTTATCAAATAGATTTTTTTTTGCAGCATCACGAGCACGAGGTCTGCGGTCGAGGAACACATGGTGAAATGCAAACTTTAACTTACTTGAGACCATTAACCTATAAATTCTTTGCTTTAGACTAAGGCCTAGACCACGACGCAATTTTTTTCCGCAAATTTGTAACACTTTGATTCCTATGAAAGGGTCCGCATTGCGATTAAATAACTGCATAAAAGTAGGTAGTATTATTCGGACAAAATGACTTGTTCTTTTTTTATGTATTTTATGTTTTATTTTGATTGCAATAAAGTAATTTCTTATCTTTTGTTTTGTAAGACTCTGAAGCGCAAACTCGTCGACACGTGCATTCTGCCCATCCTAACCTACGGGGCCCAGACCAGGGGCCTATTTAATATAACTTACAAATTGTAGAATTGTAATTGTAATTTACAGGCTACAATTTACAAGTTTTTGTTTAATAAAAAAAAACGAGTTACAAGTTTACAATTGTAGAAAATTTACAAATTGTAGAATTTTAGCTACAATTTTACAATTCTATGTTTAATAAAGGTTTTCTTCTTACAGGTGAAAACTTACATATTTGTAAAGAAAACAGTTTTATTGAACGCACAATTGTAATAAAAAGTTTACATATTTGTAAATTGTAGTAAAATTTCTACAGGTGGATCGTCATGTGTCAGATATTTACAATTTAGTGCATCAATCTATAAGTGTTTTTTTTGGAAAAAAAAGTATGAGTAGTAGGTAAAGCAGTAGTTATAGATAGGTTTAGACTGTTTTAAGTACTACAACTGTACTGTTTGTTTTTAGAATACTATTTGAAATACTTAAAAATTACTAAGGACCAATATCTGACTTGACCAATATTTGACTGCTCCGTGGCTCAGTTGGCAGTGCTGTGGACTGAGTAAGCGTGTACACCCTTTATTTTTTTTTTTTTTTTTTTTTTTAGGCGGGGAAACTCCTAACGAGTACCCTGCGACCCCGGGGGGAGTCGCAGGGTTATGTGGGGTTCGCACCCACTAAAACCCCGCCGGTGTCCATCTCGGCTGTTGGCAAAGGGGTCACGGGTGATCTTTCGATCGTTATGTTCAACTCCGCGACCCCCTCCAGCATTGGCTGTTAAGCCTCTTCACGGGGGGACAAGTGGTGGTAGTCCCCCCTGAGCGCGGATGGCTCTTTCTACGCTCGACGGCGGAATCGGGACACCGCGTTCCACCGTCCTTCTCGGGGCCGTTATATGACTACACGAGGCCCCCGCCTCATGCACCCAACGACCCCGGGGTCCCCTCTTAGTCGCCTCTTACGACAGGCAGGGGATACCTCAGTCCTATTCTTCGGCCCGGTACTGCGGGGCGTAAGCGTGTACACCCTGGTTCGATTCTCGGGCGGGGCGAATATTGATATGATGAATATCGATCGATGTTTGTTTCCGGTCTGGGTGTAATGTTTGTCTCTGTGTGTGTTTCGGGCACCCTAGATACAGGTTCTTCCGAGTTAGGGGCTCTGAGTGTGATGTGTTATTATTATTTTATTATTAATATCTAACGCGCTAGGGAGCCTTACAAATATGTAGCTTTTTTTCACAATTGTGGACTTGTAAGTTATATTAAATGGGGCCCAGGTCTCTGACCGATTGTCAAAAGTCCAAACTCAATATTTGACAGCGCAATGGAGCAGATCATTTTGGGTGTTAGACTCACAGATCGAATCCGAAATAAAACATTGCGCGCTCAAACAAAGATAAAAGATGTTGGTGTAGCAACGCTCAACTTAAGTGGAATTGGGCTGGCCATGTCTGCCGCATGGAACCTGATCGCTGGGCGAGAATAGCCACAGAGTGCATCCCACGCGACGGACGCCAAAAACGTGGCAGACCAAGACGAAGATGGCGGGACGATCTCAATAATTACTTGGGAACTGAGTGGCCGGAGACTGCAATGAGCAGAGAGCAATGGAAGCAAGCGGGGGAGGCCTTTGCCCAGCAGTGGGACACAATGGAGGCTACATTACAAAAAAGTTTTGTAAAAGAGTCTGATAACATTCAGTGATTTGTGTCACAACATAAGTACCACTGAGCAGTAGGGACCGTGGCTCGTCTGTGACAGTAATTAGGTGTACTAGCGAACACTCGACTGTTTTTAATAGTCTCTTAGCTCTGTCTCTTGAGTCGGTCGTATTCCAAATTGTCTTCGTTCCAGAGGCTTGATTTGTTAAAAAAAAGAAAAGAAACATTAAGACTAAATTACACCATTTGAGTTTAACAAACCTAAAAGTAGGTATAACCTGCGTACATAAAGAAACGATCTCAAAATGGCGGCCGTCGTATGGTTGGGCTGTTTCTCTCCTTAACTCTTCCCTCGTACTAATACGTGAGAAAGCATGCGTTCGGCCACCATTTTCAAATCGTTTCTTTATCTGCGCGGCTTATAGCTAGAATATCTATTTACTCACTCTACTACATTTTATACAGAGGTACATAATATTCTACTGTATATTCTTATTATAAATATTTAAGATACATTTGAGTTATGTACAATAATGAGTATATTGATATGCTGGCTACTCCAGCGCTTGTTTTTTTTTTGCATTTATTTCGATTGTGGTTGGATAGGCTAACAGCTTTTCAGCAGGTATTTCATCCACTGCACAGAGGGCTGTCTGTCGAACCTACACTATTAGTTGTCTAATAAACAGTGTTAAAAACAAAGCCCTAATAATTTTATTAAGATGAGATAAAAAGGGGAAAGTTCGGCCTTATCGCTAAAAGCCATTTCCACCAGACAACCCAAGTAACGCTTTCTAACTGCCAATAAATTCGAAATAAGTTACGTGTTAGTTTCCCTTGGACACTATGTAGTCACCTTTACCAGAAATAGTCACAACGAATCATAAATTACAAAATATAAAATAGAGCCGTAATAGGACGTGATTTTGACTACCGCGGTAATAGGACGTTTTACCCTATAAACAATGTTACGTGGTTACTTTAGAACAAAAAACAAGAAAAAAGAAAGCTTTTAAATGGTATAATTGACTAAGTATTTCAGAGAAAAACAGTTTGTTTTCTTTTTATAACGTCTCTCCCTGATCCGTCCCTGTTAAATCCCGTGACGTCTGAAGCCATTCCGAAACAATCAAGTTAAAACAGAAAATAAAATACAATACCTATTTATTGGAGAGAAAAAACATGGCTAATTAAAAAGACGAATCTGTGTTCTCGTTTAGGGTTCCGCACGGTGTCGTGAAAAAGTTTGTGGTTACTGCCATTGTCAATGCCTTGAGGAATGTAAAACATTTGCGGGTTTACAGGTAAATTATATATGTGCCAATTCCCTATAGGGGTTTATAAACTTTCCAAAAGACGGGCAGCAGCGTCTTTTGTTGAAAAATTTAAGCAAATATACTCCGATCGCCAACGCGCCTGCCAAGCGTGGCGATTATGGCAAATCCACCCTTTCCCACACAAGGTTTGACCTTGTTGTGATCTCTGGGAGAGGCCTGTGTCCAGCAGTGGTCGTATTTTAAAGCTGCAATGATAGTGATGATGATGCTTTTGACAGCGGCAATAACCACACATTTTTTCTTTTTTTTTCTTGAAGATGTTTGATGAATTTCTGAAAAGCTACAGCTTTTGTACTTTCATTTCACGCCACAGACTTCTTTTTTGAAAGTAGGTAAAGATATTTGTTTTTGTATTGAAAATGAAAAAAAAACATTTTTTCACTACAGAACACGAAGTATCGTAAACTACAATACCTTAAATTATTAAAAAAAAAAGACCTATTCTAAATTCTAGCATATATACTAAAATAACCAAGGCATAATATTTAGCCTTTATTTGATGTAAATATTTGTAATTAATTTAATCGTAGATAAAAGTAACTCAGGTTCAGATCAGAAGGTTTTATCAGAGTTTTATTTTGATGCCAAAGATATACGGAACCCAGTTTTTTTTTAATTTATCACGGACTTGATCAGTTTTTTTTGTTACAAAAGGCTGTTAGTGAAGCCTTGTAATGTCTACTTAATTTGAAACACTTTGATCGTGTCTTGATAATGTTATAAAAATGTATTTTAACTTTATTTAATAAATAGGTATTTAACGAAAAAAAAAATGTATTACTTTTATAGCCGTAAATATTCTCTTGTTTTGATATAGAAAAATATAAATATAGAGCCTTAAAAATTCTAAGCAAGATTATCTAGGGAGTCAAAGACCCATATTTTTGATTTTATTCATGGTTTAGAAGATATTAATTATTTATCAGAAGTGGCACTAGTTTCGCACCGTGTAAGCCCTTAAATAACCACGTTGATGTTCAACGTACAAAGTAGGGCGCGTGTGTTGCGTTTTGTACGGGTTAACCGTATCCTTACAAAAGGTATGTGTATGTATATGTATATTACAAAACGAAAATAAATAACATTTTCCACACCTGCCAGACAGAAACACAAAAGGGGAGAACACATAAAAATGCCACAAACGAGAGTGCGGTGCGAAATCACAGAGGTGGAAAATTGTGTTGATAGGTGATTTTGCTGTAGCATAATTTTTCCTGTTACCACATTTCATTTGTTGCGATTTTATATAATTATACTTACCTATTTTTTTTTGTTGGTGTTTTTCGGTTAAACATTATTCCCCGGTTTTTTCACGAATCAAGTATTTCTTTATATAAATAACCAGCCAATAACTTCCTAATCTCTTTCTCATAACAAACATTTAGACATATAAGTATTGCTTAAATCTTAAATACTATGCAACGGATTTTGATGCGGTTTTTTTTAACAGATAGAGTGATTCAAGAGGAATGGGTAATAAATGTTCAACATAGAAAAGGGTTAGGCGGGGCAAAGTTCGCCGGGTCGACTAGTTAATAATATTTGTGTAAACTTATATTGTAACAAAATTGGCCGTGACAGCTAAGTAATAATAAATTCCGTTACGTCTCTGTTGAAAATTTTATACTCAAGACAAATTGCTTTGTTTCTGCAGAACAAACTTAGTTTTTCTTTATGTTTTCCTGGTTCTTGGAATTGTAATGAATGGGCCATTATTTTATCATTATCAAACAACATCCTATTTGGAACTCCAAAGCTTGTTGCAACTTCAACGCCATTGCGTATATCAAAGTTAAGAAGAATATTGCGGAATAATACACAACACAAAAATCTAGAAATTAAAACTTGGCAACACTGTATGGAAATTTGACGGTTTTTCAAAAATTTCCATACAGTATTGCCAGTTTTTAATTTCTAGATTTTTGAGTCGCACTATTACTTATCTCCTCTAATGAGTGAAGTAAAAAGCCTTTATCGCTTAAAACCCGAAAAACGAGCGGCGTCCTTTGTTGAATAAGTTAAAGAGCCATACTGCGTTCGCCATCCCGTCTATCAAGTGGCTATTATGGCTAATTTTTGCCCTTCTGGTAATCTGTGGGGACGTCTCTCGGCTGATATGAGAGAATACATTTTTTTAGATAGATTCATTATGAACATTGCTCTCGACTTAGTCTAGCGCAGATAAGGCGAGGCACGGCAAAGAGACCCTTGAGTATAATAATTTAAAGATTGATTTTCAACCCTGTGCTTTAGACTTTAGAGACCATTTTAAATTGTTATCCTCTCGGTACCATTACCTCGTCTGGTATAAGCAGCACCTTTTTATTAACATTATATTCAAATTTAAAAAACTAAAAATACCTTTCAGAAGCCATTATAGAACTTTATCTTTTAAAATACTGAAAGATTCCTGTAAAATTCAGGAAACAGGAAATGCTGAAAACTAATCCCTACTCTCTTTTGCATAAACTTTTAGAAAGGGGATTTTATTTTAAACTAGTCGACCCGGTGAACTTCGTACCGCCTAACCTATTACTATGTTGTTTTCCTGGTAATTATTCGATTTTTCCTCGGCGTGAAACTATCCTTAAACGAACATAAAAAAAGAATTGGTAAAATGGGGTCCAGGTGCTGTTGAGTTATTCGCTTACAAACACATTTTGCGATTTATTTTTATATTAATGAGAAGGGCTACTATGCATTTTTAAGCGATACTGTGCACGCTTTAACATTTCCTAATGCACTAGCAGAATCATGAGTGTTGTATTTTTGTAATCATATGCTTGAATAAAATAAATATTATTTATTGTTTATGTATAAACAAAAAAAAAAGCACGAAAATTCACCATACACATTTTATATCTCTAATCAAATTAAAATTTAATACTTGGTATCCTATTTGATTTTATTAACATACTAGTCGACCCGGCGAACTTCGTACCGCCTAACCGATTACTATCTTGTGCATGTATAATACTTATAAACCTTCCTATTGAATCACTCTATCTAATAAAAAAAAACTCATCAAAATCCATTGTATAGTTTTAAAGATATAAAGCATACATAGGTACAGACACAGGAAGCGACTTCATTTTATACTATGTATTGATACAGTCAATTTCAATAAAATATAAAACCATTTGTAACAAAGTCAAACTGAAAATGCATGTGACTGTACCTATACGATAACCAGTGGTCAACTTTCTTAACTAAAAACGATCGACTCGTAATTTGCATCTAAGCGACTTTGATAACCATTGCTGCTTTCTTTAGGCGTGCAACAGAAATTGCCTTTGTTAAAGCGGCAATGGTTAACAAAGTCGCTAACAAGACAATTACGAGTCGATCGTTTTTATTTAACAAACTTGACTCCCAGGATGCCAGGCAAACAAAATAATCAAAAACTTTACAACACAGTAACAACATATTCAGTTATCATGCCACCATATTTATTTTCAGCATGGCAAGCATAGTAACCAGCATGGTTCGCTCTAGCTCTCGTTATGTATAGATAATAACCACCCGAAGCTATGTGTATACTTTTATCATCGGAATCAAAAGCGTGACCGTTAAAAGTCCAGACTCTTTTTGGATCTGGGTTACCGATGAAGGGGCAGAATAGATATAAGTCAGATCCCAAGTAAACGGTTTTGTTGAAGTTGATGTTTTTGTGTTCTCCGTTGAAATGTACTGGTGCTGTAAAAATAAAACAATAAAAATAATGAATAGCTTGCTGAAATGGCGAACTCAGTATAACCTTGCGTTCAGATCAGAATTTTTATTCAAAAATATTTCATAGCCTATGTCACCCGGGGATAGCTTGGGTGTAGCTTCCCAACAGTGAAATAAGTACAAATAAAAATACTTTCGAAGCCTATTTGCAAACACACAAACAATCAAATATTTCCTCTTGATATGTAGTAACTAGTCGACCCAGCGAACTTTGTACCGCCTAAACTCTTACCGTCTTATTCATAAAGATACAGTAGATTTTAAGTAGCCTTACAGGAGGTCTACTTCTCTGGTTTGTTGTATGGTAAATACGTGACATCCAGTCTAAATTGATGTCAAAAAACTTAAATACTCTTTAACTTTTTATGAATAACAGGGTTACTATTTTGTGCTTGTATTATACATTTAACCTTTCTCTTGAAACATTAATAATTTAAAATACATTCTGTTGCGTACTTTTAAAGATCTAACTAAGCATATAGGATAGACGCGGGAAGAGACTTTGTTTTATACTATGTACTAGTAACTGCCCCACGGCTTCACCAGCGCTTTTCCCAGCTTTTTTTTATTACATCAAATTCCCAATTTTCCCATGGGAATTTCGGGATAAAAAGTGGCCTATCTCCTTTCTCAGGCTGTAAACTGTCTATATACCAATTTTTATTCTAATCGGTTCAGTAGTTTTTTTCAGGAAAGCAGGACAGACAGACAAACGGAGTTACTTTCGCATTTATAATATTAAAGTAAAGATTGATATTAGTATAGATAGATGATTGATTTACTCACTATTAATAGTAAGTATCATAGTGTGATACATAGGTGCGTCGCGTCCGTCATCTACTTCGCAGGTGTAGACACCTCCATCAGCTAATGTGGTATTTTCTATGTATAGCATACGAGAGTCCTTGTGTTGAGCGTAAACTCGTTCACCATTTTTGTACCAGACGGGATAAGCCAGCGGTCTAAAAAAAAACGAGTAGGTAGGTAACTCACACAGTAATGCCAAACTTAAAAAAAAATGCTTCTCAATTTGACCTGGGGTACTATTACGGCCACATTTGCAACATTGATTTTCGTCCTCTAGACTGCCAAGTCAATACAAAAACATCGCAAAGAGGACGCAAAGCAATATTGCAAAAGCGGCCGTATAGGGCCTCTAATTAACTAAAAACGATAGACGCGTAAATTGTCGTGTTAGCGACTTCGTTAACCATTGCTGTTTTTATTGGGCGTGCAACAGAAATGTCTGTGTTAAAGTGGCAATGGTTAACGAAGTCGATAACAAGACAATTACGAGTCGATCGTTTTTTAAATTAAGAAACTTAAATTTGCCTCTGGAGAAAACAAGTTTTTTTTTTATATTTTGGATTTTCATTTTAGTTATTAATAATTTATTACAGCACAAGGGAAATAGGAAAAAAAACTGTTTTCAATAACGAAAAAAAGTTTAAAAAAGTTCATTAACATTAAAAAAAACCCTCAATTTCGTAACGATTTAAGTTTATTAAAATATAATGATTAGATTAGATTCATTTATTTCACACTATCATATTCATATTACATACAAAGTTGTATTATAAAATGTCAAAGTATAATGTGATCGTGAAAAAATACTTAATACACCATTCCTCTAAAATAAGCTGTAAAGCACAAAATATTTAAAAAAAAAATTGGCAGGCGGGTTGGCGATCGCAGTATTAACTCTTCAAGTTTTCAATGAAGGACGCTGCTGCCCGTACTTCGGGTGTTTCTTTAGTCGCCTTTTACGTCACCCATGTAGCAGAATTTGAGTTATTCCCTTTCCGCCGCTCTCTCGCTACGCCGCTCCAGTTGCCCGCTAAATATGCCTAGTCATCGTCCGCCTTGCATGCGTTCGCGCTACGCCGCTCCACGCATTCAAGACATTCCCGTAGGCCCGCGCGTCACTCCAGCTGCTCAAGTGGTACTTGAAATATAAACTGATCGAATTCTTATACTCTACTTAATTTTTTCCGTGCTTACAATAACCTTCTATAAGTTCATGTTACCCTGGTACTTGAAATATAAACTTCCTTACAGAATTCACTTAATTTACTTAATTTTTGCCATTCCAATAAACTTTCGACTAGTTTATGTTGCACTGGTATTTTCAATATAAATCGGTACAACTGGGACAGTGGTGGCGGCGAATTTTTTCACTACGTTTACTTGTTTGTTTTATTCCCCTTAAGTAAAAATAAAATGTGTATTTTATAGATAGATTGATCATGACAGCGAGCGGCGTACTGCGAAGTCGCACTAGGCGGGGGTAATGAACCAGAACTTTTATGAGCTTACCGAGCGGCGTAGCGAGAGAGCGGCGGAAAGGGAATGACTCCAGAAATTATTTCCACCACCCCAAACAATATTGCATTAGAACCCTTCGGTACTTACGTTCCACCATAGACGCAGTATAATTGAGCGTAGTCTCCCAAAACGACGGACATATCTTTACTAGTATACTGTTCAAATAAGGGATGTTCTGTTATATTACTTTGTTTTACATCTAAATGAATAATTTTTAGTTTGTTAAATTCTAAACCGTTAGTTCCTAGGCAACAGTATGAGAAACCGTCAGTTATTTCTTCATCGGTTGCGTTGTTAAAAAACCATTTTCCATCTAAAGTTGTGACGCCACGAAATGTTATAAAAGCGTTGTAGCCACTGACGTTTGAACCAGGACCGATCAAATACCCCCACCAGGCTTGAAACTCGGGATATCCTTCCGGTATATCACATGACATTTCAATTGGATTTCCCATTAGTACTGTCATGTTTAATATCTCCAGTTTAGGCCATTTGACATACTGTAGTTTGAGATTGTATATGCTTCCAGAAGTTATGCCGACGTAGTCTATTTTCTTTTTTAAATATATACAAAAACATTGATAGCGGCCAGCAGTATATTTCGACATGTTTTTGAGAACTAATGTTTTGTTATTTTGATGATGCCAGATTAAACTTCCATTTAAAGTCCATATGTAGACGTGGTAGGTACTGTAAAAAGAAATAAACTTATTTGATTGTAAATATCTGGGTCCACCATTGTACCCGCCCAATATTGTACATATATAGGTAGTTAAGTAAGCAATATTTATGTAAATAGTTAGTAGATAGGTATTTTTGTTTCATTTTCTTTTTGTGTATGGGTGTCATTTGCCTGAAATAAATATTTTCATTTCATTTCATTTCATTCATTTCATTTCATTTCATTCATTTCATTTCATTTCATTGTTCATTGGCGGTCTAGGTCGCCGTAACATTTCCGGTTTTTCTTTATTGCAAAATAGCTCTTGTTCTTTGGCAATATAGTCTAGGGCTAACAAAACCATAGCCGAATCTGTTACGGCCTCCTAGACCGCCACTGTTCTGTCACTTGCAAAAGTCCTTAAATAGTGTAAAAACATTTCTAATACATCTGTAAAAAACCTTTCTCATACATCACATTATAATTATTTTATACATACATACAAACGCGATGAGTGTTGCGAATATGCCGGTAAATGTAATTCTAGTTTTATGCTAACTCTGTATGGACTAAAATACGTCACTGTACATAGTCGTAGCACCATATATCTACCCGTATATATACCCATCCTACCCATTCTTTTACTTACTTATTCTTCTTACTTTCTTTTACTTATTAGTTATTTACTTATTTTACTATATCAATACATAGTATAAAATAAAGTCGCTTCCCGCGTCTGTCCCTATGTATGCTTAAATCTATGCAACGGATTTTGAAGAGGTTTTTTTTAATAAGAAGAGTGTTTCAAGAGGAAGGTTTAAAAGTATAATACACTACAAGGTTAGGCGGTACGAAGTTCGCCAGGTCGACTAATAATTATAATAATAATGAAATTTGGTACATAACATAGTCTAGAGCCTAAAAAATGATATACTTAGGCTACTTTGTATGCGTAATACGGGAACGGAAAAAAAAAATTTGCTTTTTAAGAGGCATAGCACAGCTAAAGTAGCGCCACCCGCGAAAAAAATTAATATCATCCAAACTAAGGCAAATATCAAAAATGTGAAACAGTATTCCACTAGATAATGCTGCCTAGTATTTTTAGGGCACTGTTGTATAGGTTTTAGGTTAAAGACCAATGAAGGCTACTAATTGTTGCCAAAAGTGGCCGTTTTAGAAACAATCAGTAGCTTTCTTTTTTCTCTAACCTACAAGCTATACAACAGTGCCCTATACATTTTTGATATTTGCCTTAGCTTAGAAGATATTGATTTTTTTGCGGGTGGCGCTACTTTAGCTGTGCTATGCCTCTTAAAGGGAATTTGCGCAGACCTTTGGACCATACTAGTTTAATATCTTAAAAAAACTTACAAATTTGGTGGAACTGGGCTTAAAGTGTCGCAGGTCAGAGTCACAGTTGAATTTTCTTTAAAAATAACTTCTTTATCGACCAAATATTTAACATTATTATCAGATATTTGGTTCTCATTTTCAAATCTTGATTCAGAATGAATTAAATCATTATTATGTTTATAAAAAAATTCATTATCGACCAAGGACTTGAAATCCTCATCCCATACTTGCTGTCCAAAACCTGAAATAAAAGAAATATACTTAATAATTTTTATTATAACCGATAAACGTCTACTGCTGGTCATAGGTCTCGCCCACAGATTGCTACAAGTATACACAATATGAAAGGAGTTGGCGGCGAACGTCACGCTTCGTAAGGCAGGTTGGCGATAGCAGTGTGTCTCCTCAAATTTTAATGCACGGTCTCCCTCTTGACGTAGGAGGTTTTGCCAAAATCACCAAGCTTGGGAAGCTGGTTGCCGATCGCAATATGGCTCTTCAAGTATTTCAAGCCACCTCCGTAGTTCAGTGGCGTAGCGCGTCGCGTCTTTGATTAGGGCACGGAAGGTTGTGGGTTTGATCCCCGCAGAAAACACCACATATTGATTTCTCACAAAAATCACGTTGTGGTTGTTTTCGGTTGGATAGGACATTGCAGGCTTGAATGACCTGTTTGTCCGAAAAGTAAGATGATTCCGTGCTTCGGAAGGCACGTTAAGCCGTTGGTCCCGGCCGCAGTAGTGGTCGTTATAACCGCGGCGACAAGCTGGCCCCTTGTCACGTTGGTAATAAGGCATAAAAACTCGGCTAAACGTGGGTCTGGCTCTTGAGCCAGTACCTCTGCCTAACCCTTCGGGGAATAAAAGGCGTGAGATTATGTATGTAAGTATTTCAATGAAGTACGCTGCTGCCCGTCCTTCGGCGGTTCTCTTCGTCGTCGCCTTTTTCTACACCCTTGGAAGAAGATAGGGTTGTGGTATTTTATGACGCCTCCACACGGTCACTTCATCATCAATACAAGTCGCTTCCCGCGTCTGTCCCAATTTATGCTTATATCTTTAAAACTATGCAACGGATTTTGATGCGTCTTTTTTTTAAAGAAAGAGTGATTCAAAAGGAAGGTTTTAATGTATAATACATGCACAACATAGTAATAGCTAAGGCGGTACGAAGTTCGCCGGGTCGACTTGTTAGAAGAATAAAAAATGTTTCAATGACAGGACATCATGACTGATGAGATGCTGCAATTGACGGCAGTCCTCAAAAGCCCAAATCAATATATATAAAACTCTTCCGTTACTGACTGACTGACTGACTGACTGACAGACAACGCAGAGCCGAAACTACTGGGCGTAGCGGGCTGAAATTTTGCACGTGGGTTCCTTAGGGAGCGTGTAAGTGAGCACTAAGAAGGGATTTCCCGAAATTCCCACGGGAACGGGAAAAAACAGGATTTTTGTGTTTATAAAAAATCTGCGCGGAAAATACCGCGGGGCAGCCTCTAGTTTTTAATATAAAGAGATGCTTTACTTTGTAATAAAATTAAATACTACTTTCTAAAAATAGTACTTACAACAAGAAATAATGCACATAAGTGCAAAACTTATAGAATTTATCATAATTGGGTCCTGTAACAATAAGTATATCATTAAAATTTTAAATAAAAACAACAATAATAATTCTTAATTGAAATTTAAAAACTTAACCCAGGATCTTAGAGAGTGGAAAGATATCTCTGCCTACCCCGATGTAAGACAGGCGTTATGTAATGTATGAATGTATTCAGTACTCACGATTTAACTTTTTACAAGACTCTCTAGCCAATAAAACTGTTATAGTATGAAATACACTATTATTTATACTTCTTCATTGGTTGCCAATGGTAAGTACATTTATGGGCAAAATTAATAGGCCATATTTTACTTTTCCTTTTTCACTATCTCTCTGATTTATTGGCAGTGATATTGTCTGTGACTTTAAGATTCCCGGTTTGTTTCCGGTGGAGCAACCTATAGGTTCTGTTTATAAATCTGTATCTAATATGGGATATATTTCGGGATGAATCCCGGTTCGATGAATAACGTATACAGTTTCGGGTACTCTAGATTCTATTTTTTTTTTATTTATTGGTAAAATATATTTCTTCCTGGCAACCTACCTGGTATTAAATGTAAAAAAAACTGTTACGTTTTAGTATTTAAAGTAAATTTAACCACAGTAAAAAATAATGTGTGGACTACTATTTTTGTTAGGTAACTTTTATCTAATTGTCGTTAAACTCGAAACATTTGAAATTCCAAATTTATATATTTAGGTACAATAATATTCTATTTATTATGAACTAGAGGCTGCCCCGCGGTTTTTCCCGCGCAGATTTCTCATAAACACAAAAAATCCCGTTTTTTCCCGTTCCTGTGGGAATTTTGGGAAATCCCTACTTAGTGCTCACCTATACTCTCCAAGGAACCCACGTTCCAATTTTCAGCTTTCTACGCCCAGTAGTTTCGGCTCTGCGTTGTCTGTCAGTCAGTCAGTCAGTCAGTAACGGAAGAGTTTTATATATATTGATGAAGAATAATATAAATTCCGTCATGTAAACTGCTTTTCTTAGGAATTTAGATTACCTGCAATATCTGTTAAGTTTTGTATTATTATATTATTTTTGTTACTTAATAACTAATTACTAAAAGCACATTGTTGTTTTGCCTCTTTGCTCCCCAGCAGAGATAAGGCAAAATTTAATGAGTAAGTTTGTAATTATAAGAAACTTACTGTTGTTTTCGCACTGCCACGCAAAGGCTTCTCTCCTTTTCATCCATTCCTCATGTTCTTGCGCGATCTGCCACCATTTCTTATCTACAGCGCCCATAGCTCGTTGCTCAACTTTTTTTTTCGCCGTGACCACGGTACCTATTCGCGTCTTCCGGTCGTCTAGCCCATATGGCGTATTCGATGTGGTAGATTTTTTACACTTTCTAGGAAAAAGTACTGACCATAATTCGATGATAATATAATAATAACACTAATAACACATCACACTCAGAGCCCCTAACTAGGAAGAACCTGTATCTAGGGCGCCCGAAACACACACAGAGACGAACATCACACCCAGACCGGAAACAAACATCGATATTCATCATATCAATATTCGCCCCGCCCAGGAATCGAACCCGGGTGCACACGCTTACTCAGTCCACATCACTGCCAACTGAGCTACGGAGCAGTCAAATGAATGATGATGAATTTATAATAATTATGAATACGAGGGAGCACCTCGCGGCTTCGTCCTACCATTTTCCCTTCAATATTCAAAATGCATTTTTTCCCGTTCAGGTATATTTTTAACCCCCGAACGAAAATTCCGAGAGGCGTGTTATAATTTTAACGTGTGTATCTGTCTGTGTATCTGTCTGTGGCATCGTAGAGCCCAAACGGATGAACCGATTTTCGTTTAGTTTTTTTTTGTATCATAGATAATTTCAGGCCGAGTGTACTTAGTCATGTCTGATGAAGAATAATGGATGAGAGGATCTAACCACCTTCCATTTGTCCTATCGATTTAAAATTTGGTACGGTGTTACTTCAATAAAATTGAAAGTATATGTTAAGGTAACCATAACCTGATCTGCCGTTTGAAGATGATCAGCTCTCAATAGCAAATGGTTTGCTGCAATCTGGCTTTCGGAAGGGCCGCGGAACGGCTACTGCTTTACTGGACGTTGTAGACAACGTGCTCTCCGCGCTTGACGGGGGCCAGAGCACAATTCTGGTACTGCTGGATTTTTCCAGAGCTTTCGATTGCATTAGCATTCCCCTTCTCTTATCCAAGATGTCGTTTTATGGATTTGACAGTTCTGCTGTTAAGTGGTTTGGTGATTATTTAACGGGTCGTTCGCAAATTGTAGGGTTACAAAAATCTAATGGTACAACGCAATTTTCAGTATCTAAAATGCTCTCAAGAGGAGTTCCTCAGGGCTCCATACTTGGACCACTTCTATTTATAATGTATAGCGCCGATATCACGAACTACATTAAACAATCCAAGTACCATCTGTATGCAGATGACGTACAACTCTATTCATCAGTTGTACCAAAAGATGCAGGTACAGTTGTAGGCACAATAAATACAGAATTGGATGAAATTGCGCGGTGGTCATGTCCTAACGGCCTGGTACTTAATCCCACTAAATCCAAGTATCTTGTACTGGGCACCAAGCTTCAAATCCATAAGACGGTGCAAGCCCTTTCCGACAATGATATAGCCATTTTGGGCGAACCAGTACAAAGGGTGGTAGAAGCAAGGAACCTCGGACTGCTGATGGATGGCGAGTTACACTTCGAGAATCACATCGCTAGCATTGTTGGCAACTGCTTCTATCGTCTTAAGATTCTTTATAATATACGTGATTACCTTAGAACTGATTTGCGTGTCAGTCTATGTGAATCACTTATATTATCAAGATTAAACTACTGCGATGTCGTTTATGGTGGCTGTATCCTTGGTCGGACAAAAAGGTTAATACAGCGTGTACAAAACGCATGTGCACGTTTTTGTTTCCACGTCCCTCCTAGATCCCACATTACTCCGTACTTGAACGCCGCGAAGCTCCTAAACATGGAGGCTCGTCGGGAACTTCACCTTGCTACGCTTCTGTTTGGTGTTGTTCGCGCCAAAACACCTACCTATTTGTATCAAAAGATGGAATGGTCGTCAAGACTGCGTGAGGTGCACAGAACCAGGCTGCGCATCCCAAAACATCGAACGATGGCTTTTCGAGGAAGTTTTAGGTATGCGGCGACCAAGTGCTGGAATAATATCCCTCCCCCGGTCCGTGAAGCTTCAAGTAGGTATACCTTTGTGCGTAAGCTCAGGGTATACTTGATTGACCAGCAGAGACTTTAAACTTCATTTCCTATTCTCACCACTGCCCCGCATTCTACCGTTGCCGCTGACCACGCTGTCTGAGACGTAACGACTCGTAGTCGCATCAAAAGTATTTATTATATGTATGCATTCATATCACGGTTTATTTATCATAGTATTTTATGTAGTATTTTTATGTTGGGTACACAAAACAAATTTATATATACGTATATTTGTAGTATATCTTGTCAATGTGTGATTATTGTGGGTACATGCTCTCGCAAATGACGCTTGTGGGTCACTGCTGGCATTGACTGAAAATCAGCGCTGTTGGTGAAAGCCTTCAGCAAATGCTGAGTCAGTGCCATTTTGCACCAACTGCGACACACCATACGCACCTGTTTTCATTTAGTATTTATTTTAATTTATAATTATTACTTTTTATGTTTAATTTAATTTGTTTTTGATTTTACGTCCGTGTTTTGTGTTAATTTTTGTTTAAGTATTTGTTTTTGTATTTCATGTGTAATTGGTGTGTGTTTAAGTTGACGCAAATAAACATTTCTTTCTTTCTTTCTTTCAATAGTGGATGAGGGGCTCTAACTACCTTCCACATGTCCTATCGATTTGAAATTTGGTACCGTGTTACTTCAATGATATTAAAAGTATATGGTAACGCAACCATTATCTTTTTAAGATGATAAGCTCTAGTTCTAGTTAAGTTGATGAGGGGTCTGAATGGGTCAGGGGTTTTTATTTTTTTTAATTTGAGTTATTGTAATAAAAAGTATACTGTTTATTATTGGTTTCAAGCTATTCTACTTTACATTTTCATTCCAATCGTTATAGAATTACTTTCGCGTTAATGTATGCTATTTCGTAAAAAAAGTAAAGCAGTATGCCGGTTCAGCAAGTTTATTCATTAAATTCAACCACATACTTGAGTTCAAGTTTACATTTAAGATTTTTCTGTTAAACTATAAAGTCGGGCCGATTCAATTCAGGATCAAAATGGCCGCATAAAATCCAATTCTAAATCCATCCGACCTCACAAAGGAGACGCGATTTATTCAAAAACACCTTTGGAAACTGTTTTGATGTAAGGATACTTACAGACTTTGAGGTTTGCTTCGAAAAATTATTCAAAGTGTAATTCTGCATATGACATATTGAGCATCCGAGTTTAAGTGACCTTTTTATATTTATATTTTTTATCTTAATAGTAATATTGTTTTATCTTGTGTGCGTGTAGTGGCTTTTTAGAAAACCACCATCCCATCTCCTTTTTGGACGTCGTAGAAGGCAACTAAGAGAACGGAAGATATGCAGAAAAATACATGCATCTTTCTTTGCAAAATACATGAAGAGATATACTGCGATCGCCAACCAAGGGACACAAACACACACAAGGGAGGAGAATTGTCCTTAATGTAGCCTAGCAGATATGTTTGCCCCAGTCTAAATCTAAGTATAGGGTAAATTGAGAAAACAATAAATGAATGAGTATTGAGATGGTTGCAATCTTCGTTTTCTTCGACTCGTCTTATCCTTAGCCGGGACATAGGGCTTAAAGAATATCTCTCCACTTTAGGCATGCTTGAACAACCAGTGTTTAACTCCTTCCAAATCAGAGACTGTATTCGCTTTATTAAAAAAAACACAAGTAACAGTAAAAGTAAACCCTTAAACACAAAGAAATCGACGGGTCTGCCCTCAAGATTTATGAAGCAATAACTCGCTCCTAGTCTAGCCGCAATTTGGTACAAGCGCCTGTGATAGTGTCACCGCCGGGTATTATCTTGAAGGATAGTCGCCTTGCCGAAAGGTGTCTCAGTGTCTTACTGTGGTTTGTATTAGGTATTTAAGAGCCAGTTTACAGCGATGCTAGCGCCATTCGCAAAAAAAAAAAATTATCTTCTAAACTAAGGAAAATATCAAAAATGTGGCACTGTATGACACTAGATAATGTAGCCTAGTATTTTTAGGGCACTTCTGTACAGCTTTTAGGTTGAAGATCAAAGAAAGCTACAAAGTTTTGCTAAAAGTGGCCACTTTGGGCAACAATCTATGTATTTTTTGTTCTTTTTACTTAGGACTACTTTGCTGTGCTCAAAAAATACTAGGCTACATTATCTAGTGTCATACAGTGCCACATTTTTGATATTCGCCTTAGTTTAGAAGATATTAATTTTTTTCGCAAATGGCGCTAGCATCGCTGTAAACTGGCTCTTAATGTCTGTGCTTTGTGTTAACTCGCTCGAATTTGCACTCGGAAGAGCAATTCTCGAGTACTGACTATCCTGGCTCGAGCCCTGGCATACTCCATCGAGCATATGCTTCTCTGTCTTGAAGTTGGAACTCGACTGGATATATCATTTTGGAGCGGAGAACGAAAATTTACATTTTGACAAAATGGAGTGCTACTCCAAACGCAGACTCGACGTAATGTCAGCCTAATACCACAAACATACACAAGTATTTGCGAAAACCAAAAGTTACGCATGAAATTACCGGTGGAAAAGGATACAGAGGCTAAACGGTATTGCGCACAGTTCGCGCACAAAATGTTCGCACAAATGTTCATGTACGTTCACAGTTATAGTTCATCTCACCAAACTGTAAAGTCTTTGCGAACGGGAGTAGAATCTAACTAGCAGTAGAATAGAAGAAGAAGAATGTACCTAAGTTCATAATAATAATGATGATTAGTGGTTTTACACTGTATCGGTCAGCAGATAGCCATTACTTAACCTAGAGTATAATAGTATAACCGAAAACATAACATTAATATCTCCAAAAATATTCGGCCTCTGTAAACCGGAACCATTTCGAGATAGTAGAACCTAACTGATAAAGGGAAGCCTAAACTGAATTATTATCATGTTAAAATATGTCTGTTTTTGTTACATTTTCGGTGATAGAGGCTTTACCATAAAAAAGGGTTATTAAAGGGTATGTAATTATGATCATGGTTGCTATGCTTAAATTACCTAAAGCCTTTAAAACTTTGACAACGTGAAATAGTGACTATTCCATATTTATTAACATTTAAATAAACCTTCCCTGGACTACGACAAACTTAACACAAAACCGAAAACGTAAATCAGCCCAGCTGTTGTCGAGTTTTAGCGTGACAAACAAACAGCTATTTATTAAAATAATTTCCTTCCAGAAAGGCCATCCCAGAACACTAGTTAGATATTTATCGAGACTTGATATTTTAAAAGAAAGAATCTTTTAGACTGATGCCTTCTCACGAACGTCGTCAGTTTGACGCGCCCTATCAATTGTCTAACTAAAACTTAAAATTTTAAATATCGAATGTCGATAACATATCGAGTGCGCAGGAATAAACCTCTCTTTATATCATAAAAAAACAATCTTGATCTTCTATATTTTTATTTTAGATTAATGACACTGTTCGTTCGTCTTTTTATAACAGTTTTAGTGCTCGCACCGCTCAGACAATCTATTAAAAGGCCATCCAAAGTTTTCCTCTCAACTTTACTGCTGGCAGGTTTGATCTTGGCCGTTAATAAAAAAGAAACATTTTACTTTGGTAACATAAATAAGTTTATTACGAGCTGTGTTTGTTTTTTTTTTTTGTATATAGATACTTTACCCGTGTGCCTTTCTTTTTGTTACCATCATAAGGGCGTATCATCAATACAAAGTATAAAATAAAGTCGCTTCCCGCGTCTGTCCCTATGTATGCTTACTTTAAAACTACGCAACGGATTTTGATGAGGTTTTTTTAAATAGAGAGAGTGACGAAAGGGGAAGGTTTATAAGTATAATACATGCACAACATACTTACAGGTTAGGCGGTGCGAAGTTGGCCGGGTCAACTAGTTTACGTATAAAGCTGGTAACAAGCGCTTGTTAGCGCTGGTTCGAAAAATGTATAGAAAATACCAGCGCTGACATTCGCGCTGGAAGAAGAGTCTATGTCCGCGCAGGTGTTTTCTATATATTTTTCGAACCAGCGCCAACAAGCGTTTGTTACCAGCTTTGTCCGTAAATGCACCCTTCGACTACCTACCTATTAGTTGCCATATTTGTAACAATCTTAAGGCTACCATACCCATACCCATAGTAAGTAATTATTTTAAGAAAAAATATTATGTTAAGTTGATGTTGATTGCCTAAGTTCCTATCTTTTTATCATCATAATGTCAGCTGAGAAACATCTACTGTTGGACATAGGCCTCTCATCTACTAATCGCCAGAAGGAAAAACATTTGGGGGTGCGGGTTTGCCGCAATAGCCACGCTTGGCAGGTGCCTGGCGATCACAGTACATACAGCTTTCAAAATAAATGAAATTGAAAAAAATTTACTGTCAATCACTGTCAGTTTTACTGAGAGTCTCTAAGCTTTATGGCACATGGTTAAGGGCCAATCGAGTGCCGTTCTAATTTTCGATTAAAACCTTTGAATATATTTTACAGACAAGATATAGGTAATCTTTTCTCTTTTTCCGCCCGGTATCTTTAGGCGGGGTCCGTAACTTATAATAGGAAGTCATATGGTTCGATTAACGAAACGTCGATGGAACAATTCTTCGAATAGACGTTAGCTCGAAACAAGTTTTGGTCGAAAAATGTTTCCTTAAATGAACGTTTGTTCGAAAAATTATTGAGCGATAGAGCGAATTCAGACTTAGTAGGTTGCAAATGTACCAGGCTAACATGAAATAGTAGAAGGTTAAGAAGCGCTGCAAAAAGAGCTGATCGCGCCTCGGCAGATTTTTGATGGCCTCATGCTTGGCTATACAAATCAAGTATTTTGTATATAAGTAAACAGTATATTTCAGAACCAAGAGAGGCGTGATTGCGACAGAACCATCAATCACTTTTATCTGACGCTGTTACGGCTTTGTCGTCGAAATGACGTAATAAAAGAGATGGAAAAGATGCTTCAATCGCTGGAAGTAAGCGCTTCAAGCGGAATTATCGTTCGGTTATGGTTAGATTATAATTCTATTAACATTATTTTCATATGTCGTTTTTTACTTCTCGGAATTCCTATGCGTAGTCACATACTTCGGAGTTGTATGTGATTATAGTCCAAAAGCAATAATGTGCATAGAAATCTTCATCATGTATCTAGGTGGTTAAGTTCATTTTCTCTATGCGTCATTTAGTAAAATTATGTTTTTTGATTCGGGTGTTTTCGTGAAAACGATAATTGGCGATGATCTGCATGCGTTTTATTCATTTGGGAGTACTGTACGCAGAATTGATGGAGGTTTATTTTACCTACAATCTATTTGTGTTACTTTAGGTGTAAATGTAAATTTTTATACTATGATGTGACTCAGTAGTTGAAAGGAATTGCTTGTGGTGATAAAGTCATATTATTATTTATAACTAGCTGTCCCGGCGAACTTCGCATCGCGCCGTAAAATTTGTACTCTCTGTACTAATTTCTCCCCTGTTTTTCCATTTGTTCTAACCTTTTATACCTTCCGTGGACTACTAAGAACATTTTAAAACCAAAATCAGCTAAAACGGACTCGATTTTTATCGATACTAACGAACCACGATTCATTTTTATATTATATAGTGGATATTATTTTTTATAGGGAGTGGTGGCTCTAGTCATCACCATCATCATCAGCCTAAAGACGTCCAAAAAAAAAAAGTGATATCAAGTAATAAATAAAATAATGTATATATTTTTAATTTAAAGCTACAGTTACAAAGTCATCATCATCATCATCATTTCAGCCGTAGGACGTCCACTGCTGGACATAGGCCTCCCTCAAGGCTCTCCATCTGTACCGATCGCAGGTGGCCTGCATCCAGCGTGGACCCGCAGCCTTGCGCAGATCATCCGTCCATCTGGTTGGTGGACGTCCTACGCTGCGCTTGCCGATCCGTGGTCTCCACTCGAGAACTTTTCGGCCCCAGCGGCCATCTGTTCTGCGGGCTATATGACCTGCCCATTGCCACTTCAACGAGCTTATCCGCTTGGCTATGTCGGTGACCCTGGTTTCTCTGCGTATGTCCTCATTTCTGATTCGATCCCGCAGAGAAATCCCGAGCATAGCCCGCTCCATGGCTCGTTGAGCTACTCGGAGCCTGTTCATAAGCCCTATAGTGAAGCACCACGTTTCAGAACCGTATGTCATCATTGGCAGCACACATTGGTTAAATACCTTCGTCTTCAGGCACTGAGGAATATTGGACGAGAAGACGTCGCGTAGTTTCCCGAACGCCGCCCATCCAAGCTGGATTCGGCGATTGACCTCCTTCTCGAAGTTGGACCTACCTAACTGGATGGTTTGTCCTAGGTATACGTACTCGTCGACAACTTCGAGAACCGAGTTCCCAACCATAACTGGGGTAGGCAGAACATGGACATTAGACATGACCTTCGTCTTGTCCATGTTCATTTTAAGGCCCACCTGTTGGGAGACTCGGTTGAGGCCTTCGAGTTACAAAGTAGATAATAATATATATATATTTCAATATTTCCTATAGATTAAAAAAAAAAGAACATTTTGTCCGAAATGAAAATTGGCTGAAAACATAACAACATTAATAAATCGAACGGAATGGGTAAATTCTCAGCGGAGGGTATCATTAACTCTGAATAGCAAACTTATGGAAATGTAATCTCTATAAATATATATTTTATACATTGTTAAACTTTTTGCATACTTAGTCTTAAGTTTGTTATTCTTAACTAGTGGGAGGAGCATCTACTCACCCCACAGGATTATCCTACATTAGGAAGTAGAAATCCAGTCCCAGATTTGTATAAAAAGCCTAAAAACTTTTTGGAAATGAAAAACTTTTTTTTTATTTTTATTTTTTAATATTTATTTTTATTGTGTCCCACTTATATTTAATAACCAGAATATTATAGTAGTCTCTTTTTATAAGTTGAAATGTGAAAAATGTTCACTCCCAATTTAAATTGATTAATTATTTAGATCATCATAACCATCATCGTTTCAGCCTAAAGACGTCCACTTCTGGATAAATGCCTCCCCATAAATCGCCACAAAAATTATTCAGATGATTTCGTGTAAAGTATGTGTAATTATTACATAATAAACTTTTAAAATACATTTATAGTTATTTTTTGTATAATATCTACTATCAAAGTTTCCTAGTCCATTTTTATAAGGAAAGGGAAATAAGTGAACCAATCCACTTCCTTCCTTAACACCGAAAAGTAATACTTTGGAAACGAAATAATAAAACGCTAGAAAAGTATTTTCTTTGGCACGGGATGCTAGCATCATCTTAACATTTATTTATTTTTATTGAACACATTCACACATAGTGTTCGCCTTTTAAATACTCGAAAACGTTATATATAACTATAAAAGTACTGGCATAGGTACTATAAAAAAAAACAAATAGTAAATTAAGACGAGGCGAAGACAAAAACCATGGATGGAGCAAAGCCGTCCTTTAATGGAGACCAAGAGATATTAGAGAGAGAGAGATAGTGCAGGCAGACCACCATCCAGATGGACCGACGATATAATGACTGGTTGCTGGGGAGCTGCTTGGGAGACTTAGATGAGATTCACAGCTGACAGAGCGAACTGAAAAATAATTGGAGAGGCATTCGCCCAACAGTAGGCTGATATGTGCTGAGGAAGAAGAAGAACACAAAAACAGAGAAGATAAAAATTTAAACCGGTCTCTAAAATCTATGGCACAGGGTTCAAAACAGCTGTTCAATCGCTAATTATTGTAAACTATCTTAAGACCTTTCCGGCTTTACCACAAAAAGAGTTAAGCCTGGTCTTATTCAATAAACTAGGTTTAAATCACTATTTCTTTATACAAATTTGCGAATTAGACCGATCTAACTTTTTTGTGGTAAGGGTGTTCAAGTTTTAGCATAAGTAGTTTCTAGGCGTAGCAGCGTAAGCTCGATGGGCGTAGCAAGCAACCTGTCTGCTACGCTTTTTAAAAACAAACGTAGCACATAGCTAAGCTACGTTGTAGCGTAGCGCAGAGGAAAATAATTTTTACCACAGGCCTTGATGGTGGCTTTATTTTTATTTTCGAGTTCGCTCTGAGTGTATTGCATTTTTTATTGCCTTCATAAATGCATGTGAAACAAAAATGGGAAGATTTTGTTGTTTATATTTTTTATGCACAGTGGCGGTCTAGGAAGGCGTAACAGATTTGTCTATGGTCTCGTCCCTAGACTGTATTAACAATGAAGAGCTATTTTGCAAAACAGAAATACCGGAAGTGTTACGCCGTCCTAGACCGCCACTGTAGCTACGAACTTTGAATATTTGAACGATTATTAGGAAAGGCGTTATTTCCTTCGCCGACTTGCAAATAAAAATGTAGGGCACATGTTTTGCAATAATTAAAACAACAAAGTAACAATTTTAATTTTTAATATTTTTATCAAATCGAAAACGATATAAACTTTTCAAAAACTTTACAAATAATAAGGCATATTATTGAATAAAAACAGTTATATTTAAATACATTATTACATTTACAGGAAAACGCTGTGATTTTCTAATGAAACTAATGATATTTTTGAAAAACGCATTTAACTTACAAATTACGTGACTAGAATTTTAAGTGATTTTTTTTTTGAGTTGTTGTGACAAAATTTTATGATTAAAAAAAAGTGTATTTTTTATTATTGCAAAATCGGGTATTAATCATATTCTTATAGCATTAATTATATTCTTATAAATTGCATATTTTTAATAGTTAAAATCTATGACTAGAGACCTTTTTTTAAGAAATTCACAAACACGTTAAAGCAATATATAAATGTATTTCAAATTATAATTTTATATGTTTCCTACCGTTTTTTATTTATTTTGGTTACTTAAAATTCAAAACAGGGTTACCACTTGGAAAAAATCTTAAATGATTTAATAAGTTTTTTTTTTGTTTTATAAAAATTACATTATAAAAGTTTCATATTATTTTAAATCGAATTTGAGCACAGAAAATTTTAAAGTATTTAAAATACTTATTTTTATATACATTCAACAGATTAAATATACCGTCATGGCTTTACAAAGTGCAAATACATAATTTTTATACCTCATTTTAGAAAACACCATGCAAGAGAGAAGAGGTATGCGAGTTAATGCGGAACAGAGAAAGATATATTTTATAATTTTCTGTCTCAGTATAGGCTATAAAGAAATGTAAGCTTTCGGCAGAAATAATAAATTATTAAATATATATTTTTTAATTGTTCATACGAAAAGAACCAATAATAATTAAGTTTTTATTATTATTAAGTTTACTGTTTTAAAATATTACTTTTATTGGTTTAATACACTCTGATTAAAAGAAAAAAAAAACTGTTTTTTTATTAACAATAAAAATTTCCTTCCTACATTCGCAGCCTACATTACATAGGCGTTAGACAACCCTACCCAAAATAAAGAGGTCATCTAAAACACCTGTACTCTATGATTCTCTCTGTCGCACACGATGATGTTCCCATTTGACATAACTGCAATGCCTTCAAGTCCTTTGAACTCTCCGTCACTGGAACCCCAGGACCCGAAGGCTCTCAGGAAGGCTCCATCAGGGTGGAAGATCTGGATCCTATTATTTCCGGAGTCAGCGACTACTATGTAGCCTTGATCATCCACGGCCACACCTCTGGGGAAGAAAAGAGTTATATTTTAATACCTCAATTTTTTTTTTTTTGAATTTTGTGATAATTCACTAAGAAGAGGCTGTATTTAGGGTTTCTGAAACACATACAAAGACAAAACACACCTATACCCAGGAAGCAAACATCGATATCCATAATATTATTATTTGTCGCAGTCAGCATCATTGCCAATTGAACCACGGAGGTGTATAATAATAATTATAATAATAATAACGCACTCAGAGCTCCTAACTAGGAAAAACCTGTATCTAGGGGACCCGAAACATATACAGAGACAAACATTACACCAAGACCGGAAACCAACATCGATACTCATTTTAACAATGTTGAAACAGTGCACACTTTTCTCGGTCTAAATATCTGCCAACTGAGCTACGGAGCAGTCACGATGACTGTAAAGTGCCGATAATAATATAAAAATGATATTTTAAATAATCTATCTTTACTAAAAATCCAATAGCCTATATAAGAACTACCTATTTAAATGCCCTTTCAGTTTGTGTAACCACACCGAAATAAATGTATAAGCATTATTATCAGAACCGAATTTTATAAATAAAAAAAAAAACAATTATAAAATTGAAGCCTAACGAAGGCAACCCAAATTGCGGTTTAAAATCTCTGTTTAAAATACATTCACCGTTTTCAATACGTTTCATTTGTGCCTTCATAAAGTATAGTTGTGTGCGTGTCTGTGTGATTCACACACATGTGTGGAAGCTATGTGTGAATCGGAAACGGTTTCCCTTTGACCTTCGGGTAAACATTTTTAATCCCTCAATATTGAGGTAAGCGATTCTCTTTTTGAATATTGAAAGGAAATGATCGACTATGTTATTAAAATATCGAGGTTTTTATAAAATATTAATTAATGCGCAAACGCGTTACTCTCGGATCCAAAAAGGATGTATGGGTCCAGTAGACAAGTTTTCAAAACCACATTATTAAAAGAACTGTAAGTGTAAAAAACTTGTAGGTAAAAAAAGCGAGCCTATACAAAAAAGATTGATAACTAAAATTAAACTTAAAAAAAAGTAATGCAATTTTTTCCTTTTTTATTAACCGATTGCAAAAAAGGAGGTTATCAGTTTGACCTGTATGTATGTATGCATGTATGTATGTTTGTCCGCGATTATCTCGAGTTTGGCTGCACTGATTTTGATGCGGTTTTCAGAAAAGTATTCGTTACATTCAGGAGACGGTTTTAGTACCGATTTTAACCGACTTCGAAAAAGAGGAAGTTCTCAGTTTATGTTTGTGTTAGTTTATTGAAGGCAGTGTTTACAGTTCCTTTTTTGTAAAAAAGAAATTATTTCATTTTACATTCGATCGTACATTTCTAAGGCGCAACCCTATTCTTCAGTATAACACGGTTGTATTAAAAATAATGTAAACACCTCACGTATCCAGGTCGTGTGTGCTACTCTATTTCTATATGTTGCCGAGTCGGTCAAGGCGCGGATACCTTTCAGTGTGTATTCAGTTTTGTTTGATTAAAAATTTAATTTTGAAACACTATTTTATTTGTCTGTGAGAAATATTATTTAATAATTTATACATAAGGTTTATGTACCTGTATGCCCCTTTACGTCTTATCTATCTTTGTTTGGTTTTGTTGATTTAGTAACATCAATATCATTATAATCAAAGTATAAAATAAAGTCGCTTCCAGCGTCTGTCCCTATGAATACTTAAATCTTTAAAACTATGCAACTGATTTTGATGCGGTCTTTTTTACTTAGATAGAGTGATTGAAGAGGAAGGTTTATAAGTAGTACACATGCACAAGATAGAATTAGGTTGGGCGGTACGAAGTTCGCCGGGTCGACTAGTTAACAATAAAACTAGACCATCATCGGTATCGCGGGATATTGCCCGATCCTCGAGAGGCGTTTGAGGGGACGAATCCAACTCGTAGAGAGTTTAACTATTTTATTTTTGGATACCACACATATATGCTCCTTATAAATTTTTAAAAGCAATATTTCTTCATAAAAAAAAACTACAATAATAGTAAACTATTTATTTTGTTTTTAAAAAAAGGTCTTTAAGAAGTAATTGGATTCGAAAGTAATATTATTTTGCAAAATGAAATTTCAAATAAAAGCTATTTTGTTGTTCAAACGAAACAGAATCTAATCAAGTTTTGCATTTTGATAAATATTATAAATACAAGCTTTTTTTAGGGTTTCGTACCTAAGAGTTAAAACGGGACCTTATTTAAAGTGGAAATACTTTCGTATATCTCTCATTATTTGACTGCTCCGTAGCTCAGTTGGCAGTGATGTGGACTGAGCAGCGTGTGCACCCGGGTTCGATTCCCGGGTGGGGCGAATATTGATATGATGAATATCGATGTTTGTTTCCGGTCTGGGTGTGATGTTTGTCTCTGTGTGTGTTTCGGGCACCCTAGATACAGGTTCTTCCTAGTTAGGGGCTCTGAGTGTGATGTGTTATTATTATTATTGTTATTATTATCACAAAGGAAAGACTCTACTGTTGAACATAGGTTGGTGAGATAGGGGGGTAGTAATCTACAACGCTACTATATGGCACACGATCACATATTTATCTTCATCATCATCAATATCAATATCAATACATAGTATAAAATAAAGTCGCTTCCCGCGTCTGTCCCTATGTATGCTTAAATCTTTAAAAGTACGCAACGGATTTTGATGCGTTTTTTTTAAATAGATAGAGTGCTTCAAGAGGAAGGTTTATAAGTATAATACATGCACAAAATATTAATAGGTTAGGCGGTACGAAGTTCGCCGGGTCGACTAGTCATCATCATAATTATAAAACCTTTAAAAGTAAAAGTAAAAAATGATTTATTCAATACAGGATACAAGATATCGCTTATTGAAAGTCAATTAGACAAATCTAATTGATATTGATACCTTATTTCGTAAAGTATCCTATACTGATAGAGGCGAGGTAGTTCAGGGTGCCCACCAATTGGCTCAGGCAAACAAATTTTTGCCTTGCCTTACAACAATGGTCTCTTGGAGACGCCCCCAAACGAGCCCTCCTCTGTCTTTAGAATTAGAACTACGATCATTAACGAAAACTAGAAAATAATAGTTTTTAAAACTACAACCCTTTTGGGACCCTTTGCTTGTAAGTCAATTTCGTAGCTGACAGAAACAGTCAGTTTGAAGCGACCAGTTTATTAGTTAGAAATTGAGTGCAGTCAACTTACGTTTTGAATTTGCAATTAAATCAAAGTTCAACATTCGTTTGTAATTAGCCAGATTTCTGTGAATTTACTTTTTTGTTTACGTTTGAACTTCGACTTGACTTAAACAGGTGCATTGACTGTTACGCGTTTATCAAGGTTTTAGTTATTAACTTCAAGTTCATAAATAGCTTATTAACACTATTTTGCGTAATTTAAAAGTAAATGTGTTAAAATTATGGTCAACTGACTTTCATTTAAATACTTTTTGCTATGAACTACTTACTAAAAATCAATATCAAGTTGCATTATATGAAATTTGTAAAGATAGTCTCTTTTGTAACCCACGGCCGGTCATAGGATTCCACCGTCAAATCTTCTCATCGACCGTTCTTCAGCAACTCTCCTTCATCTAGTGTACACTCGCAACCTTCACATTGAGGTTAGTCTGCCTACGCTGCGTTTTCCAGTGCGCGGTCGCCAATTAAAAACTTTTCAACCCCAGTGACCAAATAAGTTTTGTAATTCTTTTGACTTTAGTTCTTCTGCGGATCTTATAAATTTGTGATTTGATAACACAGTTATGTTACGCTGTCAACATAGTCAATACATAGTATGAAGCTTCCCGCCTCTGTCCCTATGTATGCTTAAATCTTTTAAACTATGCAACGAATTTTGATGCATAGTTTAAAATGAATTGATGAATTTTGATTTTTTGATTTGAAAAATTATTTCACTGGTAGGAAGCTTCACTATCCCCGAGTGTCATAGGCTATATTAGATTTTCAAAATAATTAGGGATCTTAAACTCAACAAACTTAAACTCAAATAATGTAACCCAAGGTGCAATATTTTTTCCGTTGTTTACATATTTTGACAGGTGGTCGGTTGTTGTTGTTTGTTTTTTTATTCGCCCATTCTGGGCAGTCAAGAACATAGGCAGAACATAGTCTATAGAGCCAAGTATTTAGTAGTATCTTATATTCTACTAGAGGCTGCCCCGCGGTTTTTCCCGCGCAGATTTCTCATAAACACAAAATTTTAACTTTTACTCATTTATCTGTGATTAGTTCACCAAGGGCAAAAGGGCTCCGATAGGAACAATAATTGCGAAACCATAAAAAAGGAGTAGCAAAGTAAATAAGAAAAGTGTAAAACAAACAGTAACGATAGGGTTATCGGGACAGTAGCTGTGCCCCTATCGAACACCAGTTGAAATAATGTCAAGAATATTTGTTCTTAATACCACGTAATGCCGGGTAACTGTGTTATCTTAATTGGATAAACTTATTTTTAAAATTAAACTAGAGGCTGCCCCTAGAGGTTTTTCCCGCACAGATTTCTCATAAACACAAAAATCCCGTTTCTTCCCGTCCCCGTAGGAATTTCGGAAAATCCCTTCTTAGTGCTCACCTACACTACCCAAGGAACCCACGTGCCAATTTTCAGCTTTCTACGCCCAGTAGTTTCGGCTCTGCGTTGTCTGTCAGTCAGTCAGTCAGTAAGTCAGTAACGGAAGAGTTTTATATATATTGATGGCGTAACGAAGTAAGCCGGGACAGCTCGTGTATAATAAATGTGCAACACAGTTAAAGATAAGGCGGTACGAAGTTCGCCGAGTCGACTAGTTATGAATAAAAAAAAAAACATTCAGAAAAAAGCAGACCACAGAACCTAGTGTTGTGTGACTAAATTGGATCCCTTGTCAAACACACACACACTACGGATCCAGTATCAAATCCAATGCCACAATTCGACCGGATCGGTTTTTTGCAGGATCATTTGTTTACCTTAGCTACTTGGTGAGCACCCTGAACTACCTCGCCTCTCGCAGTATAGAATACTTTACCAAATAAGGTATCAATAGCAATTAGATTAGTCTAATTGACTTTCAATAATTATTATTATTATAATAAATAAGTGATATCTTTTATCCTATACTAGAGGCTGCCCCGCGGTTTCACCCGCGCTGTTTCTCATAAACACGAAAATCCCGTTTTTTTCCGTTCCCGTGGGAATTTTGGGAAATCCTTTCTTAGTGCTCCCCTAGACTACCCAAGGAACCCACGTGCAAAATCTCAGCCCGCTACGCCCAGTAGTTTCGGCTCTGCGTTGTCTGTCAGTCAGTCAGTCAGTAATGGAAGAGTTTTATATATATTGATAAATCATTTTTAACTTTTGACTTTTGCATGCGGGATGCTCGTGAAAGCGCTAGCAATAAACATATTTGCCATCAAAACAGGATCTTGCAGAAAGCTATACTGCTGTGTGATAAGGGAAACCCTTTACCTTGGAAATTTGAATTGTCCTTCTTCCGAGCCCTCTTCTCCGAACGAGGACAGCACGCGGCCGTTCACGTCGAACACCTGTACGCGGTGGTTGTTGGAGTCGGAGACCAGGACCCTGGGTTAAATAATAAAAATAATAAATAAAAAAATATACACAAAAGCTTAGTAAAAATATTTTTCAATAATGTTGCATTCAAGGAATCTCCTTTTAGGCTGAAAGCAAACTGCAAGCGGCCGACTGAGTTATTAGCCGCTGCAAGAGTGCGAAGTTCAAATTTAAAAAAAAAACGGTTGTTGCCTAAAGTGGCCACTTTAGTTTCATAACGGTTTTTTTCTTTTATTTTGAACCTACCAGAGCATTAAAAGTTCTTAGCAAGATTATCTAGGGAGTCAAAGGGGCATTATTTTTTATTTCGGACATGGCTTATAGGATATCACCTATTTCGAAATCGCGAAGTGGCACTAGTTTCGCACCGTTTCGCCCCGTAACACATACAAACACACCAGGCAACGGCCCAGATAACGAAGGTAAAACAAAGCTCCCGCCGGGAATCGAACCCTGTGCGCCCGCGTCGCAGTCGACATTACTGCCGACTGAACTATGAAGGATTTTAAGGACATGTACCTAAAGGATATAAAATATTACCTGTTAGTACTGGAAACGGCAATATAATGAGGGTGCTCCAGTTGGCCCAACTTTGAGCCAAACGACCCAAATTTGCCCACAAAGGTGCCGTCGGATTGGAACACCTAAATAGAGAATTAGATTTATGATCGTAGTTATAAAATAGGCCCAATAATATAACTATTTTAAAGATTTTCATGTTTTAATGACGAATTTTTTATCATTACGTATACTAAAAAGGTATTTTAGAAGTTCCCTTTTCTTTTTTTTTTTTAACGAGGGGAAATGCGACGCTCGGGGGAGCGTCGGGGGTATGTGGGGCTCGCACCCACTAAAACATTTTAGAAGTACCTACAAAATAAATTTTCATAGAAGCTGACTGATGCATAAAGAAAGTATTTGAGCGTTGAATCCAAGATTGTTAGACTTTTGAGGCCCAGCGCACATCTGGAAAGAATCGGCGAAGATTCCGAAACTGATCACTAAATTCTATAAGACATGGCTCAAATGACCGCGCCGACAAGCCTGGCCTCTTGTCACGTTGGTGATAAAGCATAAACTCGGCTAAACGCGGGTCCGGCTCTTGAGCTGGTACCTCTGCCTAACCCTTCGGGGAATAAAATGCGTGATAATATTGATGTTGCATGGCTGAAATTCAATTTTAAAAATTATAGAACAACTTAATGGTTTTACTAATAAAAACCTTTACATACCTGCACTCTATGGTTTTCCTTATCGCAGACATAGATAAATCCGAGAGCATCAGTGGTGATTCCCCATGGATAGTTGAATTTGCCGTCACCCGTACCCTGGCTACCAAAGGCTCTTAGGAACCTACCAGCTGGGTCGAATACCTGGTGTAATAAGTAAAAAGAAATATTAAATGAAATAAACATACGAATAATAATCAAGAAATGGCTTCATTTTTCGATAAAACTGTAGCGATAAAAATTATTGATGTTGTGTTTGCCCCGGAATTATAAGCCTCAGCAGCATCTTAGCAAACCGCCGCATCTAGGAATCGAACCTGATTTTATTGGTTGCTCTGAACATCCCCAATTAATATTGTAGCCAGAGCATTTATAACAGCGTTTTTTAAAATATATTAGTGGTCCTGCCGTTTAGCGTGCGTAAACAAACTATTTATTTTAAATATTTAAAACATGTTAGAGTACCAAAACCATATTTAAACCATACACACGAAGCTTCATAAATAACACTTTATAAGGTTATAGACATATCTAACCCCAGAAACAGAAAATGAACTCGACCCAAAACTTACTTGAATACGATGATTGTATCGATCAGCAATAATGTACTGGCCGATGCGGTTTACGGACACACCAGCGAGGCAGTCAAACTCTCCCTCGCCGCTTCCGTAGCCACCGAACTCTTTCACGAATATACCGTTAGAGTCGAACACCTGGTATAAAATAAAAACATTCAGTGCCTCATAGCATTCTAGTATGATAAAACTCGTCCTATATCGTATTCGGCAAGGACGACCATCGATATTATTAGAACGATATAGTCATGTGTCGCCTGAATTGTATTCAAAATAATTAAAAAAAAATGTATTTTACTTATTTTAGGTCAACGAGAAGCGTGGTAGCATACGGCTCAGGCAAACGAATGTTATAATGGGAAAGCTGCTGCACTAACCACAAACCAACTCTCTAGTCTCTAAGCGTGCGTTTCCATAAAAAATATGAAGCAATGTTTTTTTTTACTGCTGGACATAGGCCACAACGACCGGTCTTGAGCGACCCTCATCCAGTGTATTCCCGCAGTCTTCACCAGGTCGTCTGACCACCTTCAGGGGTCTGCCTATTCTGCGTTTGTTGGTTCTTAAAGTCATATCCCTAGCTACGGTTCTCTGGTCGAAAAACACCTGAACTCCTTAGTTTTAATATAATTTACCTGCACTCGATGATTGGAAGAATCAGCCACGACCATTGAATTGTCGGGGCCCACAGCGATTCCACGAGGCCATGTGAAACATCCGGGCTCGCTCCCCCGACTCCCCACGCTGAATTGTAGACGGCGTTTCTGCAAATACTGGCTCCTAGGGGAGGAACCGGCTGCTGCGAAACCTGGAGCATAAGATCACAATCAGAAACATGCTAAAAGAGGAATAGAATCACAGTCAAAAGTTCACCAAAGGCAGAATGTACAGCGCCAGAGTCCAGTCTAACCTGCTACCGCTGCTGTAGCCGCCGTAGGGGAGATGGGGGAGCCTGCCGCGTTTTTTGAATCATCATCAGAACTGGCAAGCTCGTTGGCTGACCTCAAAGGTAGCCCGAGAGACAGGCGACGCGACGTGCTCGACGCGCTGCTGCCTGTATCGCGCTCTTTGCCTCGCGACCCGTACTTGTTTTTCAAATAGCGGGCCCAAGAACTTAAAGCAGCACCGTCCTTCTCTCCAGGAACCGGGCGCTCAGGTGAACTCTCTTTAGACTTCAGCGCGTGCGATGAACGACTGCGTGATAGCTCTGAACCTCCCGTCCCCGCTCCGTATCTCGAAGCCAAGTAAGCTGAAGGTGAAGCTGTAGTTGGTGATACAGGATCATCAAGGTCGTCATCATCGCCACCACCGAACCCGGTATGGCTACTCTTGCTTCGAGCTAAGCGATTACGCCTCTCTTTCAAGGCAAGGTACCGAGAACGAGCTGTGGGGTACTTTGTGTCATCGTCAATCGATGAGTTCATCTCATCGTCTTTCGGTTTGCTTCCGTAACGGTTGCTATACGATGAACCGCTAGCACCATATCGCGAAGGTGGCTCTTCTTCAGTAGACGGTTGTCTCGTGCGGTAGCGGGTGGGTGCTTGCGGCGTTTCTTTAGGCGATTTTGTGTCGTGCGCGTCATTGCGAGCGTTCGTGCTGCGCGCTAGCAGTGGGCCTATGTCGCTGCGTGCCATCGCCTGGCTCTCGGGCTTTCTTTGCGTGGCAGGCTCCTCCTCGCTCTCCTCTAATGAATCTGTTTCCTCTTCGGAACTCGTGTCGGAGTCCACTTTGGCCGGCTCGGAGGGTGCTGGGGCTGGTGCGGGCCGCTGACCACCTACAAAGCGGCTCTGAATGCGTTGCGCCCCTCCTGAAGTTCCGTTTGTAGTCGGCGGTGCAGACCTCTCGTTGCCTGCGGAAAAGAAACGAGTGGCTGTTTTTGGTGGTGGTTCAGGCATGCTGTACTTCTTTTTTAATTCTTCGATGGACAATATTGCACCTGTATGTTTAACTGCCGAGCCGGAACTTTCAGTGGAGGCACTAGAGTCGGTGCTAGCGGCGCGGGCGGCGGGCCGGTGCGCAGGCGATTCTGCGGAGCCCGAGGGGCGCCTCGCTGCCGCCGCCGGCTTGGGTACTGGTGCCGCGTTTTTTCTCGCGTTTCGTTGAAGTGATCCAACAGATTCGTCATCAGATTCGCCGCTGGATGCCTGAGGAATATACTGAATTGGGTATCGAAGGTAAAACGGTAGGTAAATTTTTTTTATTGTGTTTCTGTAATTATCACTTTGTGTTGTGTGTGCGGAGTGTACTTATGGAATGCAGTTAGTTGTTGCGTTTTCCTTTGTTAGTAAGTATGATGAATAGCTACGTGTCTTAGCGCTGTCATTTATTCTCTCTCGTCCTCCCAACTCACCTCGCGAGCCGGCGTCGGAGGCTTGCGGGCGATCGAGGTACGTTCTTCTTCTACACGTGGGTTTGCTCGCTCGGCCTCTTGCGAGGTAGCTGCGCCTTTATTTTGTCTTTTAAGACGCGTTATTTCATCATCTTCGCTTTGCTGCCTTTGAGCTTGTGGTGGCCTACGCTGTGGAGTTGCCGCTGCCTGAACAGGTTTAGGCGCTGGAGGTGGTTCCTTCTTTTCTTTTTTCTTGCCGCTGTCAGCATCCATAATACGCTGCATTACACGAGGGCAATCTCCCAGCCTAAATATTCCACTCAAAGGCCCTCGAGTCGCATCCTCTGTATCAACTACTTTGGCCTTTTCTTTCTTTTCCTGATCTTCTTTGTTAGTTCGTGTTGTTTGCTCAGAGTCTGAATCATTGTCTAGTTGATGACTCTTAACGAATCGGGAGCGGAAGCGGCGAGAAGGTCTGTGTTCTGACTCATAGCCACTGTAGTCATCCGTAGCTCCGTATTCCCTTGCGGGTTTTTCGGGTGGAGGCGGACGGCGTTCGCCAAACTTGCGGCCTCCCAAGATTGGTTCATCATTTTCTGCGTAACCCTTCGCTTCTTCCTGCTGACGAAACTGCGTCGCTAGACGATGGTCGCTCTTAGACCTTGTCAGTCCCGAACTTGGTTGAATACTGCTGGCGTATCCAGCTGTTGGGTTGTTAATATTGAGCTCTCCATAACTGGCCACATGCAGAACGAGCTGATTTGGATCATGAGTCATTACAAACCTAATTCTCCGGTTGTAGTCACCAGCTTCATAGTCAAAGTTTCTCAAAAATTCAACTGTTTTGAGGAAGATTTCCTTAGTGTCGACCAGCTCAGTGTCATCCCACTCGATGTCATCGTGCATATACTTGTCAGCTAAATCACAATTGCTTTGTATGTTACTTAATTCTAACTCTAAATTGTCCTTGAGGTGGGTGAGGTTTCTTAGTTCTGTAGCAAGATAACGATCAACTTCATTTCTTAGGAAGTCGGTCCTATCCTTCAGTGCTTTAGCAAGGCGCTTATGAATCTCATCAACTTCTCCAGCAACAGCTGCGCAGTTTGTCTGGAGACTAGCAGTGTTTCTCTCGACGATGGCCAGAATGTCTTGTAGACGATTGACACCACGCCGGATCTGATTGTTAATTCTTGAGATTTCTCTACGAAGCACTTCCATATGAGCAGATTTACAGTCTTCACAGACTTTCTTATCACAGTGGGCACAGAAGGCGCAATATGCCTTTTCTGAGCATACGTTGCATCTCTCCATGATCTGCCCAGCGGTTGGGTCTGGCAACTCTCCAGCTATGTTGGCGTGTAGCTCTAAGAAGCGTTGCAGAGTCACGTTGGTAGGAAACCCTTGGACTCCCTGGTAGGGAATCCGATGCTCGGCTCGGCATTCTGGACATTTAACCTGTAAAGGTAAAATTTAAGATAAACTTCTAATTATTGCAACCGATAGACTGCTGAACAAAGGTCTCCCTCACAGATTGCCACAAGCATAAGCATTGTGGAGGGAGTTTGCCGGAAGCGTCAAGCTTAGCAGGCAGGTTGAGGATCACAGCAGAGTATCTCTTCAAGTATTTCAACAAAGGATATATTATTATGCTGCCAGCCCTTCGGCTGTTACCCTTAGTCGCTTTTTACGACGCCCAACGAGGGAGATGGGTTGTTGTATAATAGTTTGCACATTCATAATTCTGCAGCTTTAGCAGAAAGTAAAAGTGTAAGATTAACTTTTGTAGATTTTTATTTTTACTGGATATTATCATCATCGCTTTTAGCCGAAAGACGTCCGCTGCTAGAACTCTCATAAACTACTGTGTGTAGTCACAGATTTGAGAATAGTTAATATGTGTAGTATAGGGTTTTATTGGACGTTCAAATGATTCTTACCTGTCTTCTGACGTAGTCGACAAGTCCGTCCATGCACGGCTCCATGCAATAGCTGTGCTGGCATGGCAGCAGCTTCGGGTTCCTGAACCTGTCCAGGCAGACACAGCATGTCAGCAGCGACTCGAACTGCTCCATCTTAAGTCAAGTTGTGTTCTTCAAGTATCTGTTGAAGAAACAATTAGTTCAGACTTATGACTATTTCAGACATGTGGTGTTTTACTACCCTATTTCTTCCCATAGGCCGACCTCGGACACTTTTGGACATAAAAGACACCTCAGACACTTAATAGAAAAAAGCGCATTGCTTCGCGCGCAGCCGAAACTTGTGTACATGCACGCGTATCATGCTTGTGTAAGTAAGATAAGACGTGCTATTTGTACGGAGCGGTAACCTAGAGGTAACCGAGCGCAGAGAGGGAGAGGAGTGCCCATACTGTATGCAGTATACTATTTATTATTTGACAAAGCGTATTTGACGTAGCGCATCGAATTAATTACCTTCATAAAATGTTCAAATCTAAAACAAAGAAACTTATTGTTAGAACATGGGTGATTCTTTTTTACAAATATTTATTCAGCTGATGAAAATACTCTAATTCCATTATAAAAATGTTGGCACATTTTCACTTTGAACAATAACGAACTAACAAAATTCATGATCGTTTTAGCTACTATTTATAACTGTGATCGTACCTAGTTTTAATAAGACTTTAAAAATAGATGGTGATCTTTATTTTGTCGGAAATTGGAAAAGGATAGCAAAACAGTGACGTAAAGGAACCTTGTGATGTGCCTGAATGAAAATTTTCTTTGAAAACAGATGCTACGATTTATATTTAGACTTCGGATAATATTCTGAGAATCATTGTTGCCTGAAATTAGATTTTAAGGTTAGAGTTAGGAATAGTAAGGCAGACTTGTTTCTTCTTCTCAGTCGAAAAGACGACCACTTCTGGACAAAGGCCAACCCTACAGATCAACAAAAGGATGAAATTGTGGCGCGCTTTTGCCATAATCGCTACACTTTACACACGAACGCTATTCAGCTGTTTTTTTTTAACAAAGGATGGTGATGCATGCGTTCTTTGAAAATTTCAGAAGTCGCCTTTTCGTCAGGGGGGGAGACAAGGTGGTTCTATTTTGTGCCGCCGCCATACAGCAAGGAGTGAGACAGATTGGAGTGACATCAATTAGGGACGTGTTGGGGTTTCAGTGAAATTACTACTATAATTTGGAGTTCAATTACTTACTTTGATTGTTAACAAGATGGTTATTTAGATAATACGGAAATAATTTTATTTGAATCCTAGCTGATCTGGCAAGCGAATTACAATAATAATTAACAAAGACTGTGTAGAAATCAATTTTGTCTGCCTACCTCGATGGGAAACAGGCGTGACCTTGTTGTATACTAATATCTATTAAACGATAATAAAGTGTATTTACACATATGTTGTAATATATTAAAATAATTGATGATTTAAAGGTATGTATATACTTAAAAAACAGAGTTCACGATATACAGGGTGTCCCCAAAGTCGACGTCAATCCGGAACCGTATGGTAAGGCAACTCATACCAGTTAACAGAAAAATATAAAAAAATCTATCTTGCATATTTTAAAAAATATAAGCATTTTAAAAAAACATCCTGTATCAGTCTTTTGACTCCTGTTGCCACAAATATTTAGAAATTAATTATTATGTATATTTACCTAACTATAGAAAAAAATACTTACCCTATCATTCATAAAAAGTTAAAGAGCATTTTAATTATTTGACGTATGTCAATTTAGACTGGATGTCACGTATTTACCATACAACAAACCAGAGAAGTAGACCTCCAGTAAGGCTACTTAAGATCTACTGTATCTTTATGAATAAGACGGTAACTTTTTAAAATTTATAATTTATTTTTCGCGTTACTACGGCAAACAATAATATTCCAATTTTTCAGAATTCGCTTTGCTCGTTATTTTTTATTGGCTTCGCAAATATTTTTCTTTGGCAGAACAGTAACTGTTGAATGAAGGGCGAGTTTTACATGAATTGAGTTTACCTTATCAATCAAAATTCATGTGAACAAAGCTTCAAATGTTAAAAAATAGTCAGCACAAAAAAATACAAATAGTTAACCTGGCAAACTTTGCTTAACCATACCAATATAAACCGATAAACCTTCCTATAAATCACTCAACCTATTAAACAAAATTGCATCAAAATCCGTTGCATTGTTTAAAATATTTAAGCATGATATAGCGACAGACATCGGAAGTGACTGTTTCATACTATGAATTTTATTGATGATATCATGAAAACGCATCACACTTAGAGCCTATCCTCAAACACTTAGCGTGTTTCCTCAAGAGGCGATATCGGTCGTGCGATAGGGGCTCGACAGCCAATAGAAATCACTCGTACATCCACGAAGCCTGCCTGATTGGCTGTCGAACCCATATCGCACGACCGATATCGCCTCTTGAGGAAACACACTTAAAAGAAAAAAGCGTGTTGCTTCGCGAAAAGCCGAAACTGCCGAAACGTTCCGCGTATTATGCTTGTGTGAGTGAGATAAGACGTGCGACGCTGCTTTATTTGTAGTGAGCGGTAACTGAGAGGCGACCGAGAGCGAGGTTGCCCAATTGCCCATACTGTATGTAGTACTATTTATTATACTGTGCCCTAACTGTATAAAAGAAGGAAACCAACATCGACATTATAGCACTGTTTGCCTTCATCGGGAATTAAAACAGGACCTTCTAAGTCACTGCGAACTCATGGGAAATCTATGGGGGGAGGTCAATGTCCAAAAGTGGACTTTTCTTGACTGAGATGCTGATATTTTAAAGGGTAATAAGGTGCATTAAAGATTCGAGAAATCAAGCAAAAACATTATCCTGCTGTTTCTTTAGTTTATAAATCAAGGCAAACAAAAAAAGCGTTCGAGAATGAAACCCTAAATAACAGTATTTATAGCACTTAAATAGTCGTAAATAAGGTTTAAATTGCTTTAACTTTAAAAGCCTACGGCCAGGCTCAGCTTAGCAGTAAGTAGATAGAAAGTTTAAGCAAGATTGATTGAATGAAACAAAATGTACTTGGACGCAATAAACAAACCATTGATTGAGAAAACTTATGGAAACGAAATAATATTAATGCAACTCTTAGTAGGAAAACCTGTATCTAGAGTTCCCGAAACACACACAAAGACATACAAAGATACCTATCCACGGTTAAAACCGTGTTATTATTTCAACCATAGATGATGTTGTTGATAGCACATCACTACTAGTTAGGGGTATCCTTTAAATTTAAAATACCCATGATACCACCAGGGCTATCGTCAGGGTCGCGGAGTTGAACATAAAGATCGAAAGATCTTCCGTGATCCCCTGGCTAACAGCCGAGATGGACACCGGCGGGGTTTTAGTGGGTGTGAACCCCACATAACTCTGCGGCTCCCCCTGGGGCTACAGGGTACTCGTCAACAGTTTCCCCGCCTAAAAAAAAGGGGTATCGTCAGGGGTATCGTGGGTCTGAAGTGATGCAAACATCGATATCCATTATTATGTTTAGTTATTAGTTCTCCTCCACTGGAAATCCTCAACTAAGTGCCATACGGTTTAGATTCATGTGCAGTATACATTCATCATTCTATTCACAAACAACCGTCAATGAAATTATTCCCAGACTCAAAGTCCCCGACAAAAAGACCTAAAGTGCCAAATTTAAAGACTCAAAGTCCTTGAATCAAAGACCAAAAGTTGCAGACTCAAAAGTCGCAGACTCAAAGACCGCAATTCCCAGACTTAAAGAACCAAAGTCAAAGGATGTGGGGACAAAATATGAGCGCAACAGGGCAATCCTACAAATAAAAATGCTGAAGTTTTTAATCATAATCTTATTTGGTGGTTTAAAAGTTATACGGCTTGTGTCAAAATTTTCAATTGAATCAATCAAGTGCCTATCTCTAGACATAATTAGCTCGAGCTCCGTTTTATAAATTCCGATGGAAAGGGATAATGTGTTGGTACTGCCGTACATCAAGCTAACCTTTTTATTGCAATAGATTCTTTATGTAGTACGCTTTAAGGTCGTTTGGTGAGCGTAGTTTTATGTTAAAAAAAAGCGCGATGCTACGCGCACAGCTGAAACTCGTGTACGTGCACGCGTATCATGCTTGCGTGAGTGAGATGAGACGTGCTACTTGTACTGAGCGGTAACTGAGAGGTGACCGAGCGCAGGAGCCGCACTTGCTGAGGGATGCAGGGAGGTACCCATACTGTACGTAGTAATGCTGTAGATAAAGCTGAGAGATAAAGGTAAGAAGGTACTAACCTAATATTATTAAAATAAATTGATGGAACAAACAAGCTAAATAATTTAGGTGTACCTTTGTGATTTTATAAAAAGCTAACAATAGGAAGCTCGACGTGATTTTATGAATAATTCATGAAAAATATAATTTTCTATTTTGCTTGAATTTTTATTATTTTGGACGCCCACTGGCGGACACGTGTAATCTTCCAAGGGTAAGTGTACTAGCGGCATAAAAACGAACCATTTATTTATACTGACGCTAAAAGTGGTATATAAATTATATGGTCTCAGGTTTGATTCCCGGCTAGGGCAAGGCGGAATGATGAGTACTGTTCTTTTGTGTATACAAACATTTTTTTGACCGTTTATGTAGAGGCTCTAAGTGTGTTATTTATTATATACAGGATGATTCTGACAAAACGGTATTTAATCATAAGGCGGATTTAGCTCACATACCTAGCAACTTTCCGTAAGCAACATGGGTTTGTACTCTCTTCTCTACAGTCAAAACAAAAATCAGCAGTCCTGTATATAGTCCCAACGATGGTGAAAGTATGGTATATAAATGGGTAGGTATGGAGCTAAATTACCCTTTGCGTAATTACAGACGACAGATAAAAACTCTTTTATACGATAAATGTAGCAGAATGTTAAATTTAATATATTACAAAGAAAAAAAAGAAACTAAAGTTAGGTTATTTAAAACACTCAGCAATATACTTACAGCTTGAAAATAGCCAAATTAATACAAAGACACAAAATTCCTTAACCAATCCACACACAGGGGGAGAACGGGGTAAATACGGTTAAACGGAAAAAAAATATTATTTTGATATTTTTGTTTTACAAAACGCAAATTATTCCGCCACTCAAAAAATTACTTGTCATTTTCGTTGAATCGTCGAAACTTTGTATTAAAAAAAAAGAATGTACGATTCAGAGCGCTCCCTTTTTGAAACTGTGCGCAACACGATACCGCGCAAGAGGGTTATTTCGGGACTGCGCACACATATGCGCGTGCGTCGCTGCCCAGTATATTTTCTTCCCGTCATAGTTTACTTTTGGACGTGGAAAGGTCATTGGACATACGCTTGACGTGTGATGTTTTCACTTTTTGATGAAGAGCAACTCTTTGTGTAATTGGCATGTATTGATCTTTTATTAGTGTTATTGCTATAAATATTATAATGAAACGGAAATTGAAAAATTACATTCGTCATTATCATCTTAGCCGTTAACACATCATCAATATCAATACATAGTATAAAACAAAGTCGCTTACCGCGTCTGTCCCTATGTATGCTTAAATCTTTAAAACTATGCATTTGATTTTGATACGGTTTTTTTTAATCGATAGTGTGATTCAAGAGGAAGGTTTATAAGTATAATACATGAGCAACATAGTAATAGGTAAGGCGGTGCGAAGTACGTCGGGTCAACCAGTTCGACAAAGACACAGAGAAAGGCCTTCCTCAATAATCGACATAAGTACAGACATTGTTCAAGGTTTGTACCATAATCGCCACGCTTGAGGGGGTTGCTAATCACAGTAATGGCTCAAGTATTTCAACGAAGGACGCTGCTGCCCGTCCTTCGTGTGTTCCCTTAGTCGCCTTTTCCATCTCCGCCCGTGGGATGAGATGGGACGATGGTATTCTATGCCGCCACACTGCATTTTGAATATTTAATTCTTTATAATAATAATTTCCGGTAGTCTATAACAGTAGCAAGTTCATTAAAATTATATACTTTTTTACATTCAAAATAAACACTTTTTACTGCAAAAATTGTGCTAGTACTAAAAAGAGTGACTAAAGCGCATAAAAGAGTGTCACAGTAATGCTTTTTTCAGTGTTATAATAATACAAGCTTTTACCTGCTTTCGAAATTAAAATGTATGTTGTTTTAGCGTTAAATTAAATTTAAATGTTTGTTTTTCAGTTATTAAAGTTAGTTTTCCATATTTTTTAAAAAACTGTGCTAGTCCGACAGTTTCTTTTACCAATGATAGTGAACAGTAATAATAATATGCATTGAAAAATATTTCATAGCGAATCTCAGGGGAAATATTGTTCCTTTGTGAAGGTATTTTTCCGGTTCGCGAAGAGGTATGAATGCTATTATAATAATGCGTTCAGGTTGCTTTGTTTGTATCAAAAAACTAAGAAAAAAAAAAAGATTTTTGTTGCTTACATAAAAATGTATTACGTAATGATAAAAAAAATTCACATAATAAATGTGTTAAAAGGGCTTATACCGTAGTACAAAGCTAACTCCAAAAAAATGTATAACCGCTGGAAACCAAACCCAAATCTCTAAAATCACATAAATAACCTGAAATAGAGAGATAGAAGAAGGCTATTAGGTTGAAAAGTTTGCAGAACAAGGTGATCAAAGTGATTTACGTATGTAGGTATGTCGTAAGAAGATTTGATAATTAGTTTTTTTGCAAAAAAAAACTAGGGATTTTGCGAAAATTAATAATAGGATTACTTTTTTTTTCAATCATCCTGACAAAAAAAATATTTTTGCAAAAAAAAAACCTAGTTTAATTGAAAAATGTGAAACTCTGATTGGCTAGTTTATTGCTGGCTAGTTAACTTTTATTTTGATTGGTTCATTAAAATACCTTTGACGCTACAGAGAACCAATCAGAAGAAGAGTTGGACAGCAAGCAATATAATCTAGCCAATCAGAGTTAAGAAAGGTTTCAAATTTTTCAATTATAAGGTATTTTGCAAAAAAAAACTGCTTTATGTCAGGATGATTGGAAACAAATAATCCTTTTATCAAATTATCTGGGTTTTTGCAAAATCCCTAGTTTTTTTGCAAAAAAAACTAATTATCAAATCTTCCTACGACATATATAAGTCAGCCGGATAGACGTACAGTACAATGGAGCCTGGTGGCTTACAAAGTTTAATGTATTTTTTGGTGCGAAAACAAGCTGTTTACTAATAAAAACAGGATTGTTCTTGGCCTTTTTTATTTTCCGCAAGTCACCTTGACACAAATAAATTTTACTCAAACATAAATAACTCGAATCTCGTAAATTAAGTGTTTTAGAAGAGAGTAGACAAAATTATGTCCACGCTGGACAAAGGACTAATATTGGGAAGAGGTGTGGTAGTTTTACCATATAATAGCCACGCTTTAAAGGAGGGTTGGCGATTGCAGAGTAAAGCAGGTTAAGGATTATTGTTTTAACGTTGGTTCCGAAACCACGAGTTTTGTTAGCGATCTTTAAAACAATTATCGAATAAACTTATATATAACCGTACAACGTTGCCGGGCTTTAAGCCCACCCTTTTAATCTAATTTGTGAACTTGAAATTGGCAAAATACTCCACTGAAGTGGAGTGAAGTCCATTAAAATAAAATAATCAATAGCACAATATTTTTTTAACTAGTTATTCAGATCAGTCACATTCCAAATCGCCTTGTTGGTCATAGGTGTCGATAGGACATGGGTAGTGGAATTCTACGTCACCTCTACACGACCATATACGTTCATCCGTCCGTAAATCTATAACAACATTAAATCGTTCCAAATTTCACGTCTCAATCTGCATTAATTAGCCCAGTGGGTTGTCTGTCAGTTAGTGAAGCTATAACAGATTACGTGTTAGTAGTTCCAAAATACCCGAACATCCCCAAGGTACCCTAATTTACACATGTCTTAGCTAACTTCCGACAAATCGTATTAGAATTGTACCGGGAATTCTAGATGATTTTGTGTCAAACTGTAAGGATGGGTGGGTTCCTGAACGTTGAATTTTCAGTGGGAGCGGCAGGTTTAACACCAACAGACAGGACTGATTCCTGAAAACAAAATTGATAAATAATGAACCGTGCTCACTTGAGGTCCTTTGAAACTTTTTGTAAAAAAAAAAAAAAAAAAATGTGTAGCATTAGAGCAATTACCTACGGTGGCTAAGTTGGCGCCAAAAGAGACAGGGGATGGAGGGCACTGCGTGGGGAGGTGAAAAGCCTTTTTTTTGTTGATTTTAAAAAAAAAAAAAACAACATTAAAAAAAAATATGTATTTTTTATAATTTATTCGAGTCATGTATCATGCAGACTTAGTCCTGAAAGTTCCGCTACAATGAAAAAGTAACCATGTGCATAGTTTTTTTTTTACACAAATTTTATATGGTTTTGATTGATTGTTTACTTTCCGGTCAGGGTTTGAGTTTTTTAGTATTACTTTGTATAATGTTCCTGGCAACCTTAGATACTGGTTCTACCAAGTTATGGGCTCTTAAAGATGAATAAATTTAAGTAGGATATGACCTGAGGATATGACAAAAATTACCACCTAAATCCTTTAATATTAATTCAGTAAAAACCATACGCACTCTTTAAATCCTACCTACCGTAAAAGAAACTCCTTTGCCTCAAAAAATGGGCTTGAAAAAAAAAACAACGAGCCTAGAAGTTTTCCCTCGCGAACTTGTTTGTGTTCATTGCGGAACGCACCGTGCCAATCAGTGTTGCCATCTCGGTTTTTTAGACAGGACAAGGCTTCTTAAGATCAACAGAATGAGCTAGAAATAACGAATTTATATATTAAGAGCTAGTTAGGTACCAGAGTAATGAAATTAAAAGTTGTTTTTACAAATTATTTGTTTTAAGTTGTCGTCTTGAAGTCTGAAGGCGCGTGAAGCTGTAGCCTTGATAATTTCAATGTTTTTTTGGTTCAGTTGATACTGTTTAAACCTTTCTTTATGTATCTTACGATGCGACACTTATTGCTCCAGAATCTAGAATTTCATTTTATGCGACCTAATTCGACTGTCAGACTGATGTCGACTCAAAAAAATGGCAAATATGACATGACAAACATAAAAAAACCGAAATCAGAACTTTTTTGATCTTAGTAACAAAAAGGGTTTATATACCTAGTCCTCAGAGAGCTAGATCTAACTAAAAATATCGAAAATGCCAGTACTAGCAGCAATTTCACGCCGAGCTGCCACACCGCCGACTCGAAACAAATGACTATGTAAATTTTATAAACCCACAACACTTTCTACCAAGTTCTCTGTACGCTATACTTTGTAACTTAGTGTTATACTGCTTCATTAAGTTAAAAACAATAACATATTAGACTTAGAGTCCCTAACTAGGAAGAACCTTGTAATCAGGGTGCCAGAAACATAGACAAAGACGAACAATACACCCAGACCGGGAAACAAACATCGATATTCATAAAAATGGGCCTTAAAAATTCTAAGCAAGATTATCTAGATCTAGGGACGCATATTTTTGGTTGGCCATGTTTTAGAAGATATTAATTATTTATCGAAGTGGCGCTAGTTTCACACCGTTTCGCCCCTTAGGACCTGAGATTAGCGAAGCGTAACGTTCTACTATGTCTATGATTAGGGACAATATGAACATGTCCCGTGGGGTCGTAATTGGCGACTAAGGGACTTTCTGAGGGACGAATTCGTACGCCGATGGTGGAAAAAAGCTCCCTTACAACGTTTTTACTTGTGGTGATCTGAGGGGCCTTTGTCCTGCAGTAAAGTTGACGACTTTTCGACAAAAAAAATTAGGGGAAAAAACATAAATATGAAAAACCAGACACTAATTTCTCTTTTGAAAACACTTAATTTACAAGATTCCAGTTATTTATATTTGAGACTATTTATTTGTGTCAAGGTGACTTGCGAAAAACAAAAAAAGGCCAAGAACAATCCTGTTTTGATAGACTGTGACTAAATCTTTATTTTCGGACCAAAAAATACACACTATTTGTAAACAACCTAAATTTAGCGTCTCAGAGCGTGACAACCCTAAATTACAGTGACGGTCTAGTACGGCGTAACACTTTAGGTTTTTCTGAATTGCAAAATAGCTCTTTGGTAATACAGTCTAGGCAGCACGAGACCATAGACAAATCTGTTACGCCGTCCCGTCCTATACCACCACTGTACAGTGTCTATTGAATTTTGAATTCAAGCATCAAAGCGAGATAGTGGCAGTGACAAAAGCTTGTCGCCCTAAATATAGTGGACTAGTCATAACAACCGATAATGTGCAAAATTGTGCAACAACTATAGTGGACATACAACCGTTTTAGAATTAGAGTAGAATAGAAATACTATTTTTTGCAATCAATAGACTTAACATAATTATTTTTTTCTTAAATTACTTCATTGATTGCAATAGGTGGCTGTATCACTAAAAGCGATTTCTTTCAGGAAACCCATTGTTAGGATAAACAAAAACTACGACGACTACTACTACTACTACTTCGTTTTACCGACATACGTCAGAAGAAAACCTGTTGAACCCTATGCCATACAATATAGAGACTACATTGCTATCGTCTCGATATCTTCAGCTGTGTGCGCTGGGCCCTACTATTTTCTATACCAATATTATAAAGAGGAAAGATTTGTTTGTTTGTAACGAATAGGCTCCGGAAATACTGAACCGATTTGAAAAATTCTTTCACTGGTAGGAAGCTACATTAACCCCGAGTGTCATAGGCTATATAAGGTTTTCAACAAAATTAGGGATCCTTACCTAAACTCAAATAATGTAACCCGAGGTGCAATATTTTTTCCGTTGTTTACATATTTTGACAGGTGATTTGTTGTTGTTGTTTGTTTTTTATTCGGCCATTCTGGGCAGTCAAAAGAACATAGTCTATAGAGCCAAGAGTCTTTTGTAGTACTAATCTTATATTCTATCGCGTAACGAAGTAAGCCAGGAAAGCTCGTCTCTTATAAAGTACAGTAAGTACATAATCTGATTTTCGTCGTCGTACTGATAAAACAGTAATTAACAATCTCTACTTGCTAATTAGGACAAACTCGAAGATATTTCATTATTCTGTTTGTGGACAAATAAAATGAGTTGTTTAAAGTGGTAAATGAGAAAGCAAATCTTATTTAAAGCAATCTAATATAGTAGGCATTTTGTAATAAGCCCTGTAGGTCCGGGCGTAAGAATAGGTCTACGGTTTGCCCTGCCTGTCGTAAGAGGCGACTAAAAGGCGTCTTTGGGGTCGTGGGTGTGAAGGGCGGGGGCCCGACACACTCATCAAACAGCCCACGCATGTAAAAAATATAGTGAGTGAATGCAAAGTGATGTTTACATCTAAAATATGTTTTCTTTGTTCTATACGGCCTGAAGTATTCTTGAGTATGACAGGATTCATACTTAATATTATAAAATGCGAAAATAAAGTTAAAAGTTAAAGTTAAAAAACACTTTATTGCATACAAAAGAAAATTATACAATTAATGGTACACATATTTAAATTTGAATGCAATGGGCGGACTTATCGCTAAAAGCGATTTCTCCCAGGCAACCCATAACTCCTGTCTGACTGTTTATTACCGTTTGAAGCCTTTACTTATACAGATTTAAATTGGGAACCTATAAGAGATAGTCTGACAAACGAAATAGGCTAATTTTTATTCCGAAAACCTTTGGCAAACTAACGAATAAATATTCATTATCAAAAACAAGCAACCTTTACTTTTCATAATCTAGGAGCCGACTAACCTAATTCTACGGTGATAATTCTTAATTCACATAAGACCAAAGCTAACGGACCGGTAATGAAAATTTACTATCAATATATATAACTCTTCCGTTACTGACTGACTGACTGACAGACAACGCAGAGCCGAAACTACTGGGCGTACAAAGCTGAAATTTGGCATGTAGGTTCCTTAGGGAGTGTAGGTGAGCACTAAGACAGGGATTTCCCGAATTTCCCACGGGAACGGGAAAAAAAAGGGATTTTTGTGTTTATGAGAAATCTGCGCGGGAAATACCGCGGGGCAGCCTCTAGTTAGTTTTATATTACCTTAGTAATGTAGTCTTACTGAGCCGTTGTTGTAACTAATAACGATTAGTATTTTTTTGGAGTCATCATGAGCTCAGCCTTAAGTCATCCACTGTTGGTCATAGGCCTCCCCACAGATCGTTTCAAGGTGTCTTCTTTGTTATTTAAGTCAAATTACATTTTCATTAAAAATGAAAGCCGTATAAACAAAAAAACAAATATACGCGACGAATTGAGAACCTCCTCCTTTTGGTTTTTTCGTCGGTTAAAAAGTTTCTCATTTGCTTGATTGCCCCGTGCGGATAACCCTGAACCACCTTGCCTTCTGGTCTTCTTTGCCTCTTGCCATTTTTTTCTCGGTATGGCGAGATATTCAAACTTTTTCGCGTTTTTTATTTATTATTTTTTAGTTTTGTCTTCCGAAAACGTTGTATTACAATGTGGTAGATGGTTTTTTACATACTCGAATTCATTAAAACTTTATTAAAACTGAATACTTTCGTTAGAATATATAAAAAACGTGAAAAAAATTGAATTTCGCGTCAATCAAAGAGATGCGTGCCCTTTAATAGTCCTATAGTGCACAAAATATTAAAGATATTTTTTGTTAAATTTGTTCAAAAATAAATAATAATATGTATAATGCCAAAGTCAAACATAGAGTTCCGAGGAGAAATAACTCGATTTTTTCATAAGACAGTGAAAATCAGCCTAGATACAATTTAACGGTAGAAAAAATACGATAGGTTTTTTTTTGAAGATATCAAAAGAAATAGCTGGTAGTTCCTATTAAAGGACAAGAAAAAAACCTTTTTTGTTAGCTTTTTAAGGCCAATTTACGATAAAAACATTGTATGTTCTTTAGAAAGTACCCTATTAAGTTAATTCTGTGAAGGAAACGATGCAATTTGTTACTCCCTTTCCGGCGACCTTCAGAAGGTCTTTTATTTAGCAATGTTTTTTTTTTTTGCCTTCAATAAGTGGTAGTTTTTTATTTGTAAAATTTAACTGAAGATGGTGAGCCTTCCAAGTTTTATTTTTTTATCAGGGGGTAAAATATATATTATTTTTTTGTCTTGTTAGCGACTTAGTTAACCATTGCTGTTTTCTTTGAGCGTGCAACAGAAATTACCTTTGTTAAAGCGGAAATTGTTAAGGAAATCTCCAACAAGACAATTACGAGTTACTCGTTTTTAGTTAAGAAACTTGGCCCCCTTGGCCCCTAGGTTGTTTTCGTATAAAAGAAAAAAAAATCAGTGCCTTGGCCTTGTAGTATTTTATTTTCAAACAATCCCTAATCGCCCATTGCCGCTCTCAATCGATTTAAGCTGGCTGTTGAATGGTATGATTTTTGTCTTGCGCTAGTACGATAATGAATGTAAAAAAAATATTCAAGCTCAGATTCGCAGTATATGAGTATACTAGCTTTTGCCCGCAGCTTCGCACGCGCTTTTTCATTAAAATCGTTAATTACTGTTTGATTTACGACTCAGGGTTTTGGTGACATCATTTCTGATCGCACCCATACCCCCTAAAAATATCCATTTTATTTCAGTTCCCGTGGCAACTCCATAAATTCATTTCTACACTCCACCATTCAGACACTGAAACTTCTAACATTTCTATTAGCTGGTTGGGTAAAAGTAGTTGGATATACGTACCTACATACCTAATATATGTACCTACTACTACCGAGTAAAAAAAAGTTGAAGATTTTTAGGCGCTTTATGTTTTTGGGAATGTTCCGTTACCATGTGAATTTTGGTTATTTTTTCTTAGTAGAACTCTGAATCTAATTACACCCACTGAAGATCCCGTTTTCCTATTTTTACGTGGAAATAAAGAAATATATATACATTGTTTAAATACAAACTAAAGAGTCCAGTTTTACGTTCCCGTGGGAATTTAGTATATTTCTTCCTTCCAACACCCTTACACTTGTAGACCAAATTTCACGTTGGCATACTCAAGGAAATCGATTTTTCATACTAAATTATTAGTCCTGTAACCCCATTCCCATGGAAATTTAGTTAATTCCTTTCTTCAACACCCTCTCATCCACTGAGGAACCTGTATACAAATTTCACGTCGATACACTCAAGGAAGTCGAGATTTCATTTTCACAAAAAGTCCCGTTATTTTGGTTCCCATGGGAATTTCGTAAATAACTTTCTTTCAACATTCCTACATTTACTGAGGAACCTGTACATCAAATTTCACGTCGAAACACTCAAGGATGTCGATTTTTCATTTTCACTAAAAAAGTGCCGTAATTCCCGTTCCCGTGGGAATTTTTTAAATTCCTTTCTTTCAACACTCTTTCATTCACTGAGGAACCTGTACACCAAGTTTCAGGTCGATACACTCAATAACGTCGAATTTTCATACTAACAAAAAAGTCCCGTAATTCCCGTTCCTGAGGGAATTTTGGTAAATCCTTTCTTAGCGGATGCCTACGCAATAACATCTACCTGCATGCCAAATTTCAGCTTAATCCGTCCAGTAGTTTGGGCTGTGCGTTGATAGATCACTATGTCAGTCAGTCAGTCAGTCAGTCAGTCAGTCAGTCAGTCAGTCACCTTTGAATTTTATATATATAGAAGATAGAAGATAAGAATTCAAAAGCTTGTACACTTGAACAAATAGACTTTCTTGTACCATCGGTAACTAAGCTTAATTGGTATCTTTAATTACTTTACGACAAATGTTCTTTGTTTTCTATTTTTAGTTGATTTTCTAACTTCTTTTAGAAATAACGAGACAAAGGGATCACAGGCTATTTTATAGTTATTTGTCATTTTGTCAGTCCGTTCAATTAAATTACTATACTTGTGTAATTTAAGTATTCGACAGTTACATTAAGTAATTCAAGTAAATTGAAATTATTATTTAGTATTTGACATTTTATATACAATTATACATTTAAATTTGACATTGTTTACATAGTACTTAAATAATTAAGTAACTACTTATTATTTTTTATATAATTTCTGTACAATATTTTGACGATCACATTATACTTTGACATTTTATAATACAACTTTGTATGTAATATGTACCCTAGGTAGGTACGTAAAACATTGCCTTTTCACAATGTGTAAAAATAGTTATAGTATGTCTTTCGGGTATATGAGTGGGCTGTGGGGCATACAGATTCTATATCTTAGCACAAAAACGTATAAATTAATTAAATACACTGTATAGAAATTTTAGATGTTCCGACAATTTTATTTATAGTGTTGCTACTTTTTAATTAACCGACGAATAAACAAAAAGGAGGAGGTTCTCAATTCGTCGCGTAAATATATATATATTTTTTTTTTAATGTATGATCACGCATAACTTTTTACTGTGTGGACCGATTTTAATAATTCTTTTTTTAAACGACAGGGTATACCTTGAAGTTGGTCCCATAAAAATTGGAAATAAAATTCCCACCCTAAGGGTGGGAAAATAGGGGTGACTTTTTGGTCGGCGGGTCGATTTATCCACTCACAGGTTGCATTTCCGTGTTACATTATAACTTTTGATACCTACCTACAATATCTTTGGAAATGAAATAAAATCAGCTGAAAGACGTCCACTGCTGGACATAGGCCTCCCTCACAAATCGCCTCACCGACCGGTCGTGATCGAACCTCATCCTGTTAGTCCCTCAACCTTCACCAGGTTGTGTGGCCACCTTGTGGGGTGCGACCACCCTGTGAAGGGTGATTAGCTGGGGTCAAAAATAATTAGCCCAAAAAAACTGAAAAGCAAAAAATAAAAACTTTTTATAAAAAAATTAAACCGCCGAAAAAACTGAAAAGCATTAAATAATAGGAAAACATTTTCTATTAGGCCTTAATTTACTAACTTCTTAAAGTAATTTTGGATTACCAAGAAATTTTGAGTCGGTGCCACAGAATCAACCAATAAATATCACTAAATTACCTGAAATTCAAAGAAATAACCGAAAAACGTATGCCGCTGCGCATCGCGCTTTACATAGATAATGAATTTGCTTGTGTGGTGTGGCGCCGACTTAAAATTTCTTGGTAATCCAAAATTACTTTAAGAAGTTAGTAAATTAAGGCCTAATAGAAGATGTTTTCCTATTATTTAATGCTTTCCAGTTTTTTTTAATTTTTTTATAAAAAGTTTTTATTTCTACATTTTGTGCCGCACTATATCTTGTTAAAAACGATCAACTTGTATTTTTATTGCTCGCGACTTCGTTAACCATTGCTTTTTTCTTTGGGCTTGTAACAGAAATTACCTTTGTTAAAGCTGCAATGGTTAACGAAGTCTCTAATTTAGTAGAGAGAATAACCCCATCTGTTATGCAATATTATTTTAAAACGTTAAAAAGACATTGGAAAAAAGTTTGAGTCTTTCCCTGTTATTCATAAAAAGTTAAAGAGCATTTTAGTTATTTGACATATGTCTATTAAGATTGGTTGTCACGTATTTACCATAGAACAAACCAGGGAAGTAGACCTCTAATATAGCTACTTAAAATGTTCTTTATTTTTATGAATAATACGGTTTGCCTTTACGCAAAGTTATGATTTTTAACTCAGAGAGTCACTGAAACTGGTTGTGGAGTCAACAAAAATTCACTCATGTGTACAAAAATTTTTGCGTCATTCCGTAAGGGCTCAGCTCAAGAGATCAGGCATTAAATGGCTCGTACCTTTGTATGGGTAGAGATTAGGGTATGACGGTAAGGGTTACCCCTTTTTAGGACGCCTCACGCATTCCGATGAGACTGACAGAAGTGTCAGTGCAAACACCTAATTATGCCGTACGTGGTTCTAAGCTGTTATAATTTTTTTTCAGGAGAGAACATCTTTTGGCTAGTTCAGCTGGTGCAACTAGCACCACTTCGATTAATAGTTAATATATCTTCTAAACCATGGCCGAAATAAAAAAATATGCGTCTTTGTCTCCCTAGATAATCTTGCTTAGAATTGTTAAGGTTCTGTTGTGTAGCTTAATGGTACCGAAACCATGGCAAATATTAACAATGTTACTACTTTAAATTGGAACTAAGTACCCAGGAAACATAAATCAATCGAAAGCCAGAAAACAATCTTCGCTCCTGAACATCAGCTTGGTTGGTAAAATCTCTTTTAAAAATACCTATGCAACTTTTTTGCAAAAGCTCCTACTGAACACGCCTTTGTCGTCCTTTAAAAATATATTTTCACAACTTTTCTAAAAGCTAAGGAACGAAATCACCGTCTACCCAACTTTAACTGAAGAGCTTAAAAGCACGGGTCGTTTTGCGACTTGCAATGCGCATTTTCGTTTGACGAGATTACATGTTAAATGACCCATGCTAACCGAGTACGAGTGTACAAAAGCTCGAGAGCTTTAAGCTTCACACTTAAGGGAATAACTGTTCAGGCAAACTTTGTTTGAGTACTTATTTACTAGGGAGCTTTTTTCGTAGAGCTTTTCTTTATTTTTCTCTAAAAATAAACAAGAAATTGTAAAGTAGATTTTGTTACCTACTCTTTTTTAACTACGTCTTTGTGAGGAGTAAAACAAAAAATACTTGCTCGGACATTCGCGCTGGAACATGCGTCTTTGTCCACGCAGGTATTTTCTATACATTTTTCTAACCAGCGCAAACAAGCGCTTGTTACCAGTTTTGTACGTGAATACACCCTAGCTTTTATTAAATTTCTAGTATTTTGTGCTATAGATATCGCTCCTTCAGTACGGTAGGGGCACAATTCAAAAAATTAGATTTTCGGGAACTCGCAAAAAACAAAAATAAAATTGTAACTTTTAACTTTGAAAGTATTTATTTCGATAATTTGACCTAAAAAGTTTAAGTTTTAAAAGTTTTTAGTAAAGTCTAGGTTGTCTTCTAGCCTATGAAAGGTAAAAAGAGGGATTATATTCATTTTTTATATTTTATTTTATTTTTCTAAAAAACAATGGAAGAAATGAGCCCTTTTTATTCTGAGAGTTTTTATTTTTTGATGGTTTTATGGACCTGCAACCTAAAAGTTCTCTACACTTCTAAACTATAAACTTAATTTTTTTAAATATCTTCGGTATGAAAATATATGTGAATATGTGGACACGGCATAAAACCCCATTTCCTCTCATGGGCGTCGTAATAGGGGAATTAAGGAAACACTCGAAGGACGGCAGTGAAAAACTTGAGGACCCATACTGCAATCGCCAACCCGCCTTCGAAGCTTGGTGATTATGGCAAACACACCAAAAATGTTTTTCCTTGGCGATCAAACTTCAAAAGGTCAAAAATTATTTACTTATTCACTAAGTATAGGTTACAAGGTCTCAGTTATTGTAGGTCAATTAGGTATCCGATATATTGCGAGAAGCCAGAGGGTCCGAGGGCGCCCACCAAACGGATCTGTGTGAAGAGCGGGGGCCCAACACACTCATTAAACGGCCCCGATATGGGCGGCGGCACAGCTTGCGGCACTGTGCCGCCGCAGCTCCAAAGGTGAGCCGAGGAGAGGACAAGATGCCCTCCGTGAGCACGAAGCTGATAGCAGCTGAGCGTGGGCCGCCGATAATGTATGGTTCCCGGGATCCTTCCCAATATGCCAAGATGCCGCCGGGTGGTTTTAGTGGATGCGAGCCCCACATACCCTCGACGCTCGACGTTCCAAAAAAAAAAAGGGCTATATCCAATAGTGGACATTTCGCGAATGACAATATGATGATGTTTTATGTCATAAAAGTGATATAATTTTCAACACAGTTAAATAACACAGTTGAACTTGCCAGTGTATAGAGGTTTGCGGAAAGTATTTTAACAAAATACACCGCCTCTTCCGGTCAACTCATTGACTTTCAAATGAGAAGGAAAACTGCGATCTGTATGTTATTTCCTGCTATGTACATACACCTTAACCGACCATCCATTATGTTTTATTGTTGTCTTAATAACGGTTAGAGTATAATCAGATTGCATCATATTATAGTAAAACTTCCTATTTCGGTGGTAGTCCTTAAACAGAGGCATTTAAAACACCGTATTTGAGTCTGTTTGTTTTGGAAGTACTTAACTGCATATTTATAATGTACGAGCTTTCCCGGCTTACTTCGTTACGCCATAGAATATAAGATACTACAAAAGACTTGGCTCTATAGACTATGTTCTTTTGCCTGCCCAGAATGGGCGAATAAAAAAACAAACAACGAAAACAAACCACCTGTCAAAATATGTAAACAACGGAAAAAATATTGCACCTTGGGTTATATTATTTGAGTTTAGGTAAGGTTCCCTAATTTTTTTGAAAATCTTATATAGCCTATGACACTCGGGGTTAATGTAGCTTCCTACCAGTGAAAGAATTTTTCAAATCGGTACAGTATTTCCGGAGCCTATTCGTTACAAACAAACAAACAAACCAACAAACAAATCTTTCCTCTTTATAATATTGGTATAGATATTATTGCTTGTACATTATAGAGGCTACGATAAACACTACAAACATTACACAAATAATTTGGGGTAGCCTCTAGTATTTATTAAAACAAAACTCATCTAAATCCTTTGCACAGTTTGCAAGATATGAGCATATATAGGAACAGACGCGTGAACCGACTTTGTTTTAAATTGAATGAATGAATGGACACCTAATTGTACTCAAAAACTGTAGATATAACAATTTAAGTTGACAAAAAGCGATCGGGCCTCATTCTCTTCATTTAAAAAGCACAAAAAATCATTATTGTCCTTAGATCATTGTCTCATTATGCCAACTGTCAAATATCACGTTTTTGGTGTTCTCTAAACAAAAAATGTATAGAGAAGTTCATTATTGTTTTAACGTTGGTTCCGAACGAAACCACGTGTTTTGTTAGCGGGCTTCAAAACAATAATCCAATAAACTTATAATAACCGTACAACGTTGCCGGGCTTTAAGCCCACCCTTTTAACATAATTTGTGAACTTGACATTGGCAAAATACTCCACTGAAGTGGAGTCAAGTCCATTAAATTAAAATAATAAATATAGAAAAGTTACTTTAAATCGCTCTTGTATGACTTTAACATTGACTTGCACTAGGTAACTTGCACTATATTATAGTGGCTGTCAAAATAAGCGATTACGGCCCCTATCTGTGAGCCCTTAAACAGACGACGGCGACGCGGCGGCGCGTTGTGTGACCAGGGACTCTAGTCTCTTAAACTTACGATTAAACTTCTATTCTACTATTACTCTACTAGAAGCTGCCCCGCGGTTTCACTCGCGCAGATTTGTCATGAACACAAAAATACATTTTTCCCGTTCCCATGGGAATTTCAGGAAATCTTTTCTTAGTGCTCACCTCTACATTCCATAAGGAACCTACATGCAAAATTTCAGCCCGCTACGCCCAGTAGTTTCGGCTCTGCGTTGTCTGTCAGTCAGTCAGTCAGTAACGGAAGAGTTTTATATATATTGATTACGATTGCGTCATAAATTGCGTGTCTCATAACTTTGATCGATCATTATAGTATAGCAATAGAATATGAATAGCAAGCTATAGAATAATCTGTTTTTTTTTTTTACCTAAATAGTAAATCCTGTTTTATTAGACGAAATTGGAACGGGCGTAGTGCAATTGTCACTTAATATCAATCATTATTGACATATATAATGTCAGTCGCACGTCATCATAATATTATCTTATTATGGAGCAGACTACACTTTTTGGTCAATTCCAATCTATTGCGATACTACTGCTATAGTTATAGCAAAATTGATTACGAGACTACCAAATGTGTATTTTCTTGCGATTAACGTACTATTTCTAGTTTACTTTTATTTGATAGTAGCGTTTTGCGCGATGAGACTAAGGGCCCAGTGTAGCGGTGCGGCGGCGGCGCGGTGGCGCCGTCGTTTGAGTGAGCCCTGAGGGAGGTCTAGGTCTAGCCGTGAAAGTTCTTTGGCTCATGATGATGATATGACGTGACGAGCTCACCTGAAAAACAAACAATTTCACCACAAAAACATTTTTTTTTTCTTTTTATATGTGCGCCTAACACCATAAATAACATAATCATTAGTTTATGAACTAAAGATCGACAGTTTATAAATTGACTAGTCGACCCAGCGAACTTCGTACCGCCTAACCTTTTACTATATTGCGCATGTATTATATAATACCTTTCACTTAAATCCCTCTATCTTTTGAAAAATCAGCGCATTAAAAGCCGTTGCGCAGTTTTAAAGATTTAAGCATACATAGGGACAGACGTGGAAAGCGACTTTATTTTATACTATGTATTGATGAAGGCTAGTTTAAGTTATTCATGAAATTTTCCTTTAATAAATATTTTTATGGAGTCCCTATGCAGTTAACTTTCTGTGAGTTCTGAAATTTTACTAAAAATAAAGCTTTACGCTCCGTGCTTTCTGTATGATATTCGCGTCACGCTCAATATAGCTTAAAAGCGCCAGCTGAAACCTCCAGAGCTTTTGTTAGTACCTATTAATATTAAACATTCACGCGGTCTAACTTTTAGTGCTTTGGTTTAGAGACACGGAATAATAATAATCCCTAACTAGGCATACAAATTGTCTAAGTTGACAGAAACTCATACAAAGACTTATAAAAGTACCCAAATAAAAATCAATACCTATCCATAGTAGCAACGAGGGCTAGCGCCGAGAAGCAAACCCGGATCTTAGAATTCAAAAGTCAGCATCACTGTCATGCCAACTGAACCACCAAAGACAGACTACATACTAGTCGACCCGGCGAACTTCGTACCGCCTGACATATTACTATTTTGTGCATGTATTATACTTATATAAACCTTCCTCTTGAAACATTCTATGTATTAAAAAAAAGCATCAAAATCTGTTGCGTAGTTTAAAAGATTTATGCATACATAGCAACGACTATGTATCGATATATGTAATTTTTTTTATAAATGACTCGAACTGCCGAGCATTCAAAATTTTTGAGATCATTCTATTTTCGACAGCATGTCATCCAAATATGTTGAAAAGAAGGTTGTTTTCCAACAGTGAGATTTTTTTTCTAATCGGTTCAGATTCCCAGAGCATAAGCAATGCAAACAAACAAAACACGATCAAATCTTTCCTTTTTAAATATTGCCATAGATAGGTAAAAAGCTCATCTGCTCCCTACACCCAGTAACTCTAATTGAAATACATAATCCCTCCAATTTTATACCATACTAGTCGACCTGGCGAACTTCGTACTGCCTAACCTTATACTATGTTGCTCATGTATTATACTTATAAACCTTCCTCTTGAATCACTCTATCTATTAAAAAACCGCATCAAAATCTGTTGCATAGTTTTAATGCTTTAAGCATACATAGTGACAGACGCGGGAACCGACTTTGTTTTATACTATTTTATACCATAAATAGCATCTATTGCTTTACAAGTAAAAATGCATCAGAATAGAGAGTAAAATTTTTCTATGATCAGAATAGCGTTTAAGTACCACTTACCACTGTTGTTTTATTTTGAGTAAACGTCAAACATGTCAGTTTAAGAATAGGGTTTATGACTTTGATACTTACCCTGTTATTCATAAAAAGTAGAAGAGCATTTGTTTTTTACGTACCTATGTCAATTTCGACTGGATGTCACGTATTTTACCATACAAAAATCCAGAGAAGTACACCTCCAGTAAAGCTACTTAAAACCTACAATATATTTATATGGTAAAGTATTTTGATACCGGGTTAAAAAACTGCATTTCCTAATTCCAATCGCTACAAATAATCGGGAGTAACCCAGCTAATCTTAGAGTAAATAAAACATTATCTCATGACATTTTGTGTATCTTGCCCATACTAACCTACGGCGCCCAGACCTGGTCTTTGACCGAAGATCAGAAACTAAGGCTGAAGATTTGTCAGCGTGCTATGGAGCGCAGCATAATCGGAGTAAAACGGACAGACCGTGTCCGGAACACTGAGCTGCGCTCCATGACAGGCATCTCTGACGTTGGTGTCGCGACTGCTAGACTGAAGTGGAGCTGGGCGGGCCACGTCTGCCGCATGAGCCCGGACCGGTGGGCTAAAATTGCCACTGAGTGGGTACCGCACGACGGCCGGTGAAAGCGTGGTAGACCGGGACGACCTGGACAAATTTCTTAAGGATTGGCCGGAGATCGCACAGGATCGGGATACTTGGACAGGGGAGGGGGAGGCCTTTGCCCAGCAGTGGGACACATAAAAGGCTAACAAAAAAAATAATAATATAAGAACGTTACAGAGAGAGTTCATCCGAAAGCAATTCATAACCCATGTTTCAGCAACAACGAACAGTAGGCAGATAAAAAATGAATCTTTCTTTAGATTTTACGTAGAAAACTCTTAGACTGGCCTTACTCTCTAAACGATTAAATTAAATATATATATTTTTTTAAAGAGACCTGGGGTACTATTTACGGCCGCTTTTGCAATATTGCTTTACGCCCTCTTTGCGTTTTTTTGTATTGACTTTGACACTTGGAGGACGAAAAGCAATAATGCAAAAACGGCCATATTAGGGCCTCTGCTTATAATAAACTCTCAAATACCTAAACTTCCGCTTTTTGAAGTCGGTTAAAATTGGCACAAAAATCTTCTCCTGAATATAAGCCCTTACGGAGGTGATCAAAATGGTTTACACACTAGTTTTATCCTAGTTTATTTTTAAAAGGGTCCACGCATTGTGTTAAAAAAAAAAAAAGTTATTCTAGCATTTGTTTACTTACTAAATATCTATGGCGTTTAAAAAAATCCCTTTTCTATCCTCTGTACCACATCTGGGCTAAAAAGGGTAAAGGACTAAAGGTAGTGTCAGCATTGAATTTTTTATACCCAAATGTGTACCTTATTGAAAGTTTATAAAGGTGAGATTCGTTAAATAAAGATTTCGTAGAGCTTATTTCATAAATACAACGCCGACAACGATTTGCAAGTAAATAGAATGTTTTCTTTTGTGAGATAGGAATCAGTGTCATTGTGCTTACATGTGCTAGTAGTAACTAAAAATAACTTATAGTTTTTTCGTCCGACAAAAGGTAAAAATTACTCTATTTATATCCAAATGTTTTAAGCTGTAACTGTTGCTATTAAATTGCACTGAAGCGGTGGTAGCCCAGAGGTAACCCGTGGGTCTCCCATCCGGGGGTCTGTGGTACAATCACTGCCAAGTGAACCACGGAGGTAGTCAGACGTTTACAATCACCTGGTAATCATAATAATAATATATCGACTGATCTTTAACAATGTATTGACGTGCTAGACTGTTTATTGTTCCCGCCAATTGCCGAGTTTCCCTAATAAAACCATGGAGAGATTTTATGACGTCATAAAAGAGCTTGGTAACCTTTAATAATAACCAGGTTTCTGAATATTATCACTTGTTAGATAAATTATATAGGTTGGCTGGTTCCGAAGAGTTCTTGAATTATAACGATAGACGCAGAAGTAGGCAGACGACGAGATTCTAAGAGAAATCAAGATTTTTTATGGGCAGTTTAAAAAAATCAACACGTGAACCCTATATTCTAGCTCAAGACATGAGAACTAGATTGGCCGTGCACTGGAAGACGCAGAAGTCGGCAGACGACGAGAGTCTGGTAGAGATCGAGAAGTTCTATGGGCAGGGCAGTTCAATAACTTCGACACGTGAACAGTCTAGCTTAGGACACGAGAAGTAGATTGACGGCTATAAACGAAAAAAAAACTGGCTATAAAAACTTTACTACTAATAATAAACGAAAATAATTTTATACATTTTTTTTTAAACAAATCCAAAAACTTTACTGTAACTAAATTTAATTTAATAGAAATGAAAGGGTTACGTTTGTGAGCCAGGCTTATGCTAATAAAATCAACACACTAAGCCTTCTGGTAGGACCTAAACCCAGAGAGATCTGTTTTCATTGTGACCCTTTTCTCTTTATTTTAGTATCACGCACGTATATCTTCCACAAACATAATTTTAAATTATCAACCTCAATATGGCTCTGAAATTATCATCATCTCAGCCTAAAGAGGACCTCTGCATTATATCCTATGCACCAGGCATAGTAAAGACATGATTGTTGATATTTCCGTTAACAGATTTGATGAACCCAATAATCCTACTGAAGATAAAATTGCGTTTCCCGACTCTTTTCAGGATTCTTTAAGATCCCTCAAATACATTTTCCGAAACGTGCGTGGTAGATAACATAAAGAAACCGTAGACTTAGAAAGTGTTCCATGCAACTTGCCAAATATAACCTTCCCGATATATCGTCACGATGACCGGTCTTGACCCTTTTTTTTTTTTAAGGCGGGGAAACTCCTAACGAGTACCCACCCTGTAAACCCGGGGGGAGTCGCAGGGTTATGTGGGGTTCACACCCACTAAATCCCCGCCGGTGTCCATCTCCGCTGTTGGCAAGGGGGTCACGGGTGATATTTCAATCGTTATGTTCAACTTCGCGACCCCCTCCAGCATTGGCTGATTAGCCATCTATCTGAGTAGTCATCTCGGGGGGACAGGTGGTGGTAGTCCCTCCTGAGCGCGGATGGCTCTTCCTACGGTCGACGACGGAATCGGTACACCACGTTCCGCCGTCCTTCTCAGGGCCGTTATATGACTACACCTAACGACCCCGGGGTCCCCTCTTAGTCGCCTCTTACGACAGGCAGGGGATACCTCAGTCCTATTCTTCGGCCTGGTACTGCAGGGCGTACCGGTCTTGACCCTCATCCAGTGCACTCCTGCTACCATCAACAGTATTTTGACCTATGATGACTCTAGACATTGTGGTAATCTATAGATTTGTCCAGGAGTGGACGTGTTTCTGCTGAGATCATGCAGATGATAATAATTATCAACTAAGTAAAACTATGTTTATAAGATTTATAAGTAACGTGGAAGGCATCGTATTCTTGGGTTCACTAGTTTAGACAGTACAAAGAGGTTGTCTGATTCTTTTCAATGTAGATTAGAAATGCTATTTATTTAAGCTGCGTTGGAAACTTCGATAGCTTAATGTAGTGTAGAATAGTTTTTAGTTTTTAAGCGACTTCATAAAAGGAGGTTATCAGTTTGACCTGTATGTATGGATGTGTGTCTGCGATTATCTTGAGTTTGCCTGAACCGATTTTGATGCGGTTTACAAAAACGTTTTCGTTATGTTCAGGTGGTTTAAAAAAAAATGAGTTTTCAGTTTATGTATGTTCCGGTATATTGAAGGCGGCTCCCTTTCAAAAAACTCATTTTATTCTCCCTAATGAAGGTGTAACGCTAGTGTACAGCTACACATTGTTCGAAGAACATTCAACCTAAGATAATGTAGTTCCTGCTTTAACTTCCATGTATGTGCTCTGACTAAATTAATTATAAATAAATAGTTATAACTGTTTAATCAAAGACTTTTAATGTTATGCGAGCAACACACATTAAAATCCGAAAATTAATGAGTACTTACTGAGTACGTACTTATTATTTGAATAATAGAAAGTACTTAAAAATGTACTAAGTAGGTATTTTAGTACTTAGTACGCAGTGATATCTCTTGAAAAGCATAAACGAGACGGCGTGCTGTCGTAAAAGATGCATTAAAAAGTTTTTTTATGTCTACTTTACAACGTGGCCCTTTAAAATGTATAATGATAATATTAATAATAAAATGTAACATTAACGCCCATATACTTAGATCATTAAATTTAACATTAAATTTTCTGTTAAATAAAAAAAAATTAATTGAAGTGGTAAGTTACTATTTCAGCTTGCACAATATTTCAACTAATTATAAGTATGTAGTAAAGTTTAATATGAAAACCTTCGAAGTTACAAGGCCTTGATATGGGCAGCGGTTACGAATGAGATCTTAGGCACAGTTTAAAAAGGTCTATAAACTAAATAGCACAGAGTTCAAAAGCAAGGTTTTAATAGTGTAATACCATTTTTATATATTTTTTTTTCTTTTTTTTTTTTGCTGGCAACACCGGCGGGGCAACAGCTGTTCTGTTTGCTCCGTAAATTATTTAATTTTAATTATAGTATTTTAGAGTTTAAAACCTGTTGATTTGTATTAAAATAATTATTAAATACGTAGTACAAAGTTGAATAAAACAAAAAGTGTCAATAGTCAGTTTTTAGAACAAAACCTGCGAGCGTCTCGTCAACGTTGGAACAAACATCAAACAACGGTACTCAAACGGATTATTTTTTGAATCACAGGTGAAGTTTTTGTTAATTTTAAATAGTATTTAGTGCTATTTTAATGATTATAACTTGACAAATAGATACTATCTAAGGTAGGGAAATCTGACCAAATGCTTAGACAGCTAATAGTCTTACTTATAAGTAATGTAAATCATACTTTTGAAAATTAGGCACAAACATATTTATTTAAGTAATCTAAAAACCAGTTTAATTAGCCCATTTACCTTAGCTTTTCTTCTTTTAATGTTAGTATTACACAGGCAGAACAGTCAAGTTTAGTGAAGGTAGAAAACTCATATACATAGTCATAGTAATACTTAGATTTGAATTTTTAATTTTGAAAAACAGAGCAGTTTCCATTTAAAGTGAGGGAGTACCTATCTCACCATAGGCAGGACAGTTTAAATAGTGTAGACACTCAAAATTTAGTCAGGAACTATTTAATGTTAGTAGGCAGGTTGCCGTTTTTGGAAATAAATAGAAGATACTGCCGTTTCCCCCGGTTTCTGTTTCAGAACAACCACTCTCACAATGATGACCAGAAGGACTACTCAAACTCAACTTGAAAACAAGCTCAAAGAAACCTTGTTACAACTAAGAGCTACTCGCGAGGACCGAGATAAACTTCTTGATGAACGCACGGAGTTTGAACTGGAAGTCAAAGAGTTGGTTAATAAAAATACATCTCTTAAGAGTCAACTAGCACTAGGAGACATAGAGCTGGAAGACATCCGAGGGGAACGTGACCAACTAGTATTAACTCTGAATTCTTACAATCAATGTAGCGACACCTATGAGCAGACTTTAAATCACAACAAAGAGTTAATTATTCAACTAGCTGCAGCTCGGGAACAGGTAGAGAGCATGAAGGCTGAACGTTTAAAGCTAGAAACTGCAAGCACAATGTCGCTGTATGCTGAGCTTATGAACCACAGTCATGACACTGAAGTGATCAATGAAGAGTCTTTTTCTGAGTCTTCCCATGTATTTCTTCATGGGAGAAAACTGAAGAAATATATTAATACTAAAAGGAGACTTAGAAAATTACAAAAAATGATCAAAAAGAGCAGATCAGCCGTAACTTCAGTTCAACTTAGAAGGGAAAAGCTTAAACTCCACAAGGAACTCAATGCCCTTCAAACCGTGGTTGAAAAATCAATTTGGTTTTAGGAAAGGGCGGTCTACCTTAGACGCAGGTCACAAACTCATCAGCGATGTCTATGGAGCCTGGGAGGATTCTCACGATGCTATTGGGGTTTTCTGTGACCTCTCGAAGGCTTTTGACTGCGTTGATCATGAGACTTTGCTACTTAAATTACAGCACTATGGCTTAATTGATAAATCACTTGATCTACTTGCCTCTTATCTTACTGATCGCGACCAACGAGTGGACGTGGGTGGTGCGGTGTCTGCAGGTTGTCCTATCAAGATTGGTGTACCTCAGGGATCGATATTGGGGCCTTTCCTGTTCCTAGTCTACATAAATGATCTCCCTTACATGTTAGATAAACTTACTGCTGTTGTCCTCTTTGCGGACGACACCTCTTTAACATTTAAAGTTAAACGAGGTGACTCACTCAACTTAGATATAAACAAAACATTAGTGGAGATTTCTCAATGGTTTACTTCTAATAATTTACTTTTGAACGCAAAGAAAACTAATTGCATTAAGTTTTCCTTGCCAAATGTGACTGCTTATGATACAGACATACATTTGGACAATAACAAGCTTAATCTGGTAAATCAAACTGTATTCCTTGGTATCACTCTAGATTCGAAACTTCAGTGGGGCCCCCATATCTCAAATCTTGCGGCAAGGCTCAGTTCGGCTGCGTACGCAATCTGGAAAATCAGAAAATTAACTGATGTTTCTACCGCGAGACTTGTGTATTTCAGTTACTTTCATAGCTTAATGACCTATGGCTTGCTTCTATGGGGAAGAGCTGCAGATACTAACGTCATTTTTATACTACGAAAACGCGCAATTAGAAACATTTATCAGCTTAAAGCTCGCGAGTCCCTCAGACAAAAATTCAAAGAAATTGATATTTTGACGCTTCCGTCCCAGTACGTCTTTGAAATTATTATGTATACTCGTAAAAACTTACATAATATGTTTGATAAAAAATGTGATAAAATTAAAGACCTTAGAACGCGTAGCAAAAATAAACTAAGTATTCCACAGAACAGACTAAAACGGACAAACAAATGCTTTATAGGAAACGAAGTAAGATTTTATAACAAGATCCCAGAAGAGATTTTGATCCTGAATGATAATGAGTTTAAAACTCGTATCAAAAAAGGTTTGATTAAGAAAGCTTATTACAATGTTGATGATTATGAAAACGACAAAGACGCATGGAAGTAGTCTAGCTCTGCACGATATTTTCATTATTTCATGTATGTACTTTAAATCTTATTAATTTATGTTCTTTGTATTGTAAATTGAATTGTAATGTCACATATATAAGAACAAAAAAAAAAAAAAGAGAGAAATTGTAAAGTAGAGTTTGTTACCCCTTTCTTCTCTACGCTGTAAAATCATTGCGAAAGGGAGTAGAATCATTTGACAGAGGAGGGCTCGTTTGGGGGCGTCTCCAGGCGACCATTGTCGTAAGGCAAGGCAAACATTGTTTGCCTGAGCCAATTAGTGGGCACCCTGAACTACCTCGCCTCTATCAGTATAGGATACTTTACGAAATAAGGTATCAATATTAATTAGATTAGTCTAATTGACTTTCAATAAGCGATATCTTGTATCCTGTATTGAATAAATCATTTTTTACTTTTTTACTTTTTTACTTTACTTTATATTGTAATTCTCGGCATCTTCACCGCGCCTTGCCAGATGTACGTAGAGCCTTGAGTGGTAATCAATATTTTTCTTGCGGCTATTCTTAAAATAGGGTCCTTGTTGCTTCGCCAGCGAAATACTCTCGGTATGGCGCGAAATTCACGCGACTAAAAAGCCAAAAATCAAGTTCGTTGAATATACACAATATCTGTAACTCTGTAATAATGTGGGAGATGGTTTTCTACATATACGTAAATTCATTAAAAATTTATTTAAAATGAACACTTTCGCCAGAATAAATAAAAAACGCGAAAAAATTTGAATTTTGCGCCATACCGAGAGTTACCACCTTAAACTGAAAAATTACTTTTCTTTATACACTGTTTGTGTGTTCTTTGTCCATTTCGAGGTACTACTACTAAATACCGATTTTCAACAGTATCGGTTCAGTAGTTTAGGCATAAAACATGTTAAATTCAGAAATATAGACTTTGTTACTTTCTCTTTTATAATATTGTAAGGAAATAGGGGATAAAGCGGCGTCTTAAGCCGGCTTTAGTAAAGTAATCGATTACGAAAATATAGCACTTTTTAAGATTCTTGCTCAAAAAAGGTCCTTTTCTTTAGTTAAGGGCTCATGGCTCGCTGAGTCCCTATAGTCCTTTGTTGTTGAACCTAAATAAATATGACCCTTTTTTCCTAAGCCTTCATATATGTTCTACGATTTCGGTAAAGAGCGGTTTAATTCAAAATAAGCCTCTTTTAGGAAACAGATCACAGGTTTATTTGTTTTTTTTATAGTGTCTTAATAACATTCTATAGCCCTTATTTTCATCAGGAATATTGTTTGGTGAAAGCATTTTTCAATCGGTCCAGTTTGGAGCCTATTTGATTAAAACAAACAAACAAACAATCAAATATTTCCTCTTTTTTATATAAATTAACCCCTAGTCTGATTATTTTGATATCAACGGTCAGACCCCCTGCATCTGTGACGCCATAATAATAATAATAATAGGGATCTCACAGATCCAAGATGGCGGAACAAAATGGCGGCACAGACAAGAATTTAATGAAGATTATTCCTATTATTGGGAAGGTAAACGTTCCTTTTAAAAATAGTTGAGGCTTGATCTGAATTGATTTATATAAAATTTGATTTTATTCCGTAAAAATCTACTTTTTACAGTACTGTCATATTTTCAGCGCTCGTAGGCTCGTATTTGTAATCTATAGTGCGCGTGCGCATAACGTGTTTGTACACAAAAGCGGATTTCCGTGGTGTGCGCGTTCTTTTAGGATCTGACATGTTTACGTTGTACAGACCGAGCTTTTCACTGAAAAAAAAATTACGTATATAATCTTAGCGAAAATATCTCTGCCTGTCTGTGTGTTACGCAATCATGCATTAACCTGCTGAACCGATTTGGATGAAAATTGGTCGGTAGGAAACTTTGAACGACAATAAATTATACTAAGGCCGTTTAAAAATGCCACATAGTATCACATAACTATTTTTGTTATGTTTGACATTTTTCAAAAAAAAAAGAAAAACTCGCGATTGGCGCTATAGCATCATTGTCAAATGCCTCTTAATAAATATACTTACACATATCCACCTTCCCATTCAAAAGAATCGATCATGCTCCAAAATAAGTGTACGCCCTCACATCCGATCCCTCCTCAATAGCATCCAACATGGCTGAGAGATATTCCCTCATGTACTTTATGCGGTCATCATCCAGCATTTCCCCATGGGATGGAAAACCGTTCTCGAAAACATATACGGGTGGGTTGTTAAACTTATTACGTATTTTAGTAAGCAGCCCGTGAAAACCCCAAGGTGCTACCTGAAGCGAAAGTAAATCTTTAGGGTAATATTCATAAATGTAAATTTTACGGTCATGTATAGGTACACTTATATTTTTAACGTAATGATTTTATAGAATAGGTTTCGAAATCTACTAGACCGTTTTGAAAAATCTTTCACCTGAATACTGCACTATCTCTGGATGATTACCTTTTTTTTTTTGCAAGAAAACAAAAAAAAACATGCCCTACCCATTTCGTGTCAAATTCGCTTTAGTTTGCTCCAGTTGATATCACGCTTGGAAACCTAGTTAAAGTTTCTTTATTAAATTCTGGATAACATAACATACCTTTAACCACGAAGAAACAGTTCCCTCCCATTCCGAAGGCTGGTAACTCAACGCATCCAGATCATCATAGTACGATGGCTTGTTAAACATTTCATTAAAAGATTCGTTCTTACAAACCATAGAGCTGGAGTAATGATTAAGGCCAAAGAAATCTGCTGTTCCTTTTATATATTTTATCTCTTCAGGGGAGAGAGATGGCATTCTTGAACGAGAGAAACCTTGAGTTAAGCTCTTCTCTGCTATTTTTTTTATCATTGAACTAGGATAGTTGCCTTCATCTGAAAAGATTGGATGTGTAAACCAACCCCACTGAAATTTCAAATCTAAGTTCAAAATTTTTCAATCCAATCAATACAGATAAGAAACAAAATGATATATTAAAAGGACCTGAAAATCGTTTATACGCTCTGCATCTTCCTCATAAACATCAGTTTCTGGTATGTAAAAGTTTGAGCTAACAGTCATTCCTATTGTTCCACCTTGGGAAGGTCTGAATTCCTTATCGTACATATGCCAAACAGCTGCATGAGCTAAAAGAACGTTCTTCGAGCAAATATACTCGGAGAAGCCACTAACGTTTGAGGATTTCGAAGTAGCTATTATATAATTTTCTACGCAGATCTCTCTTGGTTCGTTTACTGTTATCCATTGTTTTACTCGGTCTCCAAAAAGTTTGAAAACAACACGAGCGTAATCAGTATACCATTGAATGATGTAAGGGTTTACCCAACCACCCATGTCTTGCAGCTTCTGCGGCAAATCCCAGTGGTATATAGTTATTACTGGTTTGATATTCCACTTTAACATTTCATCGATTAAACTGTTATAGTAGGAAACCCCTGCCTTGTTAATATAATTAGGAAAGCTGGAAGGTAAAATTCGAGGCCAAGATAGGGAAAATCTATAGAAGTCCAGGCCCAATTCTCTCATAATCTCTACGTCTCTTTTGACATTGTGGTAGCTATTGGCACTGACGTCTGCGTTGGACCCGTCTTTTACGACTCCATTTTTATGCGTTACATGATCCCACATGCTTTCAGTTTTACCGTCTTCGTTCCAAGCACCTTCGACTTGAAACGCTGCGGTTGCTGATCCGAAGAGAAAACCTTCTGGAAATGTTCTGGTAGATTTGTTGGAATCTAGTTTAGCTTTTGACGTAGTTAATACTACTGAAAAACAAAAGACTAGTCTGGAAATTTTAAAGAACATTAGAGGATCTTCTAAGAAAATTATATTAAAAGGTTTGTGTCGTTTTGTACTTACGTTCTAAACAACATTGTTTTGATTTGTTGGTAATGTCACTTCTCTAAGTACCTATTATCACAAGTCAATTAACTTATAGCGAATTAAGATTTAAATCTATAAAGTGCTATTATAAATCTGTAACAGAGTTACTCCTTTACTTTGAATGTAAAAACAAAAACAGTTTTTGTCCACCAGTCCGTTGCACGGTGAACTAAGAAATAATAATTATTTTTGTATATTCCGTTTGAGTATATTCCATATCCAACTTCTAATAATTATGTGTGAGTATTGTGAATTGTTAACTAGAATTTTAGAGCAGGTTGTATTGGTTCCGTATAGGTATATCGTATAGAATAGGCTGGCGATTTAAAATTGTTTCCCTCGGTATTTTCGCCATAACTCGCCAGATATTATTAGAGAGCAGACTCTCGACGGAGTATGAGAAGACTCAAGCCAGGATAATCTGCACTCGGTGAGGACTTTCCGAGTAAAACTTGAGCGAATAAACTCAAAACACTGATTATCAAATTATCAGTTACTAGAGGCTGCCCCGCGGTATTTCCCGCGCAGATTTCTCATAAACACAAAAATCCCGTTTTTTCCCGTTCCCGTGGGAATTTCGGGAAATCCTTTCTTAGTGCTCACCAACACTCCCTAAGGAACCTACATGCCTACATTTCAGCTTAGTACGCCCAGTAGTTTCGGCTCTGCGTTGTCTGTCAGTAACGGAAGAGTTTTATATATATTGATTTATTTAAAACTTACATCTACGAAGTTTTTTTCGGAATCTTAAAACGATAAATGAATTTCTTGGTTTTATTTCTAAATCCGATTGTTTATACGATTGGTCGCACCTATTCACAATAAGTAATTAAACAAAATGGAACTAATATTACTGATTACAATGATTAAGTTAAAACGTGGACTATTTCTGCTACAATATGGTCTGGGTGTGTGTTTGTATGTTTCAGGCACCCTAGATGCAATTTAAAGACCATCTAACTAAGAAGAAAATATACATAGGTTCTTCTTAGTTAGAGGGTCTTTATGAGATTGCATTATTAAAATATCTATTTCCCAAAAAAAAAACCAACTTACTGTCCAACAGCGGAACTAATAAAACTTTTATTTAGGGTGACCAAAATATACACAAATCCATTTTTATCCCATTTACAGTTTCATAGAACACTTTAAACATAAGGAATAATATTCCACCAAATGTTGGAGAGTAAGTAGGTTTTTTTGGGTAATTAGGTATTTAACCTTGTTAGATGCTCTGAGTGTGATTTGTTATTATGTTCCTCATACTCTTCGGTATCGCGGGATTAAAGCACAGTCTTTTGAGGGGAGTAATCTAACTCGTGGAGCCCCTTAGATCCCCAACCACGCACTACTACTTATTATTATTATTTTGTTTTTTATAGTAAGTAATACTCTTCGGTTTTACTGGATGTAGAGAATGGTTTTTTTTCATCAAACCAGTTATTATTAATATTATTTAAAAATTATAATTTTATAGCATTAGTATCAACCATGCAGAACCTCTTTTTGCTACGGTAGGTTAAATGCATAAACGTGCCTCTTTGGAGCCCCTTTAACAAATGAGAGGTAGTTTATAAAAGAAACGCCCGAAGGCTTTCACGGAGATGCAATCTCGAGGAGGGAGAAGATTTCTTGCAATTCAGCCCTTATCTTATTTAAAGTAAATTAATGTTTTTACTTTAACAGTTTTATTGCAATCGATTTTATAATCGTATCTTCGTTCTTGTGTTTTATTACAATATGTTGATAAATATACTTAGATTATTTGTTTTTTTTAATTTATTTTAATTTCAACACAAAACAAACAAAGGATGATAAACATAAAATAACATAATCTCACTTTTATTATTCTAAGGGCAAGACAGAGGCACCAGCTCAAGAGCCGGACCCACATTTATGTTTTATTACCAACGTGACAAGGGGCCAGCTTGTCACAAAGGAATCTTCTAAATCAACTAAACTTAGCTCACCATACCTAAAAAAATGTTGTTTAAATCGTCAGGAACAGCCTGTATAAAGTCCAGCGTTACTCTGCTCCATTTGTGAATTCATTATTTCGACCACATGGCCCCAATTTTAGTAAAAGCTATGCAAAGTTGTGTTATAAAACTTATAAATTAGTCAAAAGAGGGTATTCCGCAAATTGGATGAGTCCGGAAAATTGGTGTTGCGACCGTAAAAACACAATATAACGAAAACCCGGTTCGCGGTTCGGAAGCCAAGTTTCATAACCGTTATGGCCGCTGTAACCAAAGCAGTCTTTTTTTTATATACATAAGTAAACTACGGGTGAACTTTTAGGCTTCAAACGCACAGGCGGATTTTTTCCGCGCGGTTTTTATGTAACATATTGAATCCTATGAAAGTGTCCGCACCGGCGGATAAAAAACCGCGCGGTTAAAAATCCGCTGTTGCGGTTTTATTTCCGTGCGGGTAAAATTCACCTGTACTTTCGGGGACTAAGAATAAGGCTGAAAATGAAATAACAACCTTTCAAACCGCGCGGAAATAAAACCGCAACAGCGGATTTTTATCCCCGCGGTTTGTTTCCGCGCGGATAAAAATCCGCCTGTGCGTTTGAAGCCTAATATTATGCTATTAAAAATATATTTTAAATTTTTTTGGCTAAGTAAAATACAAAAGCGTAAGGTCAAGCGGATCTATGGCGTGGTGCAGAAATCGATTATGCAACTGTGTCATAGAATTTAGGGACCACTCTAAATTGTTATTCTCTTAACTTGTACACTGTCCCTAGAAAACGATTTAATGATGGTATTTATCGTACTGTAAATCTATTTTAAAGTAGCTTATCACAGTTTGCAATAACGTGTACAAATGGACGTGGACCAGCTCGCACGACGGTAGCATAGGCACAAGTCAGTAACTAAAACAGCATTAGTTGCCTTTAAAGGTCGTCAGCTGTGCGTAAAGATCCATAGAATTGCGGACAGTAGGAAACTGCTATTAGAAAATAAACATACCTCGACGAAATCTGCAAAGCAGAAAGCGGCGGGCCCGACCCCACGGTTGGGCCCGCGCGGCTACCACGTGACTTCCACACCCAGGATATGAGTTGGCAGGACCTGAGGATAGAAGAAGAAATATTGTTAATACTTTTTGTAAAAAACGATATGAGTGTGTCCGTAAATTGGAATTAAACCTCTATTTCGCGATCTGCTTGTACAGTCACGGACTAGGAGGCCGTAACAGATTTGTCTATGGTTTCTTCAGCCCTAGACTTTATTACCAAAGAACAAGAGCTATTCGCAATACAGAAAAACTGGAAGTGTTACGCCGGTCGTGTCCGCCACTGTACAAATTTTAATTTCATCCATAATTTTTACTGTATTTTTATATTTACGTAGTCTATGTTAAAAAAATATATTTATTAAACTGTTTATTTTTAGAAAGATTAATATAAAAAAGGAAAAGATTGTATAGGTACTTTTGTTTTTAGAGTTGCTTGCATGCGTGTTGACTTAATCGCAATAGGTATTACAGTAGTGGCATGGAATATTACCACCCCATCTCCCCTTGGGCTAGCAGTAGACATCTTAGGCATCAAACGCACAGGCGGATTTTTAGCCGCGCGGTTTTTTCGCCGCGCGGATAAAAATCCGCTGTTGCGGTTTTATTTCCGCGCAGTTGGAAAGGTTGTTATTTCATTTTCAACCTTATTCATAGGCCACGAAGGTACAGGCGAATTTTTAGCCGCGCGAAAATAAAACCGCGACAGCGGATTTTTAACCGCGCGGTTTTTTATCCGCTGGTGCGCACACTTCCATAGGATTCAGTATGTTACATAAAATCCGCGCGGCAAAAAACCGCCTGTGCGTTCGTAGCCTTACGGCTGAGATCATGATAAATCCCAATTTCATCTATATGGTTATGAATTGTGGTGGCCTCCTCGTTTTTCCATTGGTATTTTATGCGGCGACATAGGGAACACCGAAGAACGGGCAGTAGCGTCCTTCGTTTAAAAACATGAAGCAATACTGTGATCGCTAAACCAAAGCGACATTATGGCACATTCGAGAGATAATCGCGGACAAACATACATACATACATACATACATACAGGTAAACTGATAACCTCCTTTTTTGAAATCGGTTTGAAAAATATGTTCACTCTTACTCTAAATATGACAAAAAACTGAAAACTGAGAAATTATCATCATTTACATCAGCATGAAACCAGAAATGGCAAAATAACTTAATAATGCTTATAAAGCAACAGTGAATGTGCTAGAATATTGTAGTTTTGGAATGAAGCCAAGTGTACCATATTGTGTACTCAGATAAACTAAAAATAAAGAGGGTGCCAAAAGCAGAGTTTTTTAATCAACCAACTGTTTCACTTCCAAAATACATTCAAAAGGCAAAATTTATTTTAAATAATTGTTATTTTCGAAATAATTGACAGCCCTTATTTAATTTGGATATAGGAATGCGTAAAAGTTAACCAATGCTCTCATTTAAAAATCTACTGTTGTCTCGCTAAAACTCGAGAATGGCCAGGCCGATTTATGTGATTTTGGTTTTGAATTGTTCGTAGAAGTCCAGGGAGGTTTAAAAGGTGAGAATATTTGAAAAAATGGAGGAGAAGTAAGTATAAGCAACAATTTCTTTTTCCCACTCAAATTGTAAGGCGCGATACGAAGTTCACCGGTACAGCTAGTTTGCAATAAAAATATATTATATTAGTTATTGATTTTTAAGAGACAAGCTTATAAGTAAAGTTTATTTCTGCAAACTTTATCTTTACACGCTACAATTTATCCAATTTGATATTTGTGACTTGCTCGGTAGTACACATTGTTTTTATTCAAAAAGTTTATTTTTCATAAAACATAAGATTTGGCAACGATTTTGTGCTCTCTACGTCATTTTCTTATCCTTGACCGAAAGACAGTTGCAAAATGTTGAAACAGGAAAAAGTATATTATGAAATGCACTCCCGTTATTAGAGAAAAAGTTTCAAGTTATACATTAGCACGTTTTCTTTATGAAGGTATTAAAAATAATCTTTTTTTAGAAGAATCTAGCAGCAGATAGTGCTTGACCGACGGTTAGCGCTGTTTCACATTCGCTTGACTGAAGCTGCGGAGACGACCTTTTTTTTAAGGCGGGGAAACTCCTAACGAGTACCCTGCAACCCGGGGGGAGTCGCAGGGTTATGTGGGGTTCGCACCCACTAAAACCCCGCCGGTGTCCATCTCGGCTGTTGGCAAGGAGGTCACGGGTGATCTTTCGATCGTCATGTTCAACTCCGCGACCCCTTCCAGCATTGGCTGATTAGCCTCATCTCCGGGATGGCTCTTCCTACGCTCGACGACGGAATCGGGACACCACGTGCCGCCGTCCTTCTCGGGGCCCCGCCTCGTGCACTCAACGACCCCGGGGACCCTTAACAACCTCGTCTTAAACAGTATAGGTTTTTTTTAAGGTGATATTGTTTACTAGACCTCTGATAAGTGTTACCTTGTATACTTTTTTTAATAAACGGCCAAGTGCGAGCTAAAAATTTATGTAATTTTTAAGATTTGTTAGTATTCTTTGAACATCAAGGAGTTAAGTGTCTTTGACAGACGGACGGACGGACGGAATAGTCATTGATAAGGTTCCGGGACGAGTACTTACCCGGAACCTTAATAACAATGTAAGTACCTACTGAAATAAAAAAATAAACAGAGAAGTTTTGTGATGATTAATAGATAGAGCCTTTTTTAAAAAGTAAGATAAATCAATACATAGTATAAAATAAAGTCGCTTCCCGCGTCTGTCCCTATGTATGCTTATATCTTTAAACCTATGCAACAGATTTTGATGCGGTTTTTTTTAATAGAGAGTGTAATTCAAGAGGAAGGTTTATAAGTATAATACATGAGCAACATAGTAATAGGTAATGCGGTACGAAGTTCGCCGGGTCGACTAGTTATTTATAAATTTGATTATGTAAGGTACTTTGTATGTAATAAAGTAAGTTTATTCTATTCTAAGATGCAAAATTAAAGCGTGTTTCTAAGAACAGCTGTGATTCGTTCCCAAGTGAGAAAAAGCAAGAATTTGTGCCAAAAACAAATATTAACAAAAGCCCTGTGAAAACAACCCTCAAACAACACTTACTAGGTTAGTGAGTATGTAATTGTAAAACTGTTAGTGTGTTTGGTCCAAGAATATAAGGGAAAACTTTTTCTTATAATTTAATCTCTAGCTTGGCACAGATATCTAGAAAATAAACGCCCTGCAGTACCGGGCCGAAGAATAGGACTGAGGTATCCCCTGCCTGTCGTAAGAGGCGACTAAGAGGGGACCCCGGGGTCGTTGGGTGCACGAGGCGGGGGCCTCGTGTAGTCATATAACGGCCCCGAGAAGGACGGCGGAACGCGGTGTCCCGTTTCCGCCGTCGAGCGTAGGAAGAGCCATCCGCGCTCAGGGGGGACTACCTTCACCTGTCCCCCCGTGAAGAGGCTACACAGCCAATGCTGGGGGGGGTTGCGGAGAATTCCACAGGCTTACCCGCGACCCTCCTGCTATCAGCCGAGAAGGACACCGGCGGGGTTTTAGTGGGTGCGAACCCCACATAACCCTGCGGCTCCCCCCGGGGCTGCAGGGTACTCGTTAGGAGTTTCCCCGCCATAAAAAAAAAAAAAAAAGATATCTCTAGAAAATAATGGGGGTGTTACTTTGTATGTGGAGTAAGAAATCTTTACTTATTTCTGCCATAATTAAAACACCATTTAAGCCCAAAGTTAGTTAAAATCTCAAATCAATAAATTCATGATCTGTTTCTTTACAAGAAGTTATTTTTTTTCTAGGTTTTCCAACTAAACATAAAAATGTTTCCGTTTCAAGCCAAGCTGTATCACATGATTCCGTGCTTCGAAAGGCACACTAAGCCTTTGGTCCTGGAAGCATAGTGGTTGTTTGTACAGTGACGGACTAGAACGGCGTAGCAGTTTTGTCTATGGTCTCGTGCGCCCTAGACTGTAATACCAAATAACAAGAGCATTTTTTTTTTAGTACAGATAATCCGTAAGTGTCAGTCTAGGTATAATTATTTTGTTTCTAGCTGTCCCGGCTAACTACGTATCGGCCTACTATTTTATATGGAAAATGAATTTTTTTTTTAACTTTCTCACCTTTTAAACCTTCCCTGGACTACTACGAACATTTCAAAAACAAAATCAGCTAAATAGGCCCGGCCGTTCTCGAGTTTTAGCGAGACTAACGAACCACGATTCATTTTTAGATATAATATAGAAGATTTGCACAAAAAAAAGAACAATAAAGATTTTGAATTTATTTTCTTTTAGCTGGGACCAAACAGTCCCGTTTGGCTTCTAGCCAGCCAGTACGGCCTGCTCAAGTGCAGATAGAGAACAAAAGAAATAAAACCCCTTTCACCGCGCTTGGGCGCAGAAGTTGCAGTTTTTAGTTATCGAATCACGGCTGAAACCAGTTTACCGCTTTTTTTCAAGGTTTTTTGTAATGTACTATGTGCGCTCCGCGGCTTAGCTAGCACAAATTACTCTTCAAACCGCAAAATCACAAATTTGCTGTCTAATTTCGGTAATAAAAAAAATATTCAGTGTCATAATTTTAAGCTACTGAAAAGTACTAATTTTCAGCCATAGATATCGGTTTTGTAATATTGCGTAACAAACGTATGAGTATACAAACTGAATTACTTTCGTATTTATAATATTGGTATGGATATTAGTATCGAAGTGTAAAACGTTTTTGTAGTTTAAATCTTTGTCCAGTGTTTGTCAGTTGTAAAATTAGACCTCATACCTTGGCAACAAATGACATGGCAAATGGTCTGGCCAGCTTGCTGCAGCCTGCTAAGCACCGTACCTTCCAGTAGTAGCGATTTCGCGGCCATTTTTTATTTGTAAATATATGTTTAGTTTTTTTAAGATAATCAATCAATATATATAAAACTCTTCCGTTACTGACTGACTGACTGACTGACTGACAGACAACGCAGAGCCGAAACTACTGGGCGTAGCGGGCTGAAATTTTACATGTAGGTTCCTTAGGGAGTATAGGTGAGCACTAAGAAGGGAATTCCTAAATTCCCACAGGAACGGGAAAAAATGTGATTTTTGTGTTTATGAGAAATCTGCGCGGGTGAAACCGCGGGACAGCGTCTAGTATATAATAAAATATAATGTATATTCAAAGCTGTAAATAAAGGTATTATTAACATGATCAATAAGCGTCTTCAAACAAAAAAAAATAGAATAAAAATAAAAATAAGGCCCGAAACGCAGTCTAACATCTTGTTATTGAAACTTAATTTTCAAAAAAATCAATAGTTTATGTAAAGTAACCGTACAACGTTGCCGGGCTTGACACCCTTTACCTTTAACTTGTTCAAGACTGAAAACTGTTGTTCATTTGGAGTTGGCAAAATAATCCACTGAAGTAGAGTCAGATGCAATTATTTGTAATTTTTGACTGCTCCGTAGCTCAGTTGGCAGAGCAGTGGACTGAGACACGGGTGCATCGGGTTCGATTCCCGGCGGGGCGAACATTGATATGATGAATCGATGTTTTTTTCCCGATCTGGGGGTGTAATTTTCGACTCTGTTTTTTTTAGGGCACTGAGTGAGTTGCCTTTTTATTCCGTTATTAATTTACTTAAATATAATACGCCATATTATTTTATGAGGGTTTAAGAGCTTAACAGCGATGCTAGCGCCATTTGCGAAAAAAATTAATATCTTCTAAACTAAGGCAAATATCAAAAATGTGGCACACCATGACACTAGATACCTAGTATTTTAGGGCACTCTTGTATACTGAGCTTTTAAGTTAAAGACCAAAGAAACCTACAAAGTGTTGCTAAAAGTGGCCACTTTTAGCAACAATCTGTGTATAATTTTGTTCTTTTGCGTTAAGACTACTTTACTGTGCTTAAAAAATACTAGGCTACATTATCTAGTGTTAAACTGTGCCACATTTTTGATATTTGGCTTAGTTTAGAAGATATAATTTTTTTTCGAGAATGGCGCTAGCATCGCGGTAAACTGGCTCTTAACCTACTTTCTTAGTAAATATAATAATAGTTTATGAATCCCATAACAGGAAGGAAAACCATTTTTGGCACACATAACATCTTTTGTTCACCCAGTTGGCAAATTCGCAAAAACGCACGCGTCTTTTATTTTTGAACAATGCAAGTTCATTTGTTTCATTGTTTTAATAGTTTTAAGTTGAGGAAGGGAAAAGTAAAAAAAGAAACTGAAAATTCATCCGACTAATTGTTGTTAATTTTGATGTTTGCTTTTAGACGAAAACACGAACTGTAAAACTTCGTACCGCCTTAAACTAAAACTTTGCAAAATATTATAAGGAAAATCAAAAAGGCTATAACTTCTAATTATACTTTGTTTTTTATTTTATTTGATGTAATGTATCCACGTTATATTATAAAAGACGAAGTTCGCCGGGTCAGCTTATGACATGTTATTAGATATATTATTATGTTCCAAAACAGGATAAATATCTCGTAGTAAACAAAATATACTCAGTGTTCGGAAAAGTATAAAAAAACCCATCCGTATCTTTCTCCAGTGGTGACCAGACTGGTGAATGATGCAACATAATGAGATCTTAGGGGAAATGCTGTAGTGGCATTCCACTGGACATCTTTTGGCTGCAATTTTTAAGAGGAGCACAGCTAAAGTAGCGCCACACGCAAAAAATAATAATATCTTCTCAATTGCTACACAATTCTACTCCACTTCTTAGATAATGTCACAGAGACACTAATGAAGAAGTGTTGAGAAGAGTAGAAGAGAAGCGGATGATTTTGAACACCATAGAGATAAGAAGGGGAAAGATGATAGGCCATCTGATACGAAAGGACACACTCATTACTAATATTATAGAAGGGAAGATTGAAGGAAAGCGACAGCGTGGACGACCAAGGCTACCAAGGGGAAGCTACTTTGACCAAATAAGGGAGCGAGTCAGTGCAGAGTCGTATCAGATGGTCAAGCAGCTGGTGGGGAACGGGATAGAATGAAGAAGGCTCCACGGACAAGAGCACAGCTCTTAAAAGAGAAGAAGAAGACTTAGATAATGTAACCTAGTATTAGCTAGGCTTTAAAAAAAAACTTACCTAAATATAAGAGATTTTTTTTCCGAATTCACCGTAATCTCGAGAGTCAGTTTTGTCTAGCTCAAGGCGGGAAACGAATTCGACATTGTGATAAAAAGGCCGGGGTAGAAAAAAATCGTACGCGATAGGTCAATTTTCCCAAAGGAAATATGAGTGAGAGAAAAATTTACGCCTTTTCTGGGTCTATAGGTCAGAACTTGAACAGTTATTTGTTTCAGTTAATAAATGCCTACAGTTTATTTCATCGTCTTTTAAAAATCTCAAGCAAAGTAAAGTTACTTACTCGAGTTTTAACTAACCTGGTTTTCACAAACTATCAAGATTGACCGGTGCAATTAAATGAATTCTCCCACCAAAAAAACGGAGAAAAAACCTGATTTCCATGGAAGAGTTCTGAGATTTTATACAGCTTTTATACAGATATTTTTTTCTTTAAAATATTAGTTTTAGTTTGTTTTACTTTAATAAATATCAAAAGAATTGTTATTCTGTGTTTTATTGAAAATGCTGAGATTTGCAAAGTCCTGCCAGAATCCTGAAAAAAGTCGAAAAATTCGGAAATCTTCGGAAAAATCTGGAGATATAGTAATCCTACGCCAGAGGGGCCCGAGGTTTGATAGTGGTGGCACAGACACTTCCAATATTTCGACCACCACTTACGTGCTTCGGAAAGCACGTTAAGCCGAGGGCCCTGTCCAGTCGTGTTGGTCAATTGACATGACTGACACTAGGAACTAGAAAGGTCACCAAATAATGGTGGAGGGGTCCGTAACTTTATGTCGAAAGTCATATGTTCGATTAACGAAACGTCGACTGAACTATTCTTCGAATACACTTTATCTCGATATAACATTTGGTCGACAAACTTTTCTTCGAATGAACGATTGATCGAATGTGTTTTAAGGAAAACAGTACCAGGCTTACATGAAATAAGAGAAGGTTAATTAAGCAAGAAGCCCAACACACAAAATCTATCTTAAATCTATGCTAATATGGTTTATAATATTATATCTGGAAATATAGATTCAGAGCAGCACATCTGCTGTGCTCTTGTCGGTCCCGGTTGGTTTCTCAGTAGAGGCTCGACAAAATTTAATAAATAAACTAAGTTTTTTCCATTTAACTTTGAATTTACGTAATTTTTTACTAGTTTTTATCGTTTGTTGTATTTTTTAGACAACAAGAAATATTATTATATTATGGTGCTAACATTTCATTAAGATTTATTGAGCCGTTTTAAAGATAAGTGACGTTGACAGACAGACGGACGGACGGACGGAATAGTCATATTAATAAGGTCCCGGGATGTGTACCCGGAATCTTAAAAACGGAAAAAAACGAGAAATGCCACTTCTGTACTTAACAGAATAAATTGTTCAGAGATCCGGGTCAGATCTAGGACATCCATGCGTGAATAATAGTTCCTAGAGACATACTGTGAGAATTATTGAAGGAAAAAACTCTTGCAAGATAAACCCATTTTTCACTTGTATTCTCGCATCGCTGCCGCTGATTGCTGAGCAGAGATTGTGGGTCACTTAGCAGCAAATATTCATTTTTTTTAGTATTTCGGCATATCAGGACTATTAATGCTAAATTTGTTTTAATTTTTGTAATTTATTATACATGGTAATTTTTTTATCGTGGCGGAAACTTTCAGGACTAAGTCTTTGCACGATATATGCGAGCATCTTCCTTGTTCTGTGATATATGCCACTTTTTTTTTTTGACTTTTGTTTTTTTTTTTTTTTTTTAATTAAAAAAAAAAACTTATTTCAGGCCGATGGACTCTTTGTTCACCCCCATACGCATTGCCCTCCCCCCTGACTCGTCTAGCACCAGACGTAAGCCACCGTTTTTTTTTTATAAAATAAACAAACATTTATAGAATTTCTTTAGAATAATGATAAAAAAACGGTTATTATAATTAATTGGTGGCCTAAAATCAAAGTATACCTTGGCCTTTATGTCCTTAGACACAAAATTAGTAGGTCTGTATTCAAAAAACGTTGTATTACAATGGGAGATAGTTTTTTACATACGCGAATTCATTAAAAATTAACCATCTTATTCATAAAAAGTTAAAGAGCATTTTAGTTATTTGACGTATATCAATTTAGACTGGATATCTCGTATTTACCATACAACAATCCAGAGAATTAGACCTCCAGTAAAGCTACTTAAAACCTACTGTATCTTTATGAATAATATGAAAAACACGAAAATATTAGAATTTAGCGCCATACCGAAAGTTACCACCTAAAGTTCGTAATACTTGTGCCTCAGTCTCCATTTACAACATGCCCGGGAGGAAATGGGGATGCTATTGTATGCCCGAATTATTACCTAATAAAATATCAATAAACTTTTACATGGGGTTTTTTATATATTTTTTTATCAGCCCGTCCAATTTAAGTATGTAATAGAAAAGCAGTTTCCTTGAAATAATATTTTAAGAGTCAAAGAATGGTCAAGGAAGATAGCGCTGCTATTATGATAAGCAAAGCGATTCGCGGAGCGATACGCAGAGCGATAGCGGTATATATACAGCATATATATAGCTGTATATATACAGCATATATATAGCTGTATATATACCGCTATACTATATATTTACAGCGGTACTATATATATACAGCGGTATATATATAGTATAGCTACAGCAGCAAAGAGGTCATCCCAATACTACCGTCTATCTCTTTGGCCTCATTTAGGGGTACGCGGCGCGTGGTACAGCCCGTCACGCGTTTTTACGTTTAAGGACACACAGGCGACGGGGCGTCAAGCGACGACGCAGCGGTGCCCTCGTCTTTCAACGTTTCAAGATAGGCCTATGTTCGATATCGTACAAGAAGACTCGTCGGCGCCCGCGGCACCGAAAATCGCATGTGCCAACGCGTCTCTGTAAACGTCCTCATACATTATTATATTACTCCCCCCCCCCCCGCACGACGCCCCGCGCAACGCGCTGCGTGCGTCTAAATAAGGCCTTTCCAACGTAAAAAACAGTGCTTGGCGTTTATTAAAAAACCTCCCAGCAATGTCTGTACTTGCGAGGAAGGCCTATGTGAAAAATGATATTTTTTTTTATAACAAAGAGAATCTCTGGAACTGTGGCAGTCAACTAACATTACACCCGAATCGAGGTAATAGTTTCTTTTTTATTACCAAGATATTATTGAATTAGATGCCGTGAAAAGAAAAGTAAAATTGTAACTGCTATGTTTTGGACTCATCGCAGTAGATTTTACATTTTAACAGAGAAACTGAAATTTTTTACCACCTCCGTGGTTTCTTTGGTCGACTAGTATACAGTTAAAAGTGAAACGTGGTTCGTCAGTCTTGCTAAAACTCGAGAACGGCCGGGCGGATTTAGCTAAAAAGGTGACAAAATAACGAAAAATGGAGAGTAAGTAAGTATTATCAACATTTTATTTTTTTCATATAAAATCGTAAGGCGCGATACGAAGTTCGCCGGGACAGCTAGTAAATAAATAAATAAACAAAAATAATATCAGTCCCCAGAGAGCAATTACTTGAAACTAAATTCCCCCCACATCAATACAGCAAACGACAATAGCTATTGTTATCTGACAATAAAATGTCGCCACAATGCTATACAATGGTGGCGCATTAGGAATCTTTGCCAGGCAATACTTACTGTGATTTCGTGAGGAGAATCGAGAAACAAGTTTATGATTTCACCTTTAAAAGTAAAACTGCTGATATGGCGAATTTCGTACCGCTTTACAAATACTTTTACAGTTTTTTTTTCATTATAGCCATATAATGTATTATGCTATTCAGATTTTTAGGTAATATTCTACAGCCTTTGTTCATCAGGGATTACTTGGGATTCCAAGGGTAAAAGTTTTTTTTAAATAATTCCAGTTCCAGTAGTTTCGGAGCCAAATCGATTCAAACAAAGATTCATATCTTTACTCTTTATAATATTGGTGAATCATAAACTAGTGGCTCAATTAGCTAAGAAAAATCTACAGGCGGTTCCAAGAAAGCCAATTTTGGTAGAGTGATTTTTGTTCACTAAAGAACAAAAGTCAGTAAAAAAAAAAACTCTGAAACGAACATCGAGATCTATCATAACAACGTTAACAACAACAAGACAACAACAACAACAACTTACTGCTAACTTAACAACAAAGGCGGTACACAGTACGATACAAATTTTTTTTAGTTACCTATACAAAAACTTCAAAAAGCTAAGCTAATATTTTCTAATTTACTACGAAACTAATATGTAACCATTCTTTAATCTATGCTTATATATCCTATCTTGTGGTAGTCTCCAAGTTTTATATTTTGTTTGATTTACTTACTGGTAATTTTAAGAAAAAACTAAAAATTATTTAAGTAAGTATTCCTCTTTGTTTTATAAAGCAAGCTAAAAATGGTTCGCCTGCCTACTGTCATAGAATACTTTAAAACAGTTTCTCGTAAGAAAATCAATTTTCGAAGAGAATAAATTTTAATAATTATACAGAAACAAAGTGTTTTGGTTTTCCACCTCGTGGTCAAAGTTAAATCTTGAGAATACACAATTTTAATAGAGACAAAAGGCTTTTACGGTCCAAACCTTGGTACACTTACATAAATTTAAAGAAAAGTTTATCTTCGTCATCATCTCAGCTGAAAGACATCCACTGTTGGACATAGGCCTCCCCCACAGATTTGCACAAGGATAAAATTTGGATGTAGTTTCCAAAATCGCCATGCTTGGCAAGCGGGTTGGCGATTGCAGTTAACGAGGGATGACTGCTGCCCGTCCTTCGGGTTATCCTTAAGAGGAATAGCACAGCCAAAGTAGCGCCACCGGTGAAAAAAATTAATAACTTCTAAACTAAGGCAAATATCAACAATGCGAAACAGTATTCCACTAGATAATGCAGCCTAGTATTTTTAGAGCACTGTTGTTTAGCTTTTAGGTTAAAGACCAGAGAAAGCTACTGATGTTGCTAAAAACGGCCACTTTTGGCAACAATCAGTAGCTTTCTTTGAACTTTAACCTAAAAGCTATACCCTAGTGCCCTAAAAATACTAGGCTGCATTATCTAGTGGACTACTGTTTCACATTTTTTATATTTGCCTTAGTTTAGAAGATATATTTATTTTCTCATTTGGTGCTACTTTAGCTGTACTATGCCTCTTAAAAAGCAAAATATTTTTTTTCCGTTCCCGTAAATAGGCATACAAAGTAGACTATATCATTTTTTAGGTCTAGACTATGTTATGTACCAAATTTCATTTTTATTATAGTATATATACCTAAGTAAAATAAGTAAAAAATTATAGGATCGGTAGATACGGTAGATAGATGGTGCTATTCCTCTTAAGCGCTCTTTTACCAGAAGTGTGTTATACAATTATTTAACAGACTCATTTTCAAAAAAATTGTACATGGCATAAAAAAAAACGTGTCGCAAAAGTTTGATCCCACATAAATCCCAATTTTATTATCGTATTTTCTAATTCTGAGGTTTTACTAGGAGGAAATCTTATTCTGCATACGAACATAATCATTATCTGTGATAATGTGCATTTATTTATGGTGAAATATTCCAATTTCTGAAAACGTTTTTTTTTCTCCCCATACAAATTGCAAGTGTCGCACTGGTCTTTTTTTTTTCTTTCGCCTAAAATTATATTTTTTTGTTTATTTAGAGCACTCATTAAATTTTTATCTCATTAAGTAATGTTCAAATTGTATAGAAATTATGAAAATAAGCATAATCTAATACAAAAATATAAAGTAATAATACAAAATTAACATGTCGCAAAAAATTACAGTTTCGTAACAGACAGTTTCAAAACAAGAACTCACTAAGAATTTTTGAATTTTCTGAACGCGTTCCTAATAATTACCAATGCCGAAACATTCGCGCTTCTGATCGGCTGTTAGAAAACCGTCTTGGCCTCTCAATTATAATTTTTTCGCCGGTCGTTGTTGGCGGATCCTGTGTTTACGGTTTCGTTACTGCAACGTCATGGACATTTTTTACCGGAACTAGCACGGGTACATAAGTGATAATTAAATATGTTGTGTATTTGAATGTATTAATCCTTTTTATATACACATTTACCTGAAAATAACGTTTTTGTGAAGTCATATTACACAATTTAGGTTATTTTTCTCTCACAGTTTAGTTACATTTTGTTGAAAAAGTTACAGTTTCGTTGCATTTCGTTACGAATTATTAGAATTTACGGGTTCGTTACACATTAAGCCATGTGTACATTACAGTTCAAACGAACTAGATACAGCTACCTAATTCAATTAATTTAATCAACTTAATTCGACAGAAAGAAGTCCACTGTTCGACATAGGGTATCCCCAACAGATTTCCACAGGAACAAACATTCTAAGGGGGTATTTCCGTAATTGCCACGCTTGAAAAAAGGGTTGGCGATCGCAGCGTAGCTCTTTTAAGTTTTCACCAAAGCAAAAATGAGTGAAAAGTAGATAATAGTGGTAAATTTTTAATGTTTTAGCTTATTATGAATTTTTAATATTAAAACTTATAGTGTGTACATATAGCCCTACAGTAAAAGTTTCGTTATGACGGTTTCGTTACGTACAACTTTTTTGAAAATGACTCAACAAACGTTTTCAAGTTTTTTTTTGTCAAATTTTTCTGGTGCAAATCGGGCTCCAAGACATCCAGACATCGACACCATGAATATCTATGGTAAATTTTCCTTGCGTCAAAATCGTCAGTGTTGCAATGATCACTATGTGAACTTGTTGACGGCGCTTCGTAAGGTTCGCGGCCCTTTTACGTCAAATTAAGTAAATATTCATAATTTAACAGCGAGAAAAAGGTTATCACCGTAAGTGGACAACAGGCCCAAAAGTTTTACTAATTTTATATATTTTCTGCTCCAAGGAGATCTCTCTGGAGGAACTCTCCTGTGCAATTTCAAGAATCTTTCAGCCTTTAAGTTAACTAGAAGCGTCAGATAAGGGCCCGGCGCGGATTTAACTTAATTTTGTAACTTTCTAAGCGCGCCTCTGTGACTCAAGATAAAAACGATTTCTGAACGAGAAACGACGTTGTCACACAACGCTGGTATTTTTTAAATAACAAATCCAATTGAAGATTTGGATTTCGAACAGTCATTTATTTAAATTATTCTTATATATTTTTATGTAACACGAGCAGTCCCGAATTACTTCGTTACGCCATAGAATATAAGTTACTACTAAAGACTTGGCTCTATAGACTTTGTTCTTTGGACTGCCCAGAATGGGCGAATAAAAAAACAAACAGCAATAACAAACCACCTGTCAAAATATGTAAACAACGGAAAAAATATTGCACCTTGGGTTACATTATTTGAGTTTAAGGATTCCAAATTTTTTTGAAAATCTAATATAGCCTATGTCACTCGGGGATAGTGTAGCTTCCTACCAGTGAAATAATTTTTCAAATCGGTTCAGTGTTTCCGGAGCCTATTCGTTACAAACAAACAAACAAACAAATCTTTCCTCTTTATAATATTGGTTAGACGTGTTACTGGCAGCCTCTGCTACAGTAGCGCAGTGTTTGAGCCTTTGATTAGAGCACGGAAGGTCGTGGGTTCGATCCCCGTGGAAACACCACATATTGATTTCTTAAAAAAAAACACGTGGTTGTTTTCGGGTGGAAAGGACATTGCAGGCTTGAATCACCTGATTGTCCGAAAAGTAAGACGATTCCGTGCTTTGGAAGGCACGTTAAGCCGTTGGTCCCGGCCGCAGTTAGTAGTCGTTATTATTCATAAGAGATATCTATGTGTGTGTGAATAAAAACCTGTTTTTTTTTTTAATTGTTTAAAAAAATCCTTCCGTGCGAACTGGCCGTTATTCCGTTCTTGTGATATTCGTCACGAAGTTCTCTTCTACATAAAACTGGAAAGTTCTCTGTACAAGGTTGATTTCACATTGCTTTTTAACAAGCTTTGTCCTTTGAGATAATTATCAGTAACTCTTTCTTTTTCATAAGCATATTTATGTAGGTACAGTGGCGGACACGGTCGGCGTAAGACTTCCAGTTTTTCTGTATTGCAAAATAGCTCTTGTTCTTTGGTAATACAGTCTAGGGCTGACGAAACCATAGGCTGTAAGGCCGTAACAGATTTGTCTATGGTTTCGTCAGCCCTAGACTGTATTGCCAAAAAACAAGAGCTATTTTGCAATACAGAAAAACCGGAAGTGTTACGCCAATCGTGTCCGCCACTGTACATATTATACTACACTCTGTTACTATTTATTCGCCAAAGCCGAACTCCATCCTAAAGTATAGAAACATTATTCTTCAAGACCTATGACCGAGCTAGAGATAACAGGATACGATGAAGAAGAAGAATATTACCACACTATCTCCTCCCACGGGTATCGTAAAGTAGAGTTGGTTACCCCTTTCTTCTCTACGCTGTAAAATCATTGCGAAAGGGAGTAGAATAATTTGACAGAGGAGGGCTCGTTTGGGTACGTCTCCAGGCGACCATTGTCGTAAGGCAAGGCAAAAATTTGTTTGCCTGAGCCAATTGGTGGGCACCCTGAACTACCTCGCCTCTCACAGTATAGGATACTTTACCAAATAAGGTATCAATAATAGCAATTAGATAAGATGTAGTCTAATTGACTTTTAATAAATGATATCTTGTATCGTATATTGAATAAAGGTTTTTTTTTATTTTTGATTTGATTGAAAAGGCGACTAAGGGAACACCCCAAGGACGGGCAGCAGCGTCCTTCGTGGAAAAACTTGAACAGAAGTAATTGCGATCGCCAACCCATTTCCAAGCGTGGTGATTAATTAAATTAAAAGCCCTTAAGGTGGTAACGGTGAATGAATAAGTATACGTAGAAACTGAAAATGTTGAATTAAGATTTCAATTTTTTTTATTATTATTATTATATTATTATTATTATTTCTCGAAGAATATTGACTCACAGATAACGTACAACTCAAACTGCTTAAGGTGGTAACTCTCGCTATGGCGCGAAATTCAAATTTTTTCGTGTTTTTTATTTATTCTGGCGAAAGTATACATATTTTTAAAAGTTTAAATGAATTCGCGTATGTAAAAAACCATTTTCCACATTGTAATACAACGTTTTTCGAAGACAGACCTACTAATTTTGTGTCTAAGGACCTAACTTGATTTTTGGCCTTTATGTCCTTAGGCACAAAATCAGTAGGTCTGTCTTCTAAAAACGTTGTATTACAATGTGGAAAATGGTTTTTTACATACGCGAATTCATTAAAACTTTATTAAAAATGAATACTTTCGCCAGAATAATTAAAAAACGCGAAAAAATTTGAATTTCGCGCCATACCGTGACTTACCGCCTTAACAAATGACAAACTCCACAATTAATACATCCTCTATTTTCTCTTCTATACATATAAAAATGAATCGTGGTTCGTTAGTCTCGCAAAAACTCGAGAGTGGCCGGGCCGATTTAGTTGATTTTGGTTTTGATGTGTTCCTACTTAGTAGTCCAGAGAAGGTTAAAAAGGTGAGAAAATATGGGAAAATGGAGGGGAAATTTCTAAAAATAGCAATTTTATATTCCCCATAGAACTTTTCCATTTTCATTCCTGTCAACAAACTGACGTTGTTGTTTTGTTAATTCTGGCAGGCAAAGGGACATGTAGTCCATACAGCCAAGTCTTCAGTAGGTAGGCATTTTATTAATAATCGTATTAGGTATATTCTAAGGCGATACGAAGTTTGCAGGATCAGCTAGTACTTACTAGAAATATGTGATTTGGTCTTTTTAAAATTTGTTCGTTAGATAGAAAAAAAAGTACTTTACAATAGTCACTTCTTTGCACATTTTGTAGCTTTCTAGCGCACCGGAAGTGTTCTTGCGATTCCAGACACTAGCGCCTCTAATTGCGCCACTTTGATGATACTCCCTTTGGCGGGAAAAAGCGGTTATGGTGAAACGTTTTTTAAGGTTATGTCTTTCTTTTTTTATGATTTTGTTCCTAAAAAAAAGTGCTAGGTATTTATAGTCAATTAAGTAAAGTCGATAATATTGTGTGAATTAAAGTATTTTAGTATACAAATCTTTTCTTCTAAGCAAAATACATATTTAATTCAATCACTTTGCTTAATACTTAAAACCCTAATAAATTATCTCGTTGAAGATGAAAAAGTCTAAACGTTAACTATAAAACTTGATTTTGTATATACGAGACAATCTAAGTGTTGGAATTTTTTGGTTTGAGGAAAGAAAGAAAGAAAGAAATTATTTATTTACAACAGAAAACACACATTAAAAAGATAACTTAAATTTTAAACAAAAAAAAAAATTACACAAATTGAAAAACATAACAAAGTAGGTACAGTCACGGACTAGGAGGCCGTAACAGATTTGTCTATGGTTTCGTTAGCCCTAGACTGTATTACCAAGAACAAGAACTATTTTGCAATACAAAAAAACCGGAAGTGTTACGCCGAACGTGTCCGACAAGTAAATCAAAGTAAATAAAGAAACACCATTTAAAACATAGGAAAAACAAGTAAAAAACAGTTAAAAAAGTTTAATGTGTGTTGCAGCCGCCGTAAAATGGCACTGACTCAGTAAGGTACACTCGCCTAAGTTCGGACGAACATTGGAGAAATTTCGAAGCCTAGGCATTTTCATTTTTTTTTCTTAAGTGAACTTACGATTTTGGTGATTTACTCTTCTATGAATTGATGAATAATAAATGTAGATTTACCCCAAATTTTGTAATCTGCGTAGTAATTATACTTTAGGCAAAACATGCGTTCAAAAAGACGACTTTTTTTTACTAGTGCTAGAAAATAATATAACTGGTTTTCCGAAGATCGGACTATATTATAAAATCGTTGTTACGGGTATTGTAATAAAGTTCACGTTAGGAAAAGATCCGAAATTTAGTTGGCAACAACATATCAATAGATGATCTCGTAATTTCCTATGGTTTAGTTAGTACAATGTTTTAATTTTTTTTCGCGTTTTTATAATCCGGTCTTTCCTCCAAGTCCAAAAACATGTAAAATGTAGATTCTCAAACATAGGGAATGAGGCCCCTCGGGTTCCTTATACTTGTAAATAACATTATATTTTAAACCCCACGCCTACCTGTTTACACTATGCAGAAAGTATTACGAGTTATGCATTTAGAATTTAAAAAAAGTCAAAATTGACAGTAAAAACAATTAGTCGTGCCGGGCCACCTAGTCTTTTATAGTAATAAAGTTTGAGAACCACTGAATATTTTTGGACCGCACACTGGTTAGTCCGATCTTTAAACAGAGAGCGAAGACCGGATCTTAGGATACAGATGTCGTAGGCGGAAACGTAGTATAGAGATCGCGAGATAATATCCGATTTCCGGTCGAATTTTGAATGAAGAAGTACCTAAATCAAAAGTACTCGTCACAAAACGCCATTAAAGTTTTGGAGTAAAGATCGGATCACCGAAATATTCCAAAAAAACCTTCTTTTTTTTTGAGACTCCGGTACGCCATTTCTATTCGTCGCAGCTCCGACGGCGGTATGAGGAGTTGGGCAGAATGAAATGGCGAATCAAACAATGTCGCAAACAGCTCAAAATATCGTCTAGTTTGTAAGTAAATCCGAGTATACGGTCTTCGGTCACATCCGATCTTAGGCGAGTCTACCTTATGTGCTGATGGTTTGCACCAACAGCGCTGATTTTTAGTCAATGCCAGCAGTGACCCACAACCGTTCTACGAGTGCGCTACTAAGAAACTACTCGGAAGAAACTACTATAAAAACTACTAGGAAGAGGCCAACGTTGCCCTACCTCCCCTGTTCTACCATTTGTACGAGTGTTGATATACGAACATAATGTGCCATTTACCGTTTTTTTTATTTTGTGCACTCATTATGTAGCTGGTATATACATTTTTCCTTCTGTGGATGTACCTATATCATAACATTGGAAATAAATTTATTATCTATCTATCTATAATTAATTTCGTATGCGAATCTAGTTTTACTTAGTTTCAGTTACGGCCTATCATTTTTTGATTGGCGAAACATGATTGAAAGTCTTTGATCATTATAAAAACGTTATATTAATACGCTAAGTACGCTCTTTACGTCTTGGGATCAGGGATCATTAAACTAAAACAGACCTTCATACAAAGTTGATTTTGTTATTCTAAGATCCATCCTTGCGGAAAGGCAAAGGTCACCAGACCATGCAGCCAATTACAAAGTAAGTTCTAGAAGCAACTAAATAGAATTTACTACATTCACAAAGTCGATTGAAAGCTAGATGTTTTCGAAATGTTCGGTTTCAACTAGAACACTACCCTACTAATACAGTTAGTTTCATATAACTAACACCAGCAGATCGGAGTTTGTAAAGTAAAACAGTTTTAAACTTTAGGAACTACAGGGTGTTCTGTCAAGGCGAAAATAAAATTAAGGAATAATTCCGCCCACTACATCTAACAACTTTCCCAAAGTAACACGGGTCGAAAACTAAAAAAAAAACAGCTGCTCATACATTGACCCCGTCGTCCCCGTCAGCTGAGCTAACCAATTTAAGGAAAAGTTTTTTTTTTGAGTTTGCTACCCATGTAGCTTTGGGAAAATTGTTAGGTACGGTGAGCTGAATCCCCTTTTTTTTTTCCTTTGTAACGGGGTGAAATGCATATCGCGTTTTCCGACGCTCGGGGGAGCGTCGGGGGTATGTGGGGCTCGCACACACTAAAACCCTTCGGCGGACGTCTTGGCGCTTTTGGAAAGGACCCCGGGCTTCGTGCTCAGGAAGGGCATGTTGTTCCCTCCCCGGCTCACCTTTGGAGCTGCGGTGGCACAGTGCCACAAGCTGTGCCTCCGCCCATCTTGGGCCCGTTTGAAGAGAATGACGGGCCCCCGCCCTTCACACCCACGACCGTGTGCTGAATCCCTCCTTTAACCCATAACCTTGTTAAAAACATCCTGTATGAAGAAGGAAGCATAGTGAGTATATACTAACAGTTAACTTTCGTGAAACGGATTGTAAAGTTTTGATTGAACCCCGTTTTACAACCAGGCGGTAGTTTGGTACTGGTCGTAACTTTGCTCTTATTTTGCTTGTAACCAATAAATTTTACTTGTCGGTTGTTAAATGCATTTGCGGAAGAGTTTCTTTTTTTATGATTATCGATTGAAAATGTACTTTTATTGAATTAAAAACGATTATTGCAACATAGTTTAGGTATAAGTAAGGAGTTTTAACTCACGCCCTGCAGTACCGGGCCGAAGAATAGGACTGAGGTATCCCCTGCCTGTCGTAAGAGGCGACTAAGAGGGGACCCCGATGTCGTTGGGTGCACGAGGCGGGGGCCTCGTGTAGTCATATAACGGCCCCGAGAAGGGCGGCGGAATGCGGTGTCCAGTTCCGTCGTCGAGCGTAGGAAGAGCCATCCGCGCTCAGGGGGGACTACCACCACTTGTCCCCTCGTGAAGAGGCTACTCAGCCAATGCTGGAGGGGGTCGCTGAGCTGAACACAAATTTCGAGAGATCTCCCGTGACCCCCTTGCAAACAGCCGAGATGGAAACCGGCGGTGTTTTAGTGGGTGCGAACCCCACATAACCCTGCGCCTCTCCCCGGGGTCGCAGGGTACTCGTTAGGAGTTTCCCCGCTTAAAAAAAAAAAAAAGGAGTTTAAACTCGGCTTGTTTGTATGCTTATAATTGGTTTATTTATTTTCCATTAATACATGAGTTTTAACTATTTATTTTAATTACCTACAAACCAATAACAGCAGAGTTTTTTAATTAAAATTTTTGCTTATTTAACGGCAAACTTTTTGTATGTTCGCGTCTATGCAAAAAGAGAAAAATTATTTCCACTACGTAGGTACTAATTATATTCCCATCGCCATGAAATTTTAGTACTTTACTAACACTAGGTAATAATAACTAGAATCACACACATAACACACACATCACATCACACTCAGAGTCCCTAACTAGGAAGAACCTGTATCTAGGGTACTTGAAACACACACAGAGACGAACATTACACCCAGACCGGAAACAAACACCGATATTCATCATATCAATATTCGCCCCGCCTGGGAATCGAACCCAGGTTCACACGCTTACTCAGTCCACATCACTGCCAACTGAGCCATGGAGCAGAATAGTACGATTTCCTTTTTTCAAAATTCGCAACAGATGCAGATTTATAGGCCCCTGAAATACAGATTTTTTGAGATAAAAATTGGTCAGATTAAGTTGTTTGTTTGACGAAACAAATGCATATTTAAAAAAAAGGAAAACGTATAAACCTAATAAAAATATATGCTGAAGCGATAGACATCAAATCATTGTGATTTGATAAGATTTAGATAGTAGTGAAAAAGTTTTCCCCTGAACGCAAATTTAATTAATAAATTTGAACTCTCTCTCTCAAAAAAAATGGTTCCGTTTTAGTTCTCTTTAAATTGTTATTCTCTTGGTAAGTATACGACGAGCATGTTGTAAGAAGGAGAATATGCATACTTTTCTAGGTTTTATGAACACAACTTTAATAAACTAACCTGAGTAGGTACAAATTCAAATGCAGGTGGCCAAGTTTCTTAACTAAAAACGAGTGACTCGTAATTGTCTTGTTAGCGATTTCGTTAACCATTGCCGCTTTAACAAAGGTAATTTCTGTTGCACGCTCAAAGAAAACATCAATGGTCAACTAAGTCGCTAACAAGACAATTACGAGGCACTCGTTTTTAGCGAAACTTGGCCCCCAGCTCTTTCCAGAATTTCTCGACCGCAACAAAATTAAGTTTAAAACTTTCTTCTCTAACCAAATCAATTGCGAATGCTACAACCACTGCAACCCTAGCATGAGGTGTCCCACACTATAAAAAATATTGTATGCACACTAGGCTGATTCGGCGAACTTTGTTACGCTTTAAAGGTAACAAAATGAACAGATAGGGCGCATAATTTTACGCTTTTTTTTATAGTTTATAAGTAATATATATATATATATATATTTCTAAAATTTCTGAAATCTATGGTTGAATCAATCTATGTATATAAAACTCTTCCGTTACTGACTGACTGACTGACTGACTGACTGACTGACTGACTGACTGACTGACTGACTGACTGACTGACTGACTGACTGACTGACTGACTGACTGACTGACTGACTGACTGACTGACTGACTGACTGACTGACTGACTGACTGACTGACTGACTGACTGACTGACTGACTGACTGACTGACTGACTGACTGACTGACTGACTGACTGACTGACTGACTGACTGACTGACTGACTGACTGACTGACTGACTGACTGACTGACTGACTGACTGACTGACTGACTGACTGACTGACTGACTGACTGACTGACTGACTGACTGACTGACTGACTGACTGACTGACTGACTGACTGACTGACTGACTGACTGACTGACTGACTGACTGACTGACTGACTGACTGACTGACTGACTGACTGACTGACTGACTGACTGACTGACTGACTGACTGACTGACTGACTGACTGACTGACTGACTGACTGACTGACTGACTGACTGACTGACTGACTGACTGACTGACTGACTGACTGACTGACTGACTGACTGACTGACTGACTGACTGACTGACTGACTGACTGACTGACTGACTGACTGACTGACTGACTGACTGACTGACTGACTGACTGACTGACTGACTGACTTACTGACTGACTGACTGACTGACTGACTGACTGACTGACTGACTGACTGACTGACTGACTGACAGACAACGCAGAGCCGAAACTACTGGGCGTAGCGGGCTGAAATTTTGCATGTAGGTTCCTTAGGGAGTGTAGGTGAGCACTAAGAAGGGATTTCCCGAAATTCCCACGGGAACGTAAAAAAACAGGAATTTTGTGTTTATAAGAAATCTGCGCGGGAAAAACCGCGGGGCAGCCTCTAGTATACATAATAGGTAGAGTCCACGCCAGCTTACTCTACACGCGTCTGGGGGCGCCAGTGTATACTTACTTACGTACTTGGTGTACTTCACCCGCCATTCAAAACAAATTTTTACTTGACTGACCAATTGCTTTTTTGTTCATATTTTAGCCGCGCGCAGTTAGCTAAGCACTCTAGGTAGATCTTATTTTTTGATTATTCTTAGACACCCATTTCTCCGACCACAAACGTCCCCCAAATAGTTCGGATAATCGACGCTCTGTAATAAAATTTTAGGCTTTTGTCCAGTTTTTATCACAATCTCATTCTAGGGCTTCTATTATGCTAGGGATGTCAAGCCACGTGGTAGGACTTGGCCTAATCAAGCCAGCATTCTAGCCAAGACTGCAGCAGTCGTCGTGCGTAGAATGGTAAAGTTCATTATTTCTGTTGCTGTCTTATTGTACAACGTTCGTTATTGGTATTTTTTTTTATTTTTCGTTTTATTCTGTTTCTTTGGGAAATGCATTTTGTAAGAGGAAATTTTAAGAATCATTTCATCTTGAATCACTTTTTTATCCTAATTACTAAGGTAAGCAAAATTTTAATATCCCCATTTTTATGAGATTTTGGCCTACTAACAGAAATTAGATTTTTTTTTTTAATACAAATAATAAAACTAGTTTTTCACCAAAGGGCAAAAGTTGTGTATGCAAATTAATTATTGCCCGTCTATTAACCGGAAGGCAATAAAGAGTCACTCTATGATTAGATAATAATAACCAAAAAGTAGTCTTTTCGAGTGAGCCGTAATGAAAAAGTATTTGTGTGGCTTTCCCGACAAATTTCATTATTAATGTCATATATTAGGCCCGTATTAGGGTTGAGATTAAATTACGTTTCATTTCCTGGTTGAGATTAAGTTACTTTTTTATTTCATTTAGTAAAATTTACAAATAATTTAATTATATATTTAAATTAATGGATCTGACTACACTTCGGTGGGCAGGGTCCAAACCTCTTTGAGGACCAAACTCTCCCCGACATGGGCAGGCTTTATGGCAATGTGCCGCCGCAGCTCAAGAGGCGAGACAACATTCCCTCCCCGAGCACGAAGCTGATAGCAGCTGAGCGTGGGAAAGACACCGGACTCTGGTCATCAATAGTTCGCGCGGTCCTTTCCAAACACCAAGACGGCCAGTGGGCGCGAACCCCACCATAACCCCGTCGCTCCCTCAAGCGAGCGCATTTCCCCCGTTATCAAAAAAGTCATGACGGACTGGGTTTACTCTTTTCACGCCAAATTGTAAACTAGACTAATTACAGGCACGTGACCAATGATTCATTGGCTGGCATTTGGCGTTTGGCATCAAGCGCCAACACCTGAGACTTCCTGCTACCTGGCCAGATATAAACGTTATGCGTCGACTTATTTACGTTTACACCCACGTAGTACGTTACGTGCGCGTTCGAATTAGTTTAGTTCGGAATGGAATGTTTTGTGGTTTCTTTTCGATTGATAGCATTTTTATTAGTGCGACACCAAAATCTATCGGCTCTACCACAAAAAGAGTTAAACCGGGTCTAAATCACTAGACTAGGTTTAATTCACTGGTTTGTCATACAAATTGGCGATTTTAGACCGGTCTAACTTTTTTGTGGTAAGGGGGTATAAGTTTAAAAGTGGAAACACTGTATGGAAATTGGTCGGATTTTCGAATATTTCCATACAGTGTTGCCACTTTTTAACTACTAGATTTTTGTGTCGCACTATAACGAAAAATAAGTATTCGTGGCGGGGACTAACATTGTTTTATTAATGGTAATCTATGTTTGTTTTCTAAGACTGAGTGTGTGTTATGAGTTCGTATGTATTTGTTTTTTTTTACAAATGACACTCAGAGCCCCTAACTAGGAAGAACCTATATCTAGGGCGCCCGAAAAACACACAGAGACGAACATCACACCCAGACCGGAAACAAATATCGATATTCATCATATCAATATTCGCCCCGCCCAGGAATCGAACCCGGGTGCTCACGTTTACTCGGGAAACAAACATCGATATTAATAACAATGTTCGCCGCCGGGAGTCGAACCTGTGCACCCACGTCACAGTCCACATCACTGCCAACTGAGCTACGGAGCAAAGTGTTCAGCGCTCCCTAGATACAGGTTCTTACTAATTAGATGCTCTCAGTGTAAAGCTTTATTTTTTTGAATAACTAGTAAGTTTGTTATACTTTATTGCCATAAAGATGGGTTGTTAAGAGGCATAGCACAGCTAAAGTAGCGCCACCTCCGAAAAAAATTAATTTCTTCTAAATTAAGGCAAATATCAACAATGTGAAACAGCATTCCACTAGATAATGCAGCCTAGTATTTTCAGAGTACTGTTGTATAGCTTTTAGGTTAAAGACCAGAGAAAGCTATTGATTGTTGCTAAAAGCGGCCACTTTTGTCAACAATCAGAAGCTTTCTTTAGTTTTTAATCTAAAAGCATTATCTAGGGGAATACTGTTTCACATTTTTGATATTTGCCTTAGTTTAGAAGATATTCATTTTTTTCTCGGGTGGCGCTACTTTAGCTGTGCTATTCCTCTTAAATAAGTTTTTTATATATATTTCAGAATATTTTGTATTAAAAAATCATACACTTAAAATTTCAATTACTAACCAAAAACCTTTAATATAATTTTTAATTAAATGCTTCTTAATAAATATATTTTTATAGTTGTTGAAAAACTTGTTGGTGTCGGAGTCTGAGTTTTTGCAATATTTGAAAAACATAATTTGTATATTATAACAGGTATAATGCCATTAATTTGTCTCTAAAGTTGAGTGACAATGTCAAGATGCTGCCAACAAGAAGACGTGTTTTTATGAGTCAGTAGGTCTAAACCTGGCCTAATTATATCTGAAAAATATTATGTCATGTTATGACGTCAAACTTTAAAAATGCTTAGATTTCAGTTTTTGACCACCAGTAAAAGTGATGTCGACTTTGAAGATCGAGGTTTGATTCCCGGTGGGGGCAAACATTGATAAGATGGCAATAGAAGGTGTTGTTTACTTGGTTTGCGTTTTTACTAAGTTATAGATTGTAACACTGTGGTTAAAGGCTCTAAGTATGATTTTTATTATTATTAAATATAATAATATAAGATGCCATAATGAAGGTTACTAAATCGGGTGCACAAATTCAACTCTGAAACTCACCTAATTCTTTAACTAGGTACTTAGATACATAATTATACACAAGAAATAAATAAAAATAAAATAAAAAATCATTAGAATTCCAAAAACAAAACACAATATAAAGTTAGTGAGTCAAGTGTTGGTTGGTCGATATCCTAGCTATGTAATAAACTTATTCAGATATTTTTGTCCAACCGTTACATTACCGAAAAATATTCATATTCAGCATAAGATATTTTATGATCACTCAACGAGAAACTGCAGTTTTTTATTTGCATAAACGGAACGGTCTGTCTCATCTCAGCAGACGTTAGGATCCTTCATTACATCAATTCAACCTGATGTTGTTCTCCTTGCTGCTTGTTTTAGACGTAAACTGTGGGTTATCTTTTAATATTTTGACTGCTCCGTGGCTCAGTTGGCAGTGATGTGGACTGTGACGTGGGTGCACAGGTTCGACTCCCGGCGGCGAACATTGTTATTAATATCGATGTTTGTTTCCCGGTATGGGTGCATTGTTTGTCTCTGTATGTGTTTCGGGCACCCTAGATACCGGTTCGGCCTAGTTTGGGACTCTGAGTGTGATGCTATAGTAATTAGCTTACGCATTACACTAAGAGACACTCAGAACCCCTAACTAGGCAGAAACTGTACCTAGGTTAATATTATTATATAATCATGGAAATATATATAACTAACTCTAAAATTAAAGTGCAACAGCGTCGTACCAGTACCACCTTATATTTTGTATAAGTTTCATATAGTACAATTCTGTTTTTTTGTGAATATTCTGTAACCTATGTTTATTTTTATTTATTAGGGATTATTTAGGATTTTAAGGGTGAATTCATTTGTTTAAATCAGTGCAGTTGTCTTGGAGCCTATTCGATTCAAAGAAATAAACAATCAAATCTTTTATCTTAATAATATTATTTATAGTGTAGAAATATTATTCACAAAAGTTTGTGTACAGCTGCGTCTAAATCCTAATCATTATCTGCAACACGTCGCTCGTTGCACGCTAAATCGCTTTCGTCTGGAAACGAGTCGAAAAACAAAGTTACATCTTTTGAAACGTCAAATTTAAATTTAGGATATTTTCTAACCAGCTTTAAGTTGGCTTCACAGTTAGCTGAGCTATTAAAAAACTAAGCTATTATAAGCACTACAATGTACTTTGTGCCTGCAGAGTTCACTGGGTTAGGTAAGTTCTATAGCTCGCCTTCTCTTAGGTTTTAATTTATAAGCATTTGATTATGCTAAAATCTTATAATAACACTAGTCAACCTGGCGACCTTCGTACCGCTTAACTTATTACTACGTTGTGCATTTTTTATATACATATACTTTCCCTTCTATCACTCTATCTATTAAAAAAACTGCATCAAAATCCGTTGCATAGTCTACATTACTTAATTAAGCACATACAATCGAGACAATCAAGAGCATCTTCCTTGTTCTGTGTGACAAACAGAGGAAGCTACTTTGTTTTATACTATTTACTAGAGGCTGTCCCGCGGTTCCACTCGCGCAGATTTCTCATAAACAAAAAAATCCAATTTTTTCCCGTTCCCATGGGAATTTCGGGAAATCCTTTCTTATTGCTCACCTAAACTTCCTAAGGAACCTTCATGCAAAATTTCAGCCCGCTACGCCTAGTAGTTTCGGCTCTGCGTTGCCTGTCAGTCAGTCAGTAACTGAAGAGTTTTATATATTATATTGATTGATAAAAGTACATCACTCTCAGAGTCCCTAACTGAGTTAAACCTGTATCTAGGATGTTCGAAACACATACAAAGAAATCAATCACACACATCCCAGGAATCTAACATCGATATCGATCATAACAATTCTTGTCCTCACCGGGAATAGAACCCGGACTACCGAACTCGCAGTCAACATCACTGCCAACTGAACCAATGTCTAATGTCATGATTATAAATGTAAACTTGTATTTATCATGTCAACATGTATAATTTGGCAAGGCAAGCAGGATAAGGTAAATTTACCTACTCAAGATAAATGACAAATATTGTAGATAAATGTATGTAGTTGCTGCTGTACATTTACACCTGTTTTGTGGTATCTGTCTGGTAGATTATATTTAAACATAGTTTCAATAGTTGATGTTCTTAAATAAAATTAGCTTCCATATATCATAGACTCATATTCTATAGGTACTTTCGACCACATTCGTACTTCATTTGGAAGTGTTCGATTGAAAATTTTGATTTTTGTGATTGTAACACCATTTTATTACTAAGTATCGAAGCAAATAAATAAATTGAATTGGAATCATCCAGGAAAGGGCAAGAATGTCAAGGAGGATATTGATGTTTTTTCCTGGGTCATTTTGTGGGTTTCTTATGGAATTTGTAGGTGTTTCAAATACTCTAGATACAGGTTCCTAGTAAGGGTTTTTTCAGCAGATCAAACGCCGCAAGTGGAACTGGATCGGCCACACGTTTCGAAGGGACCCTGATCACATAGCGAGGCAAGCCCTTGACTGGAATCCCCAAGGAAAGCGGAAACGTGGCCGCCCTAAGCAAACATGGCGGCGGACGATCACTGCAGAAGCTAAGGCGATTAAAATGACCTGGAGCGAAGTAAAACGCGAAGCTCAAGACCGTTCGGGATGGCGACGTACTGTGGACGCCCTCTGCCCCATCTAGGGGACATAAGACATTAAGTCAAGTAAGACAAGTAAGGGTTTTTTAGATTTGTTAATACTAACGTCTCTATTGGCTTTTTTTGGAGCAAAAACTCCATAGTCCGTAAATTTGCTTTCTAAAATATTGTCACTTTTGATATTATAGCTATAGCTTATCTTTACAAAGTGGAAGCTTTCTTTAAATGTTATGATTTACGTTTAACAAAAGTTGAGGAGAAGAGTTTTAATCAACGAGCTCGCGACATGTGACAAAAAGGAAACTTTGAGACGTGTGTTGTTTATATAATAACATTAACGATGCTTGTTCTGTTTTGAGATTTGAGCACACAAATTTATATAGACGTATTTCAAGTTACCTACCTTGTTAAACGGTCTTGCTTTTTTTTTTCTTTGCTTAGTAATAAAGGTGTAAATGCTGTAATATAAGTCATCATTATATTATCAAACCCATCTTTATAATAAAACTAGTCGACCCAGCGAACTTCGTACCGCTTAACATATGCTGAGTCAGAGCCATTTCACACCCACACCACTTACACTTAAAGAGTATACCCGCCTATTGTATACTACAATGTATTGTTGTTTTACTATGTTGTTAATTTTTTTTTTTTGTAAGTGCTATGTGTGTGAATTAATATTTGTCTATGTCTATGTCTAACCTATTAGTATTTTGTGCATGTATTATACTTAAAAACCTTCCTCTTGAATCACTCTATCTAATTAAAAAAACCTCATAAAAATCCGTTGCATGGTTTTAAAAATATAAGCATACATAGGGACAGACGCGGGAAGCGACTTTATTTTATACTATGTATTGATATTGATCTATACCAATATTATAGAGAAGAAAGGTTTGGTTATAATGTTTGCATTAAATACCTAGGCTTCGAAAGTACTGAACCGGTCGGTCGGTCGGTCGGTCGGTCGGTCGGTCGGTCGGTCGGTCGGTCGGTCGGTCGGTCGGTAGGTCGGTCGGTCGGTCGGTCGGTCGGTCGGTCGGTCGGTCGGTCGGTCGGTCGGTCGGTCGGTCGGTCGGTCGGTCGGTCGGTCGGTCGGTCGGTCGGTCGGTCGGTCGGTCGGTCGGTCGGTCGGTCGGTCGGTCGGTCGGTCGGTCGGTCGGTCGGTCGGTCGGTCGGTCGGTCGGTCGGTCGGTCGGTCGGTCGGTCGGTCGGTCGGTCGGTCGGTCGGTCGGTCGGTCGGTCGGTCGGTCGGTCGGTCGGTCGGTCGGTCGGTCGGTCGGTCGGTCAGTCGGTCAGTCAGTCAGTCAGTCAGTCAGTCAGTCAGTCAGTCAGTCAGTCAGTCAGTCAGTCAGAGTCAGTCAGTCAGTCAGTCAGTCAGTCAGTCAGTCAGTCAGTCAGTCAGTCAGTCAGTCAGTCAGTCAGTCAGTCAGTCAGCCAGTCAGTAACGGAAGAGTTTTATATATATTGATTGATTGATAAAACTCTCAAAATTTCAGAACGCGCAAGGCGGCACGAAGTTCACCATGTCAGCTAGCAAGTAATATGTTTAATTAACGATTTAACATCGAACGCAAATACATTCATTTTAGTACAAAATTGATGATTTCCCAATGTTGTTTGTCTTTGGAATAGTCAGATTTACAGTCAACTTCAACTGCGCACTACCGTAACAAAACAAGACATGTCCTAAACAAACTAGTAGTGTCCAAATAGTTACTTAATAATATGGACATTTCAATAACGTAGACATAGATTTATTTGCGCATATGTCGAAGTAAGATTTGATAATTAGGTTTTTTGCAAAAAAAAATAGGGATTTCGCGAAAACCCGGAAAATTTGATGTAAGCATTAATTTTTTTTCAATCATACTGACATAAAGCAGTTTTTTTGCAAAAAACCTAGTATAATTGAAAAATCTGAAACCTGTCTTAACCCTGATTGGCTAGATTAGTAAACTCTAATTCTGATTGGTTCTTTGTAGTGTCAAAGGATATTTTAACGAACCAATCAGAATAAGAGTTTACCAGCAAGCAATAATCTAGCCAATCAGGGTTAAGTAAGGTTTCAAAGTTATCAATTATAATAGGTTTTTTGCAAAAAAAACTGCTTAATGTCAGGATGATTGAAAAAAGTAATGCTTATATCAAATTATCCGGGTTTTCGCAAAATCCCTAGTTTTTTTTGCAAAAAACGTAATTATCCTATACTAGAGGCTGCCCCGCGGTTTTTCCCGCGCAGATTTCTCATAAACTCAAAATTCCCGTTTTTCCCGTTCCCGTGGGAATTTCGGGAAATCCCTTCTTAGTGCTCACCTACACTCCCTAAGGAACCTAGATGCAAAATTTCAGCCCGCTACGCCCAGTAGTTTCGGCTCTGCGTTGTCTGTCAGTCAGTCAGTCAGTCAGTAACGGAAGAGTTTTATATATATTGACTACGTCACATATAAAACATACAAATTAAGTTACATATGCTACCGACCAAGGTACCGGCAAAATACTATAGTCATAGTATTCTGTGATAATTATGCTGTGTCGAAGTCTTTTTTGGTTTAGAGCCTTTATCATCATCATCTCGGCTGAAAAACGGCCACTGCTGGACATTAGGTTTCCACCACAAATCGCCATATCAACCGGTCTTGAGCCTCATCCAGTGTACAACTGTAATACTCCCACCGTAATAATCCTCCCTTTACGGTCGTCTGATAACCTTTCACTGCGGCGCTTATTAGAAAGATAACATAATAAGAAGAACAGCACATTTGAAAGATTAATTAACAAAAAACACAGTATGATTACAAAAAAAAAACACGATTGTACATCTTGCATTACAAAATTCAACAAATTTAACACACAGTGTAAGGCACAGTTGCGCATATCACATCCGAAATAGGCTCCGACTCAGCATATTGTCACAGAAACCTACGACGCTGGTATTCTTCCGAGACAGGGTAAAAAGAATATAAATTATAGCTATTTATAATAAATAAATAAATCTTGCGTATAAAAATATATATGTAAACGTAAGAATATTTCCCATACCCAGATTATACGGGTACTGCCATAATAATATGAATAAATAAGTGCTTAAAAAAGAAAAGAAATAAAAGAATAAATTATAATACTATTTTGTTTATAATACATGTTTATGTTATTTTTCAACCGATAGACGTCCACAGCTGGGAAAAGGTCTCCCCCACAGATTGGCACAAGGACAAACGTTAAGAAGGGAGTTTATCGTAATCGCCAAGCTTATGGTATGGTAAAAGTATGGGTTGGCGATCGCATTGTGGTTCTTCAAGTATTTCAACGAAAGACGCTTCTGTCCGCCTTTCGGCTGGTTCACTTATTCGTCTTTTACCACCCCCACGGGAGGAGATGGGGTGGTGGTATTCTAATCTAATATATTCTCAAACATAATCTCAAGCCTTTTATTCCCCGAAGGGTTAGGCTGAGGTACCAGCTCAAGAGCCAGACCCACTTTTAGCCGAGTTTATGCTTTATTACCAACGTGACAAGGGGCCAGCTTGTCGCCGCGGTAATAACGACCACTACTGCGGCCGGGACCAACGGCTTAACGTGCCTTCCGAAGCACGGAATCACGGAATCATCTTACTTTTCGGACAATCAGATGATTCATGCCTGATTTATAATACATATAAAGGTAATAATCACTCACCTCTCAACGTGCGAAAATAATCCGCCGGGGTTTTCTGATAGTTCGACTTATTTTGAAATAGTTGCGCGACGCACCTGAAAAAAAAAACAGTGTTACAAAAACATATTTTAAGCTTCTATAAGAAACGCCAAGCGATTGGTTTTCAACGCTTTGAATTGAGAGACCAGTTAAAATTAAAAAATTGAAAATGATGTGCACCATCAGAGCAATGAACTACTTTGTCATGGATAGCGCCAGAGACAGGGGGTAAAGGACATTGCGCGTTTGATTCGAGTATAATATCATGCAAAAACTTAATCCTGAAAATTTCTGACTGAATATTTATTAGAAGTAGTTGATATTAGTATGTAAACCTATATCGTTACGCTTTACAAAATTCGACGTTTAAGCTAGTATATATATGTCGTAGGAAGATTTGATAATCAGTTTTTTTGCAAAAAAAACTAGGGATTTTGCGAAAACTCGGATAATTAATTGATAATAGGATTACTTTTTTTTTCAATCATCCTGAAAAAGAGTAGTTTTTTTTGCAAAAAACCTAGTATAACTGAAAAATTTGAAACCTTCATTAACTCTGATTGGCTAGATTATTGCTGACTTGTTAACTCTTATTCTGATTGGTTCGTCAAAATACCTTTGACGTTACAGAGAACCAATCAGAATAAGAGTTGGAGAGCAAGATAGATCTAGCCAATCAGAGTTAAGAAAGGTTTAAAATTTTTCAATTATACTAGGTTTTTTTTGCAAAAAACTGCTTTTTGTCAGAATAATTAGAAAAAAATAATCGTTAATATCAAATTTGATAATTAGGTTTTTGCAAAAAACCTAATTATCAAATCTTCCTACGACATATAATAAAATAAGAACAAACACAAAATTTTCCTCAAAACCTCAGGTTATATAACTTTGCACCGTTCCATTACCTAATTACTCCAATTAGGGGCGAACGTAGCGTCAAGTGAAATTAGCCAAACTCAAATATATACGACAGAACAAGCTTTGATGTTTTGAACTTGTGTGAAAAGCGGTGAACTGACTTGGTTGGCAGTGTTTTACTTTAAATTATTCAGTAGGTCTTTATAATTTTTATAGGTACTTTCATTTGAACACGTAGGTATTTGTCTAAGCAATAATATAGAGTTATGTTAAACACACTTCAATATCATTAATATACATAGTATAAAAAACAAAGTCGCTTCCCGAGTCAGTCCCTATGTATGCTTTTAAATCTTTAAAACTATGCAACGGATTTTGATGCGGTTTTTTTAGAGAATAAAGTGATTCAAGAGGAATTTTTATGTATATTAAGGCTTGGTGGTTCAAATATTTGTGTTTTTGAGATTTTTTTAAACAATCTGAGACATACAAAATTGATGTCTTCATTCTGAAAAAAATATATGTGTTAGTTAAGGATCTAATCTAGTCATCATACTAAAGGGAAACAGGATCTAATTAATTTTAGTTGATAGAAAAAAATCTCAAAGTTACCCCTTTTTGTTCCGTTTTTTCCATTTTATTTTTAAACCGCTGATTGTTTTTATTTGATTTTTAGAATGAAAATTGCTGACCTTAAATTTTAGACATACTACTATAGTAAGAATTTTTAAGTTTAACGAAAAGACAAAAAACCAGCAAAAACTAAAAAAAAACATCGTTTTCGCGCGGTCCGATGCCATGCCGCGCCGCTCCCTACCCCGTCAGTACCCTTGTGGCCACGGCCGAGGCCGGTTCTGTGTCAAATTTTTGTTTTCGCGCTCTCGTATTTCGTTTTATTTTTATTCAAATGTAAACAAGTTTTGACAACAGATGTCAAAACAATGAACCATAACATCTGATTAGGATCTATATGAAGCTGAAAAAAAACAATTTTGATACCGATATTACATTTAAAAAACCGTCGCATTACAAACTTACCTTTTTTATTTTCACAGACAAAACTTAAATCGTAGGGATGATAGAACAATAGCTACTGACGAAAACTTGGTTGTTTAACTGTAGCAGCGAGCGGTCTCAGATCAGACAGTGATATTATAATATTATATAAACATACATAGACCTAAATATTTTACACAAGTTATTTTGCGTATAGTGCTTGATAGCTCGGACTTGCCTTTGGAAAGTTTAATAACTCGAATTTCTGCCATCTTGGTTTCAAAATGTTGGTAGGTATGTCATTTTCGTTATCAGCGAACCCGGAAATCTACTTATTAAATAATTTTTCTCGTAAAAAACCTATATACTTACAATGCAATATACGCGCTACCGCATCCAGTGTGCCCGCCAGTTTGAGAATTAAACAATAGATAATAGAGGTACACAACAATTTTATTTAATCCAACAGTACACGCAAAATCATACCTACAATATTAAAAACAAAAAACATAGTTTACCTTCAGTTTACATATTTAACTAAAATAAAATAACATGTATGTAATGTAAATGTGCATGGCGTGCCAGAGAAGAGGCCTATGTCCAGCAGTGGGCTCTTACAAGCTGATGATGATGATGATGAATGTATTGTCAAGCCTTTTTTTCTGGCTTACTCCGCACTTTAGGTATAAACCTGCAAGTACGTGCGGCGGCAATACGGAAGCGCAGCGTTCTACTTTGTCTATGCCTAAATACAGAATGTCAAATCAGAAGAAACCCAAGTTTCTTAAAATTAAAAAAATATTTAAAAAAATATATTAAGTACATTTTCAGAAATAATTAAATTGTGTACTTCTTACAATATTAATTTATTTTTTGAAAATAACACCATCTTAATGTGATCCGTTACAATAATTGTAATTATTAGAGGTACAATTGCGGCACTCATGCAAACGAACGTCTAAAAACTTTTTTATCAAAAAATTAAACCGCCGAAAAAAAAACCGAAATGCATAAAATAATAATATAATTACTAAGTTTTTAAAGTTATGTAGGGTATACCAAGTAATTTTAAGTCGGATATCCGATTCGGATATTTTCTTTTTGATCAATAATTGTCTTCGGATTAGTTTTTATTTTATTAGACTTTAGTCTAAAGACCCTCTAAGAAAACCCTTTAAGAAAAAGTCCTTTGAAGTCAGATCTGGTGGTGGCCAGGGAATGACGACTACTCTTAGAGAAATAAATTACGGACGATAGGGAAAGTGGTTTAAGAGATGTATCTATTTCCCGCATTTATAGGTATGTAAACATAGTAAATTGAGCAAAAAGTTATCAACTCAAACTATATAGTAATTTGTATGTAATGTTTTTTGAGTCACAAAATCAAATTAAAACAATCAGTAGTGTATTTCTAATGGAAAAAAAAACACTACAAAAAGGGTTTACTTTGTTTTATTTCTACAGAGTGAAATTCATTAGATCTTGTTACTTTTTAATAACTTGTCTAAACTAAATCCTACATCTATATTTTTCAGAATTAAGAAATCTGTTTTATATTTCTCAGATGGTTTAAAAAAAAACTCGTTATTACAAATACCTTACCTAAACGCAAATTCTTGTTAGCTGAAACGAAAATCGGAAAGAAAAATTGTGCGGTAGGTATAAACATCTCGATTTAACTTCGGCTTGTATGAAAAGTAATAAAATTTAAAACTGCCGCGACATTTCGCATTTCGACGCGCGCATGTCACAGCTGCGAGGGTGGGGGACCCTCATACCTAATTAGGTAAGAAGCTTCAAACTACAGGTCCTTAATTCCACAAAATAGTAATAGGTAAGTATAATTATAAATAACAAAGGAAGAAATAAAATCCTTCATACAACCCCTCTTAAGGGTCTATGTCAAGCCTGACGCAGCGCTAGAGCGTCGACTTGCAATGTTAAGTCACGGACAGCGTCAGCGTAACACTTGCAGTTTTTCTGTATTGTAAAATAGCTCGTTTTCTTTGGTATTACAGTCGCACGAGACCATAGAGAAAAGTGTTACGCTGAGCGAGTCCGTGACTATACTATGACAGTATTACCGACGCTAGAACGCTCTGACGCCGCCGGGCGCTCTGTATGACACTGTCATGTCGCGGAGTTGAACATAAAGATCGAAAGATCTCCCGTGACCCCCTTGCTAACAGCCGAGATGGACACCGGCGGGGTTTTAGTGGGTGGAACCCCACATAACCCTGCCGGTTCCCCCCGGGGCTGCAGGGTACTCGTTAGAAGTTTCCCCGCCTAAAAAAAGCGGTAATACTGTCATAGTACATTACGATAAACTTTGACATCACATTTTAAATCAATAATAATAATAATATTTAAATTTAAATTTGCTGACATGTAGATATATTTATAAGCTTTCTAAGATTTTAATTCTGTACATAGTAGTTTTAAGATTCAATATTTGCACACTGACCTATCAGTAGAATATGCAAGATCAATTTTATACTTTTTTTAAAACTGTATTCAATTCTCATATTCAGGCAAATAAATGACATTTCATTTCATTTCATTTCTTGTCGACGCTCTAGCGCCGCGTAAAGCTAGCGCTCTAGCGCCGTCTGTCTGACAAAGCCTTTAGCCTATAGCCTATAGACTGCTCCGTGGCTTAGTTGGCAGTGATGTGGACTGAGTAAACGTGTGCACCCGGGTTCGATTCCCGGGCGGGGCGAATATTGATATGATGAATATCGATGTTTGTTTCCGGTCTGGGTGTGATGTTCGTCTCTGTGTGTGTTTCGGGCACCCTAGATACAGGTTCTTCCTAGTTAGGGGCTCTGAGTGTGATGTGTTGTTATTATTATTATTATTTATAGCGCCAAAACGACAGAGCTGTGGCAATTCGTTAAATAATAACAATGGTCTCACACTGCCAGGTTTCATTTTAATGGAACCAGCGTTCCTTTCATCTTTCTAATTAGGTAGTATAATTTCTTGGAGTTTCTGGAATATTCCCGAAATGTTGTTTTGATTTGTTAATTGTATAATTTATCTCCAAAAATATTATGAGAACAAATATATACCTTACGAGTTTTTCTTGATTAATTATTTTTTGAATTTCAATTAGTTAGTTCTAATAAGTTTTCTAATAAGTACAACTGTTATTTACATTGGTTAGGTACTTTAACAATCAAAATTAAATAAATACAAATTAAAAAAATATTTCGGTTTCAGTAGAGCACAATAATTCAATATTAGTATATGGAATGTTTGATATAACTGGTAAAGTTAAAAAATTAAAAAGGAATCTTCGAGGTGTCTCTCTTTGCATTATTTGCGTAGGTATAGTTTTTGTTCGTATTTTTACACAAATTCAGGGTTGCCAGGAAAAAATCGCTCTTACTACGCGATAAGGCCGCCCATTGCATTAAATTTAGTAATTTAAGTTAATTGTAACTATGTTAAGAGTTAATTGATTGCAATAAAAAGTTTTATTTTTGAACAGATAAAAACATCCACCTCTGTTCTAAATATAGCAAAGAATGTATTGAATCCACTGATGTAACACATCATTCTGTTAATAGCCAACACAGATAGGTATTTTAGTATCAAAAATAACACCACACTTTGAAAATAATTAGAACTTGGTAAATATACAATTTTATAGAGGAACATTTAATAATATATCGTTAGTAACGAACGATAAACAATGTTAAACAAAAACACAAAATGAAAAATAAAAATGCCACCAAATTAAGAACACCAAAGTTAGGAAGAAATCCAATTAAAAATCCGGTAACTTTTTAGGACACTCCTTTGACACTTAAAACCTTAAAAGGATAAAAAAATTGAAGCGTTCATTATTTAAAAAAATCACTCAGGTAAGGGTTTCAAATTTAAAAGAAAGAATTCGTTCTTTTTTTAATAAAAAAGACTTACTAGCAGTGCGCGCGCCTATTGGAACGATACTGTGTCTCTGGCCAGTATTAATTTGCCTGCTGAATTCTAAAAAAAGAACGAACACACTCATACTTTAAGATCGCTGACATAGACGTTTTATTAATTTCAGAATGATAGAACGTCTTATCGTATATGTAGTAGTATATTTATTTTACGCAGCGAATATTTATGTAAATAAAAAGTGTTATGATTCAACAAAAAACAATGCACAAGTACATGTTAGTGAACTTATTGTTATCGCCAAATTCAAAACTCGCAACTCAGAAACCAACGTAAAAATATTCCCTTCCAGATATTTTTTTTTATTATTATAGAAGTGTCTGTTTCACAAGCAATGTGTCAAAAATTAAATGAAGTATTAAATTCTATTCAAATAATGTAATTTAAGAGAACTATTTTTTTATTGCTTGTTAGTAAAGCACTTAGCTTACGTTAGTAAAAATAAATTAAAGCAAAATTAAGAATTTCTTGTTGATTTCTTTTTCTACTTATAAAAAAACCTAGTCTAAAATAATCTATGATCGCCAGTAACATTCTAAATTCTCCCAGAAATTTCAGTTTACATCACACACATTTGAAACTTTGTATCTGCGTTATAAATAATGTAAGTATGTTATCGATTTTCATTGCCTAGGTCATTCTATATATTTTTACATTGCGTTTAATCTTACATTTTATGTAACTTGTCTCTTACTTTGTTATAAGATCTTTCTTACTACATACATTTCACGACTATTCTGTACTACTAATTGCGGTTGACATTGGAAATGATATGGGTATTGAAAAAGAAATATGGTGCTATATTATAGAGCGCTGTCTCTTTTTTCAATAACCATAATCATATCTATTGCTAACCGCAATAGATCCGGTGGTATCTCGAATGAAACCAAGTGGTGGCGGCGTAGGATTTCCACCATTCCACCTCCTTCCATGGGTATTGTAAAAGATTAAGAACAGGCAGCCACGTTTTATCACGTCCAAATCTGAAATGCTTATAAATTTCATAGCCATTAAAACGGTAATAAAACCACTTACATAACATAATCTTATGCCTTTATTCTCTTAAAAGTTAGACAGAGGCACCAGATGAATTACTGAGCGTACGAGCTGATGCATCGAGCTGAATCCAATTTGGCTGATTTTATTTTTTCTGTTTTAACAAGGAGGCAGCTTTTTGCCGCTGATTTTAAAAGCCAGTTTACGGCGATGCTATGGCCATGCGCAAAAAAAAATTAATATCTTCTTAGCTAAGGCAAATATCAAAAATGTGGCACAGTATGACACTAGATAATGTTTCCTAGTATTTTTTGGGCACTGTTTTATAGCTTTTAGGTTAAATACCAAAAAAAGCTACAAAGTGTTGCTAAAAGTGGACACTTTTAGATAAAATCTGTGGATTATTTTGTTCTTTTTACTTAGGACTACATAACTGTGCTCAAAAAATACTAAGAAAGATTACCTAGTGTCATACTGTGCCACAATTTTGATATTTGCCTAAGTTTAGAAGATATTTTTTATTCAAAAATGTCGCTAGCATCGCTGTAACTGGCTCTTTAACAAAAGATTATGAATCAAATTTTAGCCCTCAAATGTCTAAAACTTGTTTAAAATCGGCTCGTTTTAGTGTTCGTATCACTTTATCAAAAATCCTTAAACATCCTTCCACCGCTAGTTTTCGGCCATCAATCATACTGACGCCGCTCTTAAAGTTATCACTAAGTTAATATTCTGACTTAATGTAGCATATCGCGATCTTTATCTTAATATTGTGGCGGAGACTTTGCGGAGGTGTTTTTGTTGTTAAATTTTAAAGATGATAATCATTACCATTGAGATGGTAATGATAAAAGAAAAAAAGACATCCACTGTTGGAAATAGGTCTCCATCACATTGCCTCAATAACAATAACAGATCACGCTCAGAGCTCCTTATTTAATCCTTACTTATTTTTGATTTCGGCTATGCTTTTAAAGATTATTTCTTTTTTAACAGTGGCGCAGTATTTTAAATAAATTATATTTTCGTTACAACAGAACCTTAAGCACAAGGTGTTATCGAAAAATCGTATTATTATTTCCTTTTTGAGGATTAAAGAGACCCGATTTCGGTATTGCGTGCTCAGCATTTTACTTGTCGAGGGTGCAATATCTCACAATCTGCTTGCTACAATCTCGTTTTGTTGATTTGATTTAATAATTTAGATAATATTTCCTTATAACTTCTATTGCTCGTTTGTTTTAAAATTAATGGCTTTTTTGTATCATCATCATCATCAACTGAGGATTTTGTAGAAGCATTTTTTTGCTTTCCTATTCAAAATGTTAGTGTATAAGGCGGTACAGTGGCGGTCTAGGACAGCGTTACAGATTTATCAATGGTCTCTTGCGCCCTAGACTGCATTACCAAAGAACAAGAGCTATATTGCAATACAGAAAAACCGGAAGAGTTACGCCGACCTAGACCGCCACTATTCTAATTTGTTTTTATCAATATATATAAAACTCTTCCGTTACTGACTGACTGACTGACTGACTGACAGACAACGCAGAGCCGAAACTACTGGGCGTAGAAAGCTGAAATTTGGCAAGTGGGTTCCTTGGGGTGTGTAGGTGAGCACTAAGAAGGGATTTCCCGAAATTCCCACGGGAACGGGAAAAAACGGGATTTTTGTGTTTATGGGAAATCTGCGCGGGTAAGACCGCGGGGCAGCCTCTAGTTTGTAATATAACAATTATTTTTCTGTTTTTCTCAGTCGAAAGACGTGGCCTCCCCCACAAATCGCCATAATGACCGATCTTGTACGACCCTCATCCAGTATGCATACGCCAACATTTACCAGTTCATCTTACCATATTGTGGAGGGTCTGCCTACTCTTTACTTTGAAAAGTCACGGGCTCGTTCAGCGTAACACTTTTGTCTATTGTCTCGTGCGCACTAGACTGTTAATACTAGAGAACAAGGGCTTTTTTGCAATACAGAAAAACCGGAAGTGTTACGCTGAACGTATACGTGACTGTACTTAAAAATATTTTTATTTGACCACTCGTCGGTGAAGCCCTATCCCTATTTTTGTGTTGCTATATGATGTTTATTTCTGTTCATCATATAGCAACACAAAAATAGGGATAGGGCTTCACCGACGAGTGAAGTGCGGTGAGCACTAAGAAGGGATTTCCCGAAATTCCCACGGGAACGGGAAAAAACGGGATTTTTGTGTTTATGGGAAATCTGCGCGGGTAAGACCGCGGGGCAGCCTCTAGTTTGTAATATAACAATTATTTTTCTGTTTTTCTCAGTCGAAAGACGTGGCCTCCCCCACAGATCGCCATAATGACCGATCTTGTACGACCCTCATCCAGTATGCATACGCCAACATTTACCAGTTCATCTTACCATATTGTGGAGGGTCTGCCTACTCTTTACTTTGAAAAGTCACGGGCTCGTTCAGCGTAACACTTTTGTCTATTGTCTCGTGCGCTGACTGTTAATACTAGAGAACAAGGGCTTTTTTGCAATACAGAAAAACCGGAAGTGTTACGCTGAACGTATAATACGTGACTGTACTTAAAAATATTTTTATTTGACCACTCGTCGGTGAAGAACTATCCCTATTTTTGTGTTGATTATGATGTTTATTTCTGTTCTTTCTGGCTTCTTTCGTTTATTATGTCTTTAAGATGTGGGTTGCCTGGAAGAAATAGCCATTAGCGATTACGCCGCCCATTGCATGAAATTTCAATTTGTTTGTACCCTGAAATTATTAATGTACTTTTGTATCTTACATTATATGCAATAAAGTGTTTTCTATTCTAAGATATTATTTTTAAAACATACATTCTCATTCTAATGTAAAGGTAAAATTATATAAAAAGCTTTTTGGTATTTAAAATAAGAAAACGCCACAACACCTGTTTCTTTAACATTCAGATTTAGCACTTTTATATGTTTGGCGACACACTCACGTATCTCTATTGATAAATACAATTTGCTGTGTCTTTCTGTGAGTATAAAACTTTTTTATTTTATTAGTAACTAAATTTTAATAAGTGAAAACTGGTCTATTAATACAAATTAATAACAAAAATAACGTATCACACTCACACTCAGGGCCTCTTACTAGGTAGAAGCAGTAATTATCAAAGAAACCCGTAACACGTAAAATACAAATTTACATACCCAAGCTAAGGAAACCATCGATATCCAGCATTACAATATGGCTGCGCCGTATTATTTATAATTGATATTTATTTTACATTTATTAACAATATTCAACGCTACACACTCACGCACGCATTTTATATATTTTTTTACTCTTGCAACACCTTTCCCATCCCCCGCACCTACAAAAAAAAAAAAAAAACTCCAACGCTACGCAAAACTCACCGCACGCCGCGATTCGCTCTTGAAAGAATTAACTTAAAAAACTCAAATAAATCATTAAAATAAACTCGTGAACTTCGTTGGCCGTACAATCCGCGATCCTGGACTATCTAGTGCCTGTGCTAGTGACCTGAAGCCTGAATTTTCGGAAACCACACACCGCAAGCTCTGGAGGAAAACGTGCTCCCGCAACAAGGTAGGCTCCTGCCCCTCCACAATATTTGCTCCTGAGAATCGAACCCGGCTGTCCGAAGGCACAGTCAAAATCGCTGCCAACTGAACCACTGAGGTGGTCGGCGATACTTACCTACCCCAATTGCAAAAAAAAGTATTTTCTTTTTGTCAATTCGGCCGTTATTTTATTGAAAACCAGCTGTCCCGGCAAACATCGTATTTCCCCGTCGAAATTTTATATGAAAAATCAAATTGTTTTTTTTTTACTAACTACCTCTCAATTTTTTTTCCTATTTTGTCACCTTTTAAACGCTAGACTACTACGAACATTTTAAAACCAAAACCAGCTGAATAGGCCCGACCGTTCTCGAGTTTTAGCGAGACTAACGAACCACGATTCATTATTATATGAATTAACTAGAGGCTGCCCCGCGGTTTTTCCCGCGCAGATTTCTCATAAAAACGAAAATCCCGTTTTTTTCCGTTCCCGTGGGAATTTCGGGAAATCCCTTCTTAGTGCTCACCTACACTCCCCAAGGAACCCACATGCCAATTTTCAGCTTTCTACGCCCAGTAGTTTCGGCTCTGCGTTGTCTGTCAGTCAGTCAGTCAGTCAGTCAGTCAGTCAGTAACGGAAGAGATTTATATAAATTGATATCTTTTTTTTTAATAGATAAGTAGTAGATAGACTTAAACCTACCTTAGTCTTAAAACTGACAGTGTGTAATTTTATGGTTACGTACAAAAAAATAAGCCAGACGAAGAAACAGCGGAGAGTATATTCAGTATAATACTGAATACCTAAACAGGTCAAGTACGTGTCCCACTATAAATATCATTGTCAGCTCGTGAGCTAAATATTTTTCGCTTTTACAATAATATTTACAGGTTTCGGTTGTTTTGATTCTCTCACGTAAAAATAGAAATACATATTAGACAATCTATACCAATAGTATAAAGAGGAAAGATTTGTTTGTTTGTTTGTAACGAATCGGCTCCGGAAATACTGAACCGATTTAAAAAATTCTTTCACTGGTAGGAAGCTACATTAACCCCGAGTGTCATAGGCTATATTAGTTTCTCAAAAAAAATAGGGATCCTTACCTAAACTCAAATAATATAACCCAAGGTGCAATATTTTTTCCGTTGTTTACATATTTTGACAGGTGGTTTGTTGTTGTTGTTTGTTTTTTGTTCGGCCAATCTGGGCAGTCAAAAAAACATAGTCTATAGAGCCAAGTCTTTTGTAGTATCTTTTATTCTATGGCGTAACGAAATAAGCCGGGAAAGCTCGTGGAATTATAAAAATTCTGAGTAAAGATCATTATCATTTCAGCCAAAAGGCGTCCTGATGGACATAGGCCACAGAACGCCACAGCGACCGGTCTTGAGCGACCCTCATCCAGTGTATTCCCGCAGCCTTCACCAGGTCGTCTGACCATCATAAAGGGGGTCATACCTCTCTGCGTCTGCCGGTTCGTGGTCGCCACTCGGGAACTTTTCGGCCCCAGCGACCATCTGTTCTTCGAGCTATGTGCCCTGCCCATTGCCACTTAAGTTTCGCAATTCATCAGCGCTGTTTGTGAAAGTCTTCAGCGAATGCTGAGTCAGTGCCATTTTTCACCAGCTGCGACACACCATACGCTACCATACCAACGTATCTAAATTTCCAAATTCTAAATCTCAGAAATTCTATATATACCAATGTAAATATTACGATGTCTGGCTCAAAATTAACTAGCAAACGTACTTACGATATTTGGCATTTATGACCAGTTTCAATGTTATTATGACGAGCTGGAGCTTTACACGAGAATGTCATTAAGACTTTTAAAGAGCGAATGTGGCGCTACTCTACGATCTTTAAGAGGCAATAGCACAGCTAAAGTAGCGCCACTCGCGAAAAATTCATATCTTCTAAACTAAAGCAAATATCAATAATTTCTTTTTTTAAAAAAGAGACCCGCCTTCAACGAACTGACACAAACCTAATTCTAAGAACTTCCTCTTTTTCGGAGTCGGCTAAAATAGGTACTAAAACCTTTTCCTGAATGTAACAAATACATTACTGAAAACCGCATCAAAATCGGTTCAGCCAAACGCGAGATAATCGCGGACAAACATACAGGTCAAACTGATAATCTCCTTTTTTGAAGTCGATTAAAAATGCAAAACAATATTTCATCAGATAATGTAGCCTAGTATTTTTAGGGCACTGTTGTATAGCTTTTAGGTTAACAAACAAAGAAATCTACAAAGTTTTGCTAAAAACGGCCACTTTTGGCAACAATCTGTAGGTTTCTTTGGTATTTCACTTAAAAGCTAAACAACAATGCCTTAAAAATACTAGGCTACATTATTGTGGAATACTGTTTCGCATCTTTGATATTTGCCTTAGATTAGAAGATATTATTTTTTTCCGTGGGTGGCGCTACTTTAGCTGTGCTATACCTCTTAAAAACCCTGGAACTGAGACACTGAGTGGGCATGGGTTTTGTGGCACCCTAGACAGAGGTTAAAGAATGTTCTACTTATTTAGGGGCTCTGATCGTAATGTATTATTATTATTATGGGCCTTTTAGCCTGATACTTCAGAAAAACTTCAGATTTTTAATGTTTAACCACCTTTTTTTTTTTTTTTTTTAAGGCGGGGAAACTCGTAACGAGTACCCTGCGACCCCGGGGGGAGTCGCAGGGTTATGTGGGGTTCGCACCCACTAAAACCCCGCCGGTGTCCATCTCGGCTGTTGGCAAGGGGGTCACGGGTGATCTTTCGATCGTTATGTTCAACTCCGCGACCCCCTCCAGCACTGGCTATAAGCCTCTTCGCGGGGGGACAAGTGATAGTCCCCCCTGATGTTTAACCACCTAGCTCATGCTATCTACGAAAATGTAAGAAAGTGAGGTAGAGTCCGCGCCAACTAAGTCTGCGTGCGACTGGGGGCGCCACTGTATACGTTCTTGACGGTACTTCACCAGCCATTCAAAAAAAAAATTGCTATTTCACTGACAGATAGCTAGTTTGTTCATTATTTTAACCGCGCGCAGAATTAGATGGCACGCGCTTCAGGTACTGGTTTTCTAAAATTACCCATTCTGTGAGTGTAGGGTTAAGGTGGTAACTCTCGCTATGGCGCGAAATTTAAATTTTTTCACGTTTTTTAATTATTTTGGCGAAAGTATACATATTTTTAAAAGTTTTAATGAATTCGCGTATGTAAAAAACCATTTGCCACATTGTAATACAACGTTTTTAGAAGACAGACCTACTGATTTTGTGCCTAAGGACATAAAGGCCAAAAATCAAGTTAGGTCCTTAGACACAAAATTAGTAGGTCTGTCTTCGAAAAACGTTGTATTACAATGTGAGAAATGGTTTTTTACATACGCGAATTCATTTAAACCTTATTAAAAATGAATACTTTCGACAAAATAATTAAAAAACGTGAAAAAATTTGAATTTACCGCCTTAACAAAAAATATTCTTACATTATGTCGGCAAAGTCATGAGTATAGTTGTTGAACTGTGCGCCTGCAGCGCCACTAAAGCGACACGAAATGTAAAGCGCCCCCTGAAGACGCTTCTACAGAGTCTTGTTCTGAGGCGCAGCGGCGAGCAGCGACAGAACGATCGTAGCCAAAAGATCGTACTTGTGTTTCGTAGTCACTAGTTAGCCTGTGTAACCTTGCCTTACTTTACTGTAACCTTACCCTGTTATTCATAAAAAGTTAAAGAGAATTTTAGTTATTTGACGTATGTCAATTTAGACTGGATGTCACGTATTTACCATACAACAAACCAGAGAAGTAGACCTCCAGTAAAGCTACTTAAAATGTACTGTATCTTTATGAATAAGACGGTTAGTCTTAAAGCCTTTATTAAATGTTGTGTATTGTACGAGGAGTTTCCATCAAAGCCTGTTAGACCCAAGCTACGCCCAAACATGGTAAACGAAGCCGTCAATCCTCCTCCACCGTCACCTTCCCCGACATATAAATTAAAGCTAAAAGCCATATCAAGTTCTTGACAGAGGTACCCCACCCCTACTTACACCATTTTGAAGGACAACACTCCACGCTGTTAATGTGTTGATAAAGCACTTGCAACGAGCTCCCGATAAAATGGCTGAAATATACGTGGGACGTGCTAAAATTGCAACCCGGTCTTCACTCAATATAATCTGTTTTATACTAAACTAAATATATTTTAAAGATTTATTTAAGACAAGAGGCTGCCCCGCGGTTTTTCCCGCGCAGATTTCTCATAAACACAAAAATCCCGTTTTTCCCGTTCCCGAGAGAATTTCGGGAAATCCCTTCTTAGTGCTCACCTACACTCCCCATGGTACACATGTGCCAATTTTCAGCTTTCTACGCCCAGTAGTTTCGGCTCTGCGTTGTCTGTTAGTCAGTCAGTCAGTAACGGAAGATTTTTATATATATTGATTTAAATCGATAAGATAAATATGAGGGTTCGTTCGAATTGGTCACAACTTCGAATTGGCACTCAATTATAAATTCCATTTATTCAGTTCGATCAATATATTATATTACTAGCCGACACGGCGAACTTCGTTACGCCACAGAATTTAAGATACTACTAAAGACTTGGCTCTATAGACTATGTTTTTTTGACTGTCCAGAATGGGCTTGTTAAAAATAACAAACAACAACAACAAACCACCAACTGTCAAATATGTAAACAACGGAAAAAAATGCTCTTTGGGCTACATTATTCGAGTTTAAGTAAGGATCCCTAATTATTTTGAATATTTAATATAGCCTATGTCATTCGGGGATAGTGTAGCTTCATACCAGTAAAAGATTTTTTCAAATCGGTTCAGTATTTCCGGAGCCTATTCGTTACAAACAAACAAACAAATATTTCCTCTTTATAATATTGGTATAGATATATGTATAGGTAGATACATTTTTTTTAGAATCTATTTATCTACTATCTACTATATTATATATAAAAATAAAACTCGGAAGGTTTAAAACGTGAGAAAATATGGAAGAATTAAGATGAAGATGGTAAAAGTAATAATATATTTTTCCCATACTTAATATAAGGTGAGATACGAAGTTCGCCGGGACAGCTACTAAATAAATAAGGATTTCATATTTTACATTCAAATGATTTGATTAAGCTTATGATAAAGTAGAAATCGATGTTTGTAACTTTGTATGTCTTTGCATTTCATTCGGCTACCCTAGACATAGTTAGAGTCTTTGTAATTGTGTGTGGTTATTATTACTATTTTTAAATCAAACGCAAAAGAAAAATAACTTCATTCGCTTCGGTTGATATTATTATATCATATCAGAATTTGCATGATGCAGCGTACCGTAGCCAAAACGGATATTCAGCTCAAATATTTTGTCTGCAAGATATTAGGTTTTCGCAAACGATTTCAACAATTTCTATTGACGACTGTAAACGAACACAATGCAGAAATAAAAAGATTCACGTATTTCTTTCGCAAAGTGCTGCAATAAACGAAGGATTAAAAAAGAAAAAAAAAGGGGAATAATTTATTATTTATTGACACTTTTCATACACCCAGGAATATATGTACAGTGGTTCCTTAAAAACAGGCCACGGTGCTGTCTATAGCAAACTATGAAACCAATTTTTTTTAACAAAAAAAAAACACTTAAAATTTTCGTAAAAAAATATAAATTATTAATTTTGTTATCTAGCAATTATATTGTTCGTTTTTCGTTATTCTGGTCGCTCTCATGTAAGCAAACAATAAACTTACATCCACAGCATACATCCACAGCAAATATTTCGTTTCAGTTTCACAAAGGGGAGCTCAGAGCCGGCGTGATAGCTTAACACCCAGCTCAAAAGGTTTATAGTTGTCTTTTTTTTTCTAAAAGAGATTCTAGAAAAGCTATAGAAAAATCTAGTTAACTCAAAAGAGTTACGGGATATATTTTTACTAAATCATCTTCTGATTAAGGCCCGTAATAACCAACACGTTTTTAACTATGTTGTTGATTTAAGCTGCAGCTGACACTTTTTGTTTATAAGAGAAGGAAAGTGAACAATGCTGTTTAAACTAGTGAAGCAGTTTAAACCGAGTTTGATATTACGGGCGTAAGGGGCCTTTTACACCAAAATTTAGGGACAGGATTTTGATTTGAAGTAATCGCGTGATGTTTCTTAGAATACTTTTCAATTGGACACCTGGGGACCTTTGGCCATTCTAAATGAATATGAAAATAAATGCATTTTGAAATGCTATCCTCGTTTTGGGTATAAATCAATCTCAAATCTCATTTTTTATTCGAGAAACCAATAATCTTATGACATGTCCTGACTGCTCCGTGGCTCAGTTGGCAGTGATGTGAACTGAGTAACCGTGTGCACCCGGGTTCGATTCCCGGGCGGGGCGAATATTGATATGATGAATATCGATGTTTGTTTCCGGTCTGGGTATGATGTTCGTCTCTGTATGTGTTTCGGGCACCCTAGATACAGGTTCTTCCTAGTTAGGGGCTCTGAGTGTAATGTGTTATTATGTCCAAAAGCTTTTCATTTTCATACCCATCATGAAAGTTTAAAGTTGCAGTTTTGAACATTGAGTCATAGAATTTTTAGTTAGTTCACAGAGCCACAGCTTACACTAATAATATTTAGTGCTCGTAACGAAAAGCTCTTGAGCTAGTATAGAAGCTACAATACTATAGAAATTCTTTGCGAAAAGCTAATACTTACGATAGTTCAGTCTATCATTCAATCATAATATATTGTCAATTTACGTCACCGGTGGACTTATATTGTAAGACTTAGGACGTATTTTAGGTTTTGTCAATATTTTCTGTTGAGACGTGATCATTATTTTCGGCTTTTTATGAAACTACAAATGTAAGTATGACAGTAAATATACAAATAAATTTGAATCTATTTTTTTTTTTTTTCAAATAAAGATTTTAAGAGGAGGCCTTTTAGGTACAGTGGCGGACACGGTCGGCGTAACACTTACGGTTTTTCTGTATTGCAAAATAGCTCTTGCTCTTTGGTAATACAGTCTAGAGCTGACGAAACCATATACAAATCTGTTACGGCCTCATAGTCCGTGACTGTACACCTCTGCTAGCGCCAATCGCAAAAAAAAACTAATCAAACACAATTATTTCATAAAAAAGTGGTTTTGTATGACATTAGAGAGAGACTAATGGTTAGTATATTTTGAAGGAACTGTAATGTAGTCCTAAGTTAAAAGAACAAAAAAATCTTGATTTTTGCCTTAAGTGGCCAGGTCCACTAATCTTTTAACTTACGATTTTACTTCTATTGTAGTACTATTCTATTACGATTGGGTCAAAATTGCGAGTCTCGTAACTTGATCCAATAGAAGGAGTAGAATGAAGATACTAATAAAATAACAAGAATCACAATTCTTCACGCAATCGAAATAGAATAGTAATATTAGAATAATCGTAATTAACGATTGGGTCAAGAATTGCTATCCTCGTAATTTTGAAGTATCTTAACTCGACTACTATAGGATCAAAGTAACGATACTTGCAATTTTTGACCCAATCGTAATAGAGTAGTAGTAGAATAGAAGTATAATCGTAAGTTTAAGAAATTAGGGCCCCAAATGTGCTTTGACTCATTTGATTTATCATTTTTATTATTAAAGAATTTTATTGCTTCTAAATATTTCATCTTCATATCTTTACTGAGACGTAACAAAAGCAAACAATAAAAATACCTTTGAAATCCAGGTAGCCTAGAAAATAGGTCTAGCAAACTGACTGTTTTTTTATTTCTTTCGCGAAGACAGATTGGCAGGTCCTTAATGGCCCCACGCACAACTTGTGATGGATTGTCCATGTACAAATACAATTGGCTACAGAGTGTACCTTTCTACCCGACTGCGAAGGTTAGGAGGGTCATGGTTTTCAACTTAACTCTCTAAATTTTTTAATAAAAATTTTTAGTACTACATCCAAGAAAGGGTTAAACATTGAATTTTTTTTTTATTTAAATTACACTTTGCGGTCAGAGATTTACAACTAAGTCACATAGCCTGAGAAACTAGAAATCTAAATACTAATATTAAAAATGCAAAAGTAACTCTGTCTGTCTGTCTATCTATCCGGCTTTCACGTGAAAACTACTGAACCGATTGAAATGAAATTTGGTATATGGATAGTTTAGAGCCTGTGAAAACACATAGGCTAACTTTTTTATCCCATAATTCCGCGGGAAAATTGGGAATTTGATGTTTCAAGGTAAAATACGCTGGCGAAGCCGCGGAGCGCCCACTAGTCTATAATTTAAAAATGAACCGCAAATTGTGTTGGTAAGCGCATAACTCATCAACGCCTTCACCAATTTAAACAATTCCCTTTTTTTTTAAATGTTCGTCCAAGGATGGGTTTTACGGCGAGAAAAATTCGTATTATACCGGGAAAACAACATAGTAATAGGTTAAAGCTACGAAGTTTACCGGGTCGACTAGTTAATAATACCAAACGGAGCACGGAAGTGATGATGAGATCATTTAATGTCTAAAGTTTTTATACAAAGTTGTTGCCGCTACTGGGAGTCGAACCTTTAACCTTCAGATGAGAGAAATTATAAAAGAACAAATATTTTTTCAGTTAATAGTCATCGTCTTGTATGTGCAGTCGAAAGCGGCAGTGAGTATTTGAATGAAAAATATTTTCACCATCCATTTGTCACTGAAAAACTATTACTTACAAACAACAGGAAGGTTCATTTGCTTGCAGTTTTTCTTGCGAATAGGGAAAAAGGGTTTGATATATTATGAGAGAGGAAGATACATTCAGTGGATGGGTCTTTACGTTCTAAGTTATATATAAAAAAAAACCTATTATGTTATAAGGGAGTTTTTTTTTAAGAATAATAGTATTATTTACATACATACATACCTAACGTCACGCCTGTATCCCATCGGGGTAGGCAGAGACAATTGATCGCCACTTGCTACGATTCTGACACACTTCTTTCGCTTCATCTACACAGTCATAAGCCTTTTCATACACGCACGTCGGTTTCGTGAACTCTTCACGCGGCCTTTCCTCAGAACGTCACCAATTTGGTCGGTGAACGTTCTCCATGGCCTACCTCTTCCAACCGTGCCTTCCGCATTATATAAATTTTATTAAATAAGTATTAAGTTAAAAAAGTAATTCTCTAATTCGTTTTTTTATGTTTAGTCACAGTGTTTAAGTTTGATTAAAATAGCTGCTGTTTGCTGCGCTCTGTTTTTTATACTTTAAACCGTCTGTTAAAACACTTAGTTCGCAATTAAATTTATGGGAATTTATTTTCATCTCAGAGAGATTTCCATTGCTAGACATAGACCTCCTGCTTCTGTGCGTCTTTCATCCGGTGCATTCCTTAACAGGTAATCTTACCATCATTAGAGGGTCTGCATAGTCTACGTCAGCCGGTGCGCGGTCGGCGCTCTTATAAACTTAATCATCTTTCACACTTTTGAAATAACGTAATTATATATTTCAATAGCTTAGCCTAAATAAAGCCTCGCTTACGCTAAACACCCGCATATGATGCACGGGCGTGAGGAAAATTGAGCCAATTAGGTCGACGGTTAGTTCAAAATGTCGCCTAATGCCTGACCGCGGCGAAATGCCTATATTATGCACTAGTGATTGTACAACACTTGTTTTATCGATTGTTGTTTCAATATGTATTATAAAACAGCCCTTTAAAACAACATTTACTATTTCCGTTTCATTTAAACAATAGGAAACTAACAAATAATTATCTTTATCTCTGAGTGTGACTGCATTACACTCAGAGAGTTAGCAATGGATATGAATATGGCTATTAAAAAAAGAGACAGCGCTCTATAATTTGTATAGCGCAATCTTTCTTTTTCAATACCCATATCATTTCCATTTTCAACCGCAACAGTAGGTCAGTAGTCTTGAAATGTAAGTATTTAGTTAGAAAGATCTTATGACATAAAAGTACATAAAATGTAAGATTCAATAATAAATAATAATAAATAACGCATCACACTCAGAGACCCTAACTAGGAAGAGCCTATATCTAGGGTGCCCTAAAAATATACAGAGACGAGGCGAATAATACATCCAGACAGGGAAACTAACATCGATATTCATCATAACAATGTTTGCCCCGCTAGGAATGGTGCGGCCAAGATACCCAAAGGATTAAAAAAAGGTAAACTGAACTCTTTGCATTCATCACTGCATTTTAAAGTACAGGGTTCATAACAGTTTTGCAATCGCATAAATACATAAACAATAAAAACTTTTTCTTTAAGTAGGTACAGTGGCGGACACGATCGGCGTAACACTTCCGGTTTTTCTGTATTGCAAAATAGCTCTTATTCTTTGGCAATACAGTCTAGGGCTGACGAAACCATAGACAAATCTGTTACGGCCTCCTAGTCCGTGACTGTACTAATAACCTAAACGGAGAAAAAACATTAAGATATTAATTAATTATTATCAAACGATATTTAGAACTGGCCGGTGGTGGCACAAGATCGGAAGGAGTGGCGAAATGGGGGGAGGCCTTTGCCCAGCAGTAGGACATTAACTTGGCTAAATAAAAAAAAAATAAAAAAATAGAACAGCTCTAATTTTGAATCGAATCAGTATTTACCAGCTCCAACTGGCTAAAACCGCCCAGGAAGTGCACAAAACCGGTTTCCGGGACGCCATTTTGGATGACAACGAAATTGTGAAGTTATTCTGTTAGTCATTATAAATTTTATATTATAAACACATTATATTATGATGAGGGCTCCTCAATACCGTTCGGAGTGGCGATGCGTGGGGGGGGTCTAAGAAATAAAAATATAATTTGCTTAAATTGTGGTATCAAAGGATCTGACCTCTAGGGAAACTAGCACAATTTGTCACAGGACATGACATGCAAAGTGCATTAAAATTTAAGTAATTAATACTACAAAATGAACTTTTAATTTTAATATTTTTTTTTATATATTTGAAAAAATTGTCAGACTACTTTTTATAACCATTTATTTATTGTTAGGGTTAAGAACATTGTTAATACATTACGATAAAGTTGAATGGAAACAACTACATAGAATTAACGTAGCCTCGGATGTATACCAACCCAGCGGATAACGGTATGTTTAAATTTAAGGTCCTCAAGACCGCAGGATAACCTCCAAGCATAAAGTGTTGTTTACAATTTACACATTTTTGGCAGAAATTGACTACACTCAGATTTTAGCACCCTCTGTGCTAGATCCCTTTACGCTTTTGAAAGAACGTGAAACGTGTAGTTTTTTTAACACTTTTTTATAGGATTTATGGAACTGAATGGACAAATACAGCGACCACTTAATATTGAGAGACTTAATATTAGTCTACATTGAAATAATAAGAAGGTAAAACTTAAGAGCCAGTTTACCGCGATGCTAGCGCCATTCACGAAAAAAAAAAATTCTTTTAAACTAAGGCAAATATCAAAAATGTGGCACTGTATGACACTAGATAATATTGATTAGTATTTTTTGAGCACACTAAAGTAGTCATAACTTAAAAGAACAAAATTATAAACAGATTGTTGCTAAAAGTGGCCACTTTTAGTAACACTTTGTAGCTTTCTTTGGTCTTTAACTTAAAAGCTATACAACAGTGCCCTTTAAAAATACTGGGCCACATTATTTTGTGTAATACAGTGCCACATTTTGGATATTTGCCTTAGTTTAGAATATATTTTTTTTTTTCGAGAATGGCGCTAGCATCGCTGTAAACTGGCTCTTAATTTATGTTCATTTATCGTCAAACATATTAACAAGTTAGTAACTAAAAAACTAAAATTAGCTGGTTACAGTACTTATATTTTAGGCCCAGTGTAGTGTGTGTATAGTCTAGCGAGACGTGGCGATGATAAGTTTCTTATTCTTTCTAAAAAAGATCGACTCGTAATTGTCTTGTTAGCGACTTTGTGAATCATTGCCGCTTTAACGAAGAAAATTTCTGTTACTCACCCAAAGAAAACTGCAATGGTTAACGAAGTCGCTAACAAGAAAATGACTAGTCGATCGTTTTTAGTTAAGGAACTTGGCCCTGTGGTGGTTGAAGAGCATTGTGTATCGTTTCTTATGGTATAGCTTAGAATAATTTCGATTAAAAACCTATTTTGAACCTTTGTTATAGATTTTAGAGACTAGTTCAAAGTGTTTTCCGATCGGTTTTATCGCCTCGCCACGCTAGATGTCTGTGTGGGTAGGGAAGATTGATGCAAGCCCTGTAGGTCCGGGCGTAAGAATAGGTCTACGGTATGCCCTGCCTGTCAAAAGAGGCAACTAAAAGGGGTCTTTGGGGTCGTGGGTGTGAAGGGCGGGGGCCCGACACACTCATCAAACGGCCCCGAGATGGGCGGCGGCATAGCTTGTGGCACTGTGCCGCCGCAGCTCCAAAGGCGAGCCGGGGAGGGAGCAAAATGCCCTTCCCGAGCACGAAGCTGATAGCAGCTGAGCGTGGGAAGAACTTCGGACGCCAATAATGTATGGTTCCCGGGGTCCCTCCCAAAAGCGCCAAGACGGCTACCGGGGGGGTTTTGGTGGGTGCGAGCCCCACATACCCCCGACGCTGCCCCGAGCGTCGGGAAATGAGACAGGCATTTCCCCCCGTTACAAAAAAAAGGGTAGGTTGATGTGCTGGTGTACCAATGTACGACGCTTACAGTAATAAAATACGCTATTTCGAAAGAAACGCGTGTTTTTCCTTATTCGTTGTTTAACGCGCCAATAACTCTGTAATGGCAAATGGTTTATTAAAGTATTTTTTATTGCAGTTGAGTGAAATTATTTTTATATTACTATAAAAATTCATATACTTAAAGCACTTACGATCTTATTAACTACCCAACAACCCACCTATGTATTATAATTTTTGTAAGGAATCAGGAATTTTCCTGATTTTCCTGATTTTGTAGTTACTTAAACTTGATCACCGACTTGGTTCAATTGGCAGAGATGTTGAATTTGACGATGGAGCTCCGCGTTTTATACTGGCGGAGGCGAACAATGTTATGATGGGGATATCAATGTTTTTTTTTTCCTGGATCTGGATGTGTTTGTATGAGACCCTAGATAGATTCTGCCTTGTTATCGGCTCTAATTGTAATGCGTTTATATTGTTATAAATATGCATATGCATATGTAACTCAAAGCTGAAATCTCAATTTTTAATCACAGGCAATGTCTTTTACTTCGATCTTTCCTATCTTCTCTAAACTCTTCCAATAAATGGTGAAGCAAGGGTATTTTACCCCTATTCTATTTTACGATATAGATTGTCCTGAATCAATTGATCCCTGCATTTACCATGTCACATGCATTTATCCCCGGATCCTCTGTGGATTTTATCGGCCTACGATAGAGGGGTGGTTTTATATGTCTACACTACGCATATATAGCTTTATATTCCACGTAGTCATTTTTTCGCATGAGTGTGCTAGCCCCACAGGAGGCATATACATAAAACTCTTAATGAAATGTTTATAATATAAACATTTCATATTATATCAATAATAATATTATTAATCACGAGCTTTCCCGGCTTACTTCGTTACGCCATAGAATATAAGATACTACAAAAGACTTGGCTCTATAGACTATGTTCTTTTGCCTGCCCAGAATGGCCGAATAAAAAACAAACAACAACAACAAACCACCTGTCAAAATATGTAAACAACGGAAAAAATATTGCACCTTGGGTTATATTATTTGAGTTTAGGTAAGGATCCCTAATTTTTTTGAAAATCTAATATAGCCTATGACACTCGGGGTTAATGGAGCTTCCTACCAGTGAAAGAATTTTTCAAATCGGTTCAGTATTTCCAGAGCCTATTCGTTACAAACAAACAAACAAACAAATCTTTCCTCTTTATAATATTGGTATAGATAAGTTCAAAATCAGCCAAAAATCAATAGAAAGGGTTACGCTCGGAGATTCTCTGCATTATCGAATCAGAAAATATGAGATATGCACGACTAAACCCAAATCATTGCAAAACATAAGTTGAAATGGACAGGGCATATAGCACAAGGAACAGATGGTCGCTGGAAGGCGCGAAGTAGGCAGAACCCTCACAAGGTGGTCAAGGGTTAAAGGTTGCAGAAATACACTGATAAGAACAAGAGTTGTACAAAACCGGTCGGTATGGCGATATGTGAGCCTATGCTTAGCAGTAGACGATTTTAGATTAAGATGCTAAACATTTAGTAAAGTAAATGTTATTGTGTGTGAATGACGAACAGTTTAGCTAAAAAAAACGCTACAAAAGATCTTATCTAAATCGATAAGAAGAAATTAAAAAAAATGCGTTTAAAAATGTATTTCTAAAACTTCGTCTCAAACTATACATAATATGTGATCAAAAGCTTTTGTAAATGTTAGTGTCGAAAATACATTCATTGGTTCTCTGTCTCTCAGAGCAAATACTTAATTAAAAAAAGATTTGGACATAAAGAGCGTAACTTTGCGTCAATTACGCAGGAAATGGGCCAAATCTGTTAAGGGCCTCGGATTTACGTCGGGAGGGCTGAGCTGGCGTTTTGAGCTTGACGTGTAATTTGGGTGACGTGAACGCGTAGCAGTTTATTAGTCTGGAAAAGGAATTTCACTTTATGTACAGTCACGGACTAGGAGGCCGTAACAGATTTGTCTATGGTTTCGTCAGCCCTAGACTGTATTGCCAAAGAACAAGAGCTATTTTGCAATACCGAAAAACCGGAAGTGTTACGCCGATCGTGTCCGCCACTGTACTATCTACTATAATATGTATATGTCGTGGCCAGATCGTTAAATTGGCCACTTCATGATATGGCCGGCCATTTCATGAAAAGTGATTTTTTCATGAAATGGCCGATTTTCGTAGGCCAGATCGTTGAAATGTTAACGTTTAACGATTTGGCCAAGTAATAGCATGACTATTTCATGAAATGGCCAAACGTTAGCGTTCATATCGTTGAATAGTTAAAAATTTCTCCGCTAGTGGCGCTGTTAATGCATTTGTGTTGTGTGTTTTGATTAGTGATGGGTAACTTAGTGATTTCAAAATTGAGGATGAGAGAGGGCCTCATCCTTTAGACATTCACTAATTTAGCAATATTAGCATTTATTGTATAAGTAACATACTTATATTTTCCAATTTAAAAAATTAATTTTAAAGTACCTACATAGTACAAACATAATTAATGTTAAGTGATTATTTGTGCCATTTAATAATTAATGTTAAGTAATTATTCGTGCTATTTTAATCAAGATACATAGATCTCTTTATGTACCTAAGTAAGGTTATAATACATAAAAAATGATAAAGTATAATATTTCACCTTTAAATCACTCTACATTCATGATTTGGCCTAACGTGGTTGGCCAAATCGTTGAACGTTGTCATTTCAAAGACATTTCAACGATCCGGCCAACGAAAATTGGCCATTTCATGAAAAAATCACTTTTCATGAAATGGCCGGCCACATAATGAATTGTCAATTCAACGATCTGGCCACGACATATATACATGTTACCGGAAAAAAATTATTTTCGTAAATTTATAAATTTCCGATTGTAAATTTAACCTAACCTAACGGATGTATTAATTGACGGTGACATATAAATAAAAACTTACCTATATAAATATTAATCGTTATTCGTTAGTCTCGGTAAAAATTGAGAACGGCCAGACCAATTTAGCTGATTTAGGTTTTTTTTAAACCTAAAAAAATTGAATTTTGCGCCATACCGAAAGTTACCACCTTATGGACGTTATATGAAGTTCTTTAAATATTTATCAGTCAAGTCAAGTACATAACCTTTTTTAGCTAGAATAGCTAAAAGCTTTTTTTAAAGCTATTGTATATTTATTAATATTAAAATATAAAATTTGTTATAATAATAATATTATTATTTTGGCTACTTTATACGAAGTTTATTAATTTTTAACGAATGATCTTATTTATCACTTTTCAAACCACCATAGATAGAAATCGATATTATTCAGCTTCAAGGTAGTAGATAAGGAGGTGCGTAGCATTTCGGTAAAGTACTTGCACGGAATCCACATCGCGGTGGGTTGCAGTTTAGGTCAGTACGAATTGATTTGGTTCAGTAAAATTTTGTCCTATGTCGCTGCGTTTTCGCGTTACAGCGGATTGAACTTGTCAAAAAAAAAAACTATGCTAAATCATTTGCACGTGTCTGCCTTTGGGGTTCATGGTTACAATCATCTTGAAACTAAATAAAATCAAAAAGGCAGACAATTAGGGCTCTGCGTTTTCATGGGACGGAGTTGTAAAAATGTAAAAAAAAAAAACTATGCTAAATCATTAGCACGTGTCTGCCTTTGGGGTTCATGATTACAATCATCTTAAAAACCACGAAAATCGAAGAGGCAGACACTTAGAGCTCTGCGTTTTCATGGGACGGAGGTGCAAAAATGTAAAAAAAACACACTACTAAATCATTTGCTCTCGATTCTAATTGTGATCATTCGATTCATTTGGACTCCCTGGATAAAAAAAACCATTTGGAAGACACTTTGCTCGCTGATTTTTAGTTGTACGACTGTTTGAAATTCACGGAATCAAAGCAATGCGTGTATTTTATCTGATAAATAGGATTCCTTATAGTTTTAATTCCGATATACGTTTACAGGATGACTATATAATCATTAGCCCCAGAGGCAGACAATGTGCAAATGATTTAGTATAGTTTTTCATATTTTTACATTTTTGAAACGTTGTCAATTAAAAACGCAGGGCCACCTTGTTGGCAGACTATTTTTTCGAGGTCCTATTTATTGTTTTTATTCAAACTATACATGTCTGCCAAGCGTGCAAATATATATATTTTTTTTAAATAATAAAAATAAATTTAAAAATGAATAACTACAAAAGTCAGAGCCCTAGATGTCTGCCTCTTCGATTTTACGTGTTAACAGGATGGCTGTTATCATCAGTCCCAGAGGCAGACACGTGCAAATGATTTAGTAGAGTTTTTTTTTTTTACATTTTTGAAACCTTGTCAATTGAAAACGCAGGGCTACCATGGTGGCAGACGCGGTCCTTGATGTTTGTTAGGGTATTATTATCGCTATTAATAGCGTCTGCCAAGCGTGCAAATAATTAATTTTTTTTAAATCATAAAAAAAAAATCAAAAATTAATATCTACAAAAGTCAGCGCCCTAGATGTCTGCCTCTTCGATTTTACGTGTTGACAGGATGGTTGTTATCATCAGCCCCAGAGGCAGACACGTGCAAATGATTTAGTAGAGTTTTTTTTTTTACATTTTTGAAACCTTGTCAAATGTAAACGCAGGGCTACCATATTGGCAGACGCGGTCCTTAATGTTTGTTAGGGTATTATTATCGCTATTAATAGCGTCTGCCAAGCGTGCTTATTATTTAGAAATTTTGCTCGCCACCTGCCTAATTATAGGTCAAAGTCACGTTGCAATCTCCACTGAAAGATATCAGGTTGGTAAATTTACCAGAAAACTAAAGTTAGGAGGTAAATTTCCGATCTTAGACGATGTATTTCCTGGTAAATATATGATTTCTCTCCTATATTTTACAACTTTTCCAAAGGTCACTGAATTAATTTATACTTACGGCAAAGTTACCAACAGTTTTTCTTTTATAAAATTTAATACTACCCTCAAAAATAACAAAACTCGAAGCGGCAACTCAAAAGTTATGAGACGTATCAGATATCTTTTTAGAACTTTCTATTTGTAAACAGACATTAATTTTAATTTGTAACTTGACATGTCAGGGGGCGCACTCAAGTTACTAAAAGTCAAGGGTCATTGACCTCCAGAGTTTTGGTGGAATCTTTCTCCTTAAGTAAATAAATCTTCAAAGTAAGTACCTAAGATTTAAAAATGAATTATTTTGCTTAGCAAACATATATTTATTTCTTGTTTTTACGGTGCAATAGATTTTACAAAATTTTATTTAGAAAAGTAGATTTAGCTTTATTTCGAAGTATAAATAAATTTCAAAGTATATCTAAAACTCTTCCGTTACTGACTGACTGTCTGACTGACAGACAACGCAGAGCCGAAACTACTGGGCGTACAAAGCTGAAATTTGGCATGTAGTTTTCTTAGGGACTTTAGGTGAGCACTAAGAAAGGATTTCCCGAAATTCCCATGGGAACGGAAAAAAACTGCATTTTTGTGTTTATGAAAAATTTGCGCAGCTTCTAGTTCTTTATAATAACTTTTAATGGGTGTTCACCGGCTTCATGAGCGCACTTTCCCTTGAAACATCCAATTCCCAATTTTCCCGTGGGATTTTCAAGATAATAAATTGCCTATGTCCTTTCTCAGACTCTAGACTATCCATATACCAAATTTAATTTAAATCGGTTTAGTAGTTTTTTTGTTAAAGCAAGGCAGAGTTTTTTTAATACATTTTTAGAACAAGCGCCGACAAGCGTTTGTTACCAGCGTTGCACGCTAAGGTAGAAAAAAATACTACCTCATGGACCCAAGAATAAAGCACCCTTGATGCGGCCCTGAACTTAATGTCTGCAAAACTATAAAACTGTAAAACAAACTTTGTCAGGTTTTCTCATCGTTGTTTTTACACTTTTGCACCGATGCAGTAGCGAAAACTTTTAAAGTGCTGACGATTAAAGTTTTCTCTATTTTTTTGTGTTTTACTTACATGATATATATCTATCTATCTTGATAAGCACTTTATTGCAATCAATAAGTTGTATCATAGTTATAATTAATGAATAACTATTAATAAAAGGAATATTTTTTCTTATTTTTATCTGTAACTAGTCGACCCGGCGAACTTCGTACCGCCTAACCTATTACTAAATTTTGCATGGATTATACATATAAACCTTCCTCTTAAATAACTCTATCTATTAAAAGAAACCGCATCAAAATCCGTTACTTAGTTTTAAAGATTTAAGCATACATAGGGACAGACGCGGAAAGCGACTTTATTTTATTACTATTTTTATCTGTAATATAGAAATTGCCTATACTTGTAGGTTTTGACTAATTATTGTTTGCGTGGGTAGTGATGTCGACTATACTTAATTGACTGCTCTGTGGCTCAGTTGGCAGTAATGTGGACTGAGTAAGCGTGTGCACCTGGGTTCGATTCCCGGGCGGGGCGAATATTGATATGTTGAATATCGATGTTTGTTTCCGGTCTGGGTGTAATTTTCGTCTCTATGTGTGTTGCGGGCACCCAAGATACAGGTTTTTCCTAGTTAGGGGCTCTGAATGCGATGTGTTATTATATTAATACGAGCTTTCCCGGCTTACTTCGTTACGCCATAGAATATAAGATACTACAAAAGACTTGGCTTTATAGACTATGTTCTTTTGACTGCCCAGAATGGCCGAATTAAAAACAAACAACAACAACAACAACAAACCACCTGTCAAAATATGTAAACAACGGAAAAAAATATTGCACCTTGGGTTACATAATTTGAGTTTAGGTAAGGATCCCTAATTTTTTAAAAATCTTATATAGCCTATGACACTCGGGGTTAATGTAGCTTCCTACCAGTGAAAGAATTTTTCAAATCGGTTCAGTATTTCCGGAGCCTATTCGTAACAAACAAGCAAACAAACAAATCTTTATACACACACACATAAAAATGGAAACGTAATTAGTTATGTGCAAAGAACACATATTACATAATACATTTCCGGTTTTGTACCAAGAATATTTTTTCTTCGTACAAAACTGGAAACGTAGTCGGTTTTGTGCAAAGAACACATATTACTTAGTACATTTTCGGTTTTGTACAAAGAATATTTTTTCTTAATATCATGCATTTAATGTAATTTGGTTACGTACGAAGAACAAGGGGTTGTCGTTTATACCTAAGTATACCCTTTCTTAATTCCTCCCATTCATTTGACATTCCATACATAGAGAAACATGTTCATGTTCCAAAACATACCGTCGTCACGTCCGTAAATCGGCAGGCGTCGGATATAAGGTCGTTTTATTACAAGTCACAAAAAAGGGACGATTTCTTCCGTGATTATTACTCGTCCTTAGCGTCCTTCGCTTTTGATGGAAAGAAGATTCAAGGGTGAGATTTGAAAAACGAACTTTTACTTTTCCCCAAATTTCGTTGCTGTTGCTGAAAAGGAAATTAATTAAAAAAAACTATACTTACCCTTAATTTAAACATGGTTATAATTTACTTTTATTTTTTAAGTTCGCTAAGTCAAAAGGTTTCAATATTATTGAAAGTTTTTAGTTTACAATCGAATCGTGGAAAAAGTAAGAATACGGCGTAACATTTTTCTTTAGAGCTACGTCGTAGCTTCGTAGCATAACTTTGCCAGCATAAGTTATCTGCTACGCCGTAGCTTCATAGCGCTTCGTTACGTAAATTTTATTGAATGAAAGATGAACTAAAACATTTTTAAAACTTGAAAAGTGTACAAATTGGTACCTAAACCTAGGAAAAAAGGTTCCTTATAAACCAAAGATACAGCTTGAAACCAAACAAAAAGGTGATCAAATTCTCCTCGAAAGTTTTAGCTTCCCTAAGCGGTTTATAAGCACAACTTAGCGACTAAGCATTTAATCCGGGCTAGGCACGGCCGCGCTTCGATTTGTAGGAAATCTTCTTATGATAAACCCCTTCTTTTACTTACTGACATTCAGAGGATAGACAATCGTAGTTTAAAGCTCTATTTCACCCGATTTAGTTTTTCAATTAACTTAATTATTGCAATAAAAAAATAAATATTTATGAAGACATTTTAACCATTCGAAACTAGCGCCACTCCCGATAAATAATTAATATCTTCTAAACCATGGCCGAAATCACAAATTTACATCTTTGACTTCCTAGATAATCTTGCTTAGAATTAAGGCCCTATTGTGTAGCTTTCAGGTACGAAATGTAAGAAAAAAACCGTTTGTTGCCTAAAGTGGCCACGTAAAAAAATATTTCTAAGATCATTATCCTAAAAGCTACACAACAGGGCCCTAAAAATTCTAAGCAAGATTATCTAGGGAGTCGAAGACGCATATTTTTGATTTTGGCCATGGTTCAGAAGATATTAAGTATTATATATTTATCGAAGTACCTAGGTAGCTCTAGTTTCGCACCGTTTCGCCCCTTAATGTTTAACCGTCTTATTCATAAAGATACAGTAGATTTTAAGTCGCCTTACTGGAGATCTAATTCTCTGGTTTGTTGTATGGTAAATACGTGTCACCCAGTCTAAATTGACATACGTCAAATAACTAAAATGTTATTTAACTTTTAATGAATAAGAGGGTTAGTATCTAGTAGTCGACCGGTTAAATTTACAAAAAAGGGAGAGAGAACAATACTGACTGTGTATAGCTATAGATCTTGAAAAATATATACTTATATAAAATAATGAATGTATGTTTGTTTGTTACAGGAAATCGCAGCCATCCTTATTAGTTTCGATAAGCACAGCGAATGGCAGTCCAAGGAAGTCAAAATTCGGTGAGTGATCAACTTGTAGAATTTCAATAAGCGATGCCTGATGTGTCCTATATGTACTAAATATATACATTTTTAACCGACTTCAAAAAAGGAGGTTATCAGTTTGACCTGTATGTATGTATGTTTGTCCGCGATTATCTCGGGTTTGGCTGAACCGGTTTTGATGCGGTTTTCAGAAATTAGTGTTTAAATTTTCAGTGGCGATTGCGTAATTAGGCTTTTTTTTTCTTCGATTTGCACGCACTGTTGCGGTCTCATTCAGCGTAATACTTTTGTCGTCTTGTGCGCACTGACTGACTGTAATACAAAAAAATAATAACTATTTTGCAATACAAAAATGCCGAAAGTATTACAAATAACGAGTCCATGACTGTACTAGGGTAAAACTGCTCTCGATACAAACTGAACCTGGAAGGCAATCAAAAGTATAGTTAATGTCATCATCATCATCATCATTTCAGCCGTATGACGTCCACTGCTGGACATAGGCCTCCCTCAAGGCTCTCCATCTGTACCGATCGCAGGTGGCCTGCATCCAGCGTGGACCCGCAGCCTTGCGCAGATCATCCGTCTAGTTAATGTAAAACGCACGAATTCATTCTCGTGTTAACCAAACAAATATCTATCAGAAAAACGGCGTACGTTTCAAGAGACACAGAAAGATTGCGAGACATCAATCGTGATTCTTCATTGTCTCATCCCGGATGAGACGGATTACCTTGTCACGTAATTCGGTAATAATGTACCGAAACGTAGATACGGGTAATAATTTATCTGATTGGTTGTTCGACGTTTTCGCTTTTTTTTTGTGTAAAGGTATTAGCTGTTTAAAGAGAGTCTTAAATTATGTTTGTGTAATGTTTTTACAAAATTTTATTTTAGCTGTGTAACAGCAACCGCCCAATGGAGTAGACAGCTCATAGAAATTTTCTTTTAAAATTGTTTTTAAACCCCTTAAGCACAACTGTACTTGTGGTGATCAGTGAAGAAGGGCTGTGTCCAGCAGTAGATGTCTTGCAGCTGACATGAAGGCACAGTATTAACGTACCATAAGGAAAGTAGTAAGTAACGTGAAAGTCCGAGGTTTGATTTCAGTTCGACCACATTTGTGGTTCAGTTGGCAGTGCTGGATGAGATTTCCAAATTTTTTTTTGGGCATTTTTTTTTTATAATGAATATTTTTAGAATTTCGCTTTTTCTTCGTGATTTTTCTTATTATGCATGAATCAAGAACAAAACATGTTTTATTTTATGTTTTCAGCATTTTGGATTCTTTCCTATTCTTTGTGCTTGAATAAATAAATCAAATATCGATGTTTGTTTCTTTATGTGTTTTGGGCCCCTAGACAAAGCTTTTAATTAGTTTGGCACTCTGAGTGTGATGCAGTATAATAAAATATTATTATTATTGTTAACACTCTCAGCTCAGCACTATTAATTTGTATACAATTTAAGTAAACATTATTCAAAGATAATATTAAAAGGGTATTTCCACAATCCAATTATTCTCCGGGCCAAGAAGCCTGACTGGGTTTATTATACTACGGTTAACTTAATATTAACAAAGTTATTGTTATACAAAAGGTGCTTGAAGCTTTCATCTTTTAAACGCTATTATAACACTGTTCCTTTATTGAAATTAACGCGCGTTGAGGATTTATTTCGACCAAAAAAGAATATTTTTTTCTTTTGAATAAAATACTTTTTCATTACTTTGCATTACTTCAAATTAAAGACCTTCTGTCCTATGTCATACACAACATTAGTGACCATTGAAATCATAACGAAGATATTGGTCATCTGTCAGATGAATTTAATTATAGTGGGAAAGTAGCAATCGCTGACCACAAGCCCACTCTCTAGTAGAGACTAGAGATAGAGATAGATAGGGCTAGAGAGCCCTAGTGTCAATGGGAAAGCTGACTGACCAACACGACTGATTAGGAGATAGAGATGCAGGACACAGGCGTGCCTTACACATAAAGAAGATAGCTTCCTTATGATAGAAGGTGGCGCCATTCAAAGTAGGATGCGTCTATGGACTACTTGTATGGTAGTCCATAGACGCGTCCTACATTGTACTAAATTTTCGATCGTCATTTGTTCGTATGCACACCGCCATGATGCGCTCGCGAGCCTGTCGCGAGCCGTCCGTTGGTGCTGGCGCGGAGGCGGCGCAGGAGAGAGGCACACCGTTTCCTTATGATCGCGTGAAAGCCGTCCACGTGTGCCTCCGCAAACATTCCTGACGCACTGCACCTCCAGGACAGCCCCAACAGGATCCTGAACGCGTTATTATTAAGTTAAGAATTACCTACAGGTGATTCCCGCATGTTCGATATATTATAGAGTTTCGATATTTTGTCAGTAACCTTTCACACAGTCCGCACGTTCGTGAAATTCCCACCAATTGCAATCGTACGAACGTCATCTGTGTGTCGCGTCCTGTCATCTGTCTAAATGGTTCTTTCTTTACTGACTAAATATCGAACATCGATATATTTCGAACATGCAGGAATGACCTTCCGCATTAATCACACTAATATTATAAATTCGAAAGTTTGTGAGTGTGTTTGTTCGGTAACTTATTCACGTTTAAACGGATGGAGCGATTTCAATGAAATTTGGTGTAGAGTTAGCTGATACCATGGATTACCACATAGGCTACTTTTTACTACGGTAATAAACCGCGGGGAACAGCTTGTATGATATTAATTGTTCTAAGAAAAGAAAAACTCACGCCTTTTGTTCCCCGAAGGGTTAGGCAGAGGCACCAGCTCAAGAGCCAAACCCACGTTTAGCCGATTTTATGCTTTATTACCAACGTGACGCAAGGCCAGCTAGTCGCCGCGGTTATAACGACCACCACTGCGGCCGGGACCAACGGCTTAACATGCCTTCCGAGCACGGAATCATCTTACTTTTCGGACAATCAGGTGATTCAAGCCTGCAAAGTACTATCCAACCGCAAACAACTTCTGATTTATGTGAGATATCAATATGTGATGTTTTCCGCGGGTATCGAACCCACAACTAAGTACAATGAACTTATTATCTCTAACGGAATATTAATAATTATATTCTGTGCCCAATGCATATGTGACATAACAAGGACATAACGGATGCAACCTAATCCTCTTAACACTGACATATTATGTAGTTAACGTAAACCGGCTTCTTAGAACACAATTAATTGTCCATTGTGCATACAATACGACTGCTCCGTGGCTCAGTTGGCAGTGATGTGGACTGAGTAAGCGTGAGCACCCGGGTTCGATTCCTGGGCGGGGCGATTAATGATATGATGCATATCGATGTTTGTTTCCGGTCTGGGTGTAATGTTCGTCTCTGTTTGTGTTTCGGGCGCCCTAGATACAGGTTCTTCCTAGTTAGGGGCTCTGAGTGTGATGTATTATTATAACCCTTGGTCTGTTGAACTCCGTCACGCGGCTCACAGATAAGAGGATAATACGGTATTTGACTCATTCTGATTAATTATTTTTATTAACATTTGGCGATAAAATAGACAAATGAATAACATCATCATTCTGCCATCGAAATAAAATAGAAATTGAGCATTAACAAAAAAGTTATCAGCCAATGTTTGGTGAAGACCAAAGGGAAAAATACCGTTTGCTTCGGTATCTTTTTAAATTGTATAAAAATTACAAATGGCGCTTTTCAAGTGAAATAGTTTTAATAATAGTTGACTAAAATAATTTTAGACAGAGGTAGTAAAATTATTTTAGTCAAATAGTGTATTACCTACTAAATTGCAATAATAATAATTAGTCAGCTAAGGCTTGGATTCCAGGTTATGAATTGTTTGAATATGCCTACCCAAGTAGCAACCGATAGATTTAACTGAGTATTGAAGATTTCTTGAAGGCAACATGGCTAATTCCAGCTATTGCCTTGGCCAAAACTATTATGTCCCTCAAGATATCCCTAAGACTTGCTTGGAGGGTCAGTTAAGAAAAAGTGGGCACGGTATTTAGGAGAATACGAAGGGGGAGTTAATACTACTGCTAAATCATACTTTAACCTTACATAAGCAATTGGGATTTAATAGGGTTTTCCAGATTCCTTAACTAAGGTTTCGCGATATCTTGAAGTTTAAGTAAAGGCAGCAAAATAGATTTAAATGCAAAATTAAAAATGTTTTATAATCTATTTCACTAATGCAATTTTTGCTAAGCGAAGAAAAATTTAAAACGTTTTCAATTTAAGTAATCATAATAAAGAAAATATGGTGAACATTTTATGCTACAACACAAGAACTTTACTTAGTGGTTAGAATTTGTAAACTATAAGTAAATATGACAATTAAAAATCCGTTTTATTTCGTCGTAAGCAATAAAAATCTTAAACGCATGATCATTTATCGTGTAAAATCGATAGAAAGAGCCATAAAACAAACGGGCTCTCGAAATAGCTTGAAATAACAATAAAATAAAGAATAATTGTATATGGAATAAAAATAAAGTTATCATTTATGTCATTAATATTACCTTTTCTCATCACATTATCACTTATTTCTTCAGTAAAAACTATTACACTAGTCACATTTAACTGAAATCCACACTTTTTTCACGATATCACTTCGATTTTATTTTGTTGTTCTGTTTTCTAAAAGTTCAAAATGGCGTATAATCTTGTTTTACTTGACGAAATCTGAATGTAGAAAAGTAAGGATTCAAAAGGGTAGTTGAGTATCAATTAAATCAAAGATTAATAAGTTCGATTTGAAATAATGCTATTTTAGAAATGTTTTACTCAAAAACGATTTCCTCAAATCTCACTTAATACTTAATCGTTTTACTAAATCAAACGTAAGTAACATTTAAATCTCACAGTATTAAGTGATCCTTTAGTTTGATTAAGTAAATCCTCAACGATTTAAGTGATACTTCCGATTGATTTCATGAATACTATGATCTGATTTATTTGATCCTTTACTTTGATTTCTTAAATCAAGATTTCTTATCGCCGCCTCCGTGCTTGAATGTTCAACTTCCATTTGTTTACTGTTCAGGAGAAGGTTTTTTTTACTTATTATCAAACGAGATGTTTAGTTTCAGGAATGATAAATGCATATTTATAGTTTTTAGTCTAATTTGTTTACGATGCTGTGATTTTACGTATTTTATCATACTTTTAAATTGGAGGTTGAACAAAACTGCGAATAAAAATGTTCGTTCATGGAAATACAACACTCCTGCTATGGAGATAGCAGTGTTCCTTAAAATTGTTGCGTGCTTGTTTGTCCAACCTCCTAATACCATATACAGGATGATTAAATTACTTCGTAAAAAAAATTGTTTTTAGATGATAAAAGGTATAAGAAATTAAAATCAAGAAATCAAAAAAAAAATTAATTTAGACTCAAGTAATAATAACATAAACATAACGAAATGATAAAATATACCTACTTAATTATTGTTAAAAATTTGGTTGTTGTGTTGAACCATTGTGAAAGACAGACAAAAGGACTATCAAACAGAATTAACATAATAATATACTTAATTCTCAACCGTTTTATTACAAAGTGAATTTATTAACATCCTGTATCAGTACGTTTAAGTTTCTATTCGGAAATGAACATTATTAAAAAGTACTTATTGCTCGAAAGTCGCCAAAGTACGCCTTTTGCTTGTTTTGAAATTGGTACTCGCCATCCTGCTGCAGCTTTTAACGTTACTCGCAGTTAGTTTTCTTAGTTTTGAACACAATAAAACTAATTTATTAGGTTTGTTGCAAGCAAACTAAAGGAGCAACCAAGTTCATCACAGAAAAAACAAAATGGCCGGGTAGCGTGACGTACTGTGCTGTGATTGGTCGGCCGGCTGGAGTTTGAACACTCAAGCACGCAACAAATATTTCGATGCGGGACTTTGGGTAATGCTGTGGAGGTTGGCTAAACAAGCACGGAATTTTTGTTACGATGATATGGGCTTCAAAATTTAAAACGTGAAATTTATTGTATTTTTTCTAGGAAAAGCCTTTTTTTACTTGACCTTCTGGACCTAAATTACATCGTTAACAATCCTGCATCAAAAAGTCATTTTCGACCAAAATGGAGTTTGAACACTTAAGCACGGAGCCGACGTTATCTCACAGTATTAAGTGATCCTTTAGTTTGATTAAGTAAATCCTCAACGATTTAAGTGATACTTCCAATTGATTTCATGAATACTATTCTGATTTATTTGATCCTTTACTTTGATTTCTTAAATCAAGATTTATTTGTTTTGCAACAGAGTTAGTTTTTCTAATACCAAGTGTAAGTGTTGAAAGTGATAGACGTATGCAATATTATTAGACACATAAATTAGATGTTTATGTACAATTGTGTTTATCAGAATGCATTACAAGGTTGTTCAAACGAATTAATATGATCTATGTTTGTGGCTGGCATGTTGGCGATTCGGGTAGGAAGTGACGTGACTTGGCTATGTCTATATGGCAGAATTTAAAAGGATAATTTCGAATTCAAGCTTTTGTAAGTATTCATCACTTCCGCTTATAGTTCCTTTCGCAAAATGACTTTTTTTTATAATGTCCCTTTTGTACATGTAAACTTGAGCTAGTGGAGAAATGGTCATTTTTCGAACGGGTCATTTTGCGAAAAGCACATTTTGCGAAAAGGACGTTTTGAGAATTCTTTAAAAGCGTTATGGTTTTCAAAGAAAGTTATTATGTTTTTTTTGGTGTTTTAGCAATAAAGTGCATTTAAACAACAGCAGAGCTTGCATATAAAGTCAAGTGTGTGTGGCAAGTATTTCTATCAGACCATTCTGCTCACACTTGTGGCAAAACAAAAACTGTTGTAATAATTTATTTCACTGCCTTTTGCTGCTTTTTAAGAACCACAAAAGTACCATAAGAAAATCAGCAATGGTTTTCAATGCTGTCATATCATCGAGTTATCATATTTTGTTTAGCTAAGAAAGCTGTGTTAGAGCTAGTTCGGAAAATATATATAAACTACCTGCATTGGCAACCTAATACTTTTAACTTATTTAAGTGTATCAAATACTTATTCAAAGACTAATCATACAAAATGTATTATGCTAAACGAGTCCGTGACCTTAACTACCTACCTACTTTGCATCGATTAAGAGTGAAAGGCCCTACAATTTAGACACATAATGCACCGTTCGCAAATATTTCTTCGAAACTGTCTACAAAAAATAAAAGCAAAAGGGACATTGCGACAAAGGTTTTTTCGATATGGTACGTTTTGACAAAGGGTCATTTTGGGAAAGGGACATTTCTTTGTTAAAGGTTATTTTTTTAATTTTTCAACGTCTTTGCTAATTTAATTTTTCTCCATCTTGTACAAACCGTCCCTCTAAATCAATTATTACTTATAAAATAATAATTAATACAAAATTTATTTGTGTTTTGCCTAGCAAAAACTGATTTGAGGACAAACGTCTTAATATGGCTTTTAGTTTGGATAGCAAATCTTTTTTGCATTAGTGCGACTGTATAAGTCAAACAACTATCCCTTAATGATTTAATTCAGTTTACAAATAATGAGAGTTGAGTGAAAAGAGAGTTTTATGGTTTATCTGAAACCTTAATTAATACTGAATAGGTTTAAGATGATTTAACTACGATTTGTATAATCTTTTTTTTCTCAAAAAGCGGTATTGGAATACTATATAGCCTTTAAGAAATATGTGACTATATGAAATCGTTTTTTATTTAGTTAAATCACAATACAGGCACTGTTAAGATATATGCGATTTAAATAAAATTCTTCAGTGCTACTTGGGTAGGTTAAAGCGATACTAAACTAGAACAGTGTATTACACTGGTATTTATATTGGGAGACTAAAATTTGATTCTTACTCACTATTAGCAGTGCAATTTAATAAAATAACATTACAATTTAAGTTAAGTACAGTACTCCAAAAGTGATAATGCGCATAGAAATCTTCGTCAATGTTCGGCAACGGTCGTATTCCCGAGCGTCGGAAGACTATATGTTTGTATAATATAAGGTGGTTCAGTACATTTTCTTCATGCGTAATTTACGCTGAACCGTGTGTCAGAAAAAATTGACCTATTCTGTTGCACTTTGAGTGATTTCACAAAAGTGGCAATGTATTATTGCATATGACAAATAGCTTGATGGATGATTAACATTACTGTTTTAAGTATATCTTCACCACTTTTTACATATTTTGCTTAACTATCACATTAGGTAAAGCCTGTAAAGATAGTTTTAAGTTTGAAATAAATAAATTTAGTAGAATTATGTTTTTTGATTCGGGTGTTTCAGTGAAAACAACAAATAGCGAAAATCTGCATGTGCATTATTAATTTGGGAATACTGTACGACTTACGAAACTAACTGCATAGTGTAACCTTGGAAATCATAGTTATGCTATCATCGTTAGAATCTTCAATGGCGTTATGAAGAAATATAGCACCAGCAATTAAATTTAATATAACAACACCTCTAATAAGGGGCGTACGGGTGCGATGCTAGCGCCACTTCAATAAATAGAAAATTTATTCTAAACCATGGCCGAAATAAAAAATATGCGTCTTTGACTCCCTAGATAATCTTGCTTAGAATTTTTTAAGCTTTTTTACTTTTTGTGTAGCTTTGAGGTAATGACTTTGAAAAAATAGTTTTTGAAACTAAAGCTTTGAGGTAATGACTTTGAAAAAATAGTTTTTGAAACTAAAGTGGCAACTTAAGGAAACAAACGATTTATCAATATATATAAAACTCTTTCGTTACTGACTGACTGACTGACAGACAACGTAGAGCCGAAACTACTGGGCGTAGCGGGCTGAAATTTTGCATGTAGGTTCCTTAGGGAGTGTAAATGAGCACTAAGAAGGGTTTTCCCGAAATTCCCACGGGAACAGTAAAAAAACGGGAATTTTGTGTTTATGAGAAATCTATGCGGGAAAACCGCGGGGCAGCCTCTAGTTCCTTATATTTTGAACCTGAAAGCTACACAACAGGGCCTAAAAAAACTCTAAGCAAGATTAACTAGGGAGTCAGAGACGCATGTTTTTGATTTCGGCCATGGTTTAGAAGATTTTAATTATTTATCGAAAGTGGACCTAATTTCGCATCGTGTAAGCCCTTAAGTAGAAGACTTTCTCACAGACTACTAGCCAACATAAACACCCAGAAACCCTCGGAACTTTCAGCAGTTAAGAGTCGATCGAGTCCATTCGAGAGTTTTCCAATCACAATTTATACGAGACTAGGGAGGCATCGGGCCCAACGGTCGCTACTGAGTGAATAGCCCAACTCTTAACTGCGATTCGTATTGTCGAATTATACGCACCAAATGATTAGATTAAAAAAAGTGAAGAAAAACTTAATTTTGTATTAAGGCTTCCTAAAGTATTTCTAAGAAGGAAATTATTTAACGAACCAATCAGAATAAGAGTTATAAGTAGCCAGCAATAATCTAGCGAATCAGAGCTAAGGAAGGTTTCAAATTTTTCAATTTTACTAGGTTTTTTGCAAAAAAAACTACGTTTTGTCAGAGTAATCCCGTTATCAAATTATTCGATATTTCGCAAAAACCCTTAGTTTTTTTTTGCAAAAAATCTAATTAACAAATCTTTATAAGACATATACACGTTCAGGGAGCCTTACAATATATTAAGCTAATGTGACGTCATTCAAAATCCAACATGGCAAAAAAATCAATATGGCTGTTTCTTGTTGTTTTTAGTGTGGACTACTACATTATGGGTATCAAATGAAAGGCCTTGCTGAGAATAACTCGAAAAATACTAAGCGAAATAAAAGCTTGATATAATTTTTTGTTGTTTTAACCTTAAACTTATTTCTATTTTTTTTTATGTTATCTAGGTCCTGCATATTGTTTCTTGCATTTAGAAAGTCCGTTTAACCTATCGGGTTTCGTTGTTAAGTTAAGGCACTGCAAATACAAATGTTCAATTCTTAAAGATTTGCTGTTACTATATTGTAAAATGCTAAAGGACTGGTATGGATATTCATAAATTAAATAAGATTTTTACAATGTAGAGTCAAAGTGAAAAGTCAAAGTCAAAAATTATTTATTCAATATAGGATACAAGATATCACATATTGAAAGTAAATTAGACTAATCAAATTGGTATTGATACCTTATTTGGTAAAGTATCCTATACTGCGAGCGGCGAGGTAGTTCAGGGTGCCCACCAATTGGCTCAGGCAAACAAATGCTGGCCTTGCCTTACGACAATGGTCGCCTAAAGACGCCCCTCCTCTGTCATAATATTCTACTCCCTTTCGCAATGATTTTACAGCGTAGAGAAGAAAGGGGTAACAAACTCTACTTTACAATTAGTACCTAATTAGAAAAACGAATATAATGTTATACCTGCTCTATTGGGCCACAAAAACTGGGATTTGATAATTATTACAAGCTTCGGTAGTACTTTATGGTAACTGACGTAGACAATAAAAAAAAAACAACCGTGGTTGATGGGACATAAAACTTCTCGAGTGGTGACCACGCATTGGAAGACTAAGAGTATCCACACAAGTTCGTCAGGTGACCTTGTTTAGAGGACATTGAAATACCTTTTTTTTATTTACTTTTTACTTTAAATACATACATTAAAGGAGAGCTCCTTTAATGTATGTACTCACTACACTGCAAAAACTTTACCCAATTAATATGGGTCTAACTCTCCGAACATTAAATTTATTTCCTACTTGACAACTGTAAAAGCTTAGTGTACGAATTAATTTTAATATTCATGAAGTTGAGAACTAAAACAGTAACCTAGTTTAATAGTTAGGCACTAGTAGGCAGGCACTAAATATAAGATTACAAATTCCTAGTTCACTGCCTGAAACCTTCAAACTTATGATATTATTTTGACAAATAAATTTAAGTTATATTAGCAGAACTGAATTTATACATTTCAGTTGTTAACGCCTAGAGATTGAGCTGAAGCGTTTCTAAGAGCGGACGCGCATTCGTGGCCAGTAAACGCTTCCGCTTGTGGCTCGGTCAAGCCACTAGACGCGGCCACCAATCGCAGCCTAGGGATGCTCGATGATCATCGATACTAGGAGACAAACATCGATGTTTCGTAATTTCAAACATTGAAACATCAATGTTGCATCGCTGGGAAGAAATCGTATTCTCAAAGTTACGACAACCCTCAACAAAATCTGCATTCTATAAAATAAACGCATCCACAGATCATTTTTATCAATTTCTGTAAGCAACGAAACATGAAAAAATATAATTTGCTAACCCTTAACGATGTCTATATAAAAAAAAAAAAACAAATTTCGCTTAATAACAAATTTAAATCTCTGTATTGGCTAATGGGAAGGAATTCTGCACTATCGGTCGATAACAAATTACTTATCTATAAAAGTATTCTTAAACCCATATGGACATATGGTGCACAGTTATGGGGAACAGCCAGCAACACCAATATCCTCTGCCTCCAGAGGGTCCAAAACAACATACTGAGGACAATTGTCAATGGCCCCTGGTTTACAAGGAATGATGAAATCCATAGCTATCTCAATATGCCGACCGTCGCAGCTGAAGTAGAGCAGATAAAGAAAATATATGCTGAACGCTTAACTCACCACCCAAACCCTCTCGCAACGCAACTGCTTGACACTTCGCGCACCGTGCGGCGACTGAAGAGAAAGGATGTCCTTTGAAGGGGTAGAAGTAGCACTGGCTACTTCACTCCACAAGCCATTTAACATTCAACAGATCCGCTTATGGTCTTACGACCGATCGCAGATAAAAACACAAGAAAAAAAAAATCGCATAAACAGCTGCTAGTGGCATAGTGGTAGAGCTCGAGGATTCTTGCAGCTTGAGGCTACAAATAATATGAATAAACTCAGCAGCACAAGTGGCTGAATATCTAAGCGCGACGCTATAAAAGCGACAGATGGTGCTATAGCGTCGCGCTAGAGCGCAAGCCTTGGCGTTAGAGCGTCGCGCTAGAACGCAAGTCGTACGCGGCGCTAAAGCGCACAGAGTCACGCCTGTCGCAAAGAACGCATCGGGCGCTCTGTGTGACAAGGTAATACTGTCATAGTACATTACAAGTCGACGATCTAGCGCCGCGTAAGGCTAGCGCTCTAGCGCGACGCTATTGCGACGTTTTTTTTTTTAATCTTTTTGGAGGGGCGGCTATACGTTTTAGTACGCAGGTCAAGTGGAATCTTTGGTTCCCGCTCAGTTTAACGCTTCGGGTCGCGTTCTAAGCTTTAATGTTACTGTCCAAATTCTAATGGTTTTGACTGTTACATTGTCAAATTATATCAATATCATTTTCTTGTTAGAGGGAGCGCGTAACTTAAATAAGAGGCCATTTCAATCATTTTGGTTTAAAAACGATTCCATCATTACAGCGATGTTGAGCCCTGATTGGTAGATGCAACGAACTAAAAAAGTAAGAAAAAAAAAATTAACAGTTCTCAGTAATTTAATTACTTACTGACAAATGGACAATAAATGCGTTGGACTCGACTATACCTCTATTTTATTTTACACTCTCTGTCGTGGCCTTAATCCCATCTAGAACCATTGGTCTAAATGTTTATTAAAGTTTTTATCTCAAACAAGCTGTCCCGGCGATCTTCGTATCGCACCTTACTATTTTCTATGGAGAAATTATTTTTTTGTTTTTACTAACTACTCCTAGTACATTTTTCCAAATTTTCTGAAATTTTAAACCTTCCCTGGACTACTGCGAACATTTCAAATTCAAATTCAAATAATTATTTATTCAATATAGGATACAAGATATCACTTATTGAAAGTCAATTAGACTACATCTAATCTAATCGCTATTGATACCTTATTTGGTAAAGTATCCTATACTGTGAGAGGCGAGGTAGTTCAGAGTGCCCACCAATTGGCTCAGGTAAACTAATGTTTGCCTTGCCTTACGACAATAGTCGCCTGGAGAGGCCCCCCAAATTCAAAACCAAAATCAGCTAAATCGGCCCTGCCATTCTCGAGTTTTAGCGAGACTAACGAACCACGATTAATTTTTACATATTAGTAGAAGTTGATAGATACTTACTATAAAATGAGATCTAATTCAGTTTATTTATTTTTTGAAACATCAATTACATTTATATCCAAAAATATTTTATCCTTGTAATTAGTATTTTTTAAGCTAAGTCAAATTGTTCTAGGTAGGAAAAAATCTATACTAAAAAATATAAATATATATTAATATTTTTGAGTTTGTCTTCACAGCAGATTCCCATGAGGACGAACAATAGAAACGTTAGGCAGGCGGATTGGCAAAAAGCCCTTTAGTTCCAGGCGTAAGAATAGGTCTACGGTATGCCCTGCCTGTCGTAAGAGGCGACTAAAAGGGGTCTTTGGAGTCGTGGGTGTGAAGGGTGCGGGGCCCTACACACTTAAACAACGGCCCCGCGAGATGGGCGGCGGCACAGCTTGTGGCACTGTGCCGCCGCAGCTACAGAGGCGAGCCGGGGAGGGAATAATATGCCCTCCCCGAGCACGAAGCTTATAGCAGCTGAGCGTGGTAAAAAGTCCTTCGCAAAAGCGCTAAGACGGCCGCCGGGGGGTTTTAGTGGGTGCGAGCCCCAAATACCCCAATGCGATAGGCATTTCTCCCCGTTACAAAAAAAAAAAGTTACGTAGTATTTGATCTAGACTTATTAACAAATCCAATCCGCAGATTCATCGTCTCGCACGGGTTGAGCAGAATCGATAAAATTTTAATTCATTTGCCAAACAGCGGTTTACTTGTGAGTCGTGATGAATTATGCATTAGGCCTCCGACACACTCGCTTCGGATGCGAATAGCTTTGCTTTTCAAGATTCCTGTGTTAAATGAGTAAGTTACCTAAGGTTTGTTTTCATCGAAATGTTCTTTGGTGATATTTAACATAGCCTTTCTACCATTAATGACAGGCCGTAACTCAGGCAAATTATTTTAGTACAAAACGCTAGTGACGTTTATGTAACGTCTTTAATCTGACCACTGATCTGATTTTCTTACAAAATAGAAATAAGTAGTTGAGCTTGGATGAAAGTAGAGGTCACCAGTCGGCCACTTTGGCCTCTTACTCAAAGCAAAAACTTGCCTCATTAAAGTCTAGTTACCATGCTTCGATAATCTTTCCTACTTCATCATCATCATTTCAGCCGTAGGACGTCCACTGCTGGACATAGGCCTCCCTCAAGGCTCTCCATCTGTACCGATCGCAGGTGGCCTGCATCCAGCGTGGACCCGCAGCCTTGCGCAGATCATCCGTCCATCTGGTCGGTGGACGTCCTACGCTGCGCTTGCCGATCCGTGGTCTCCACTCAAGAACTTTTCGGCCACAGCGGCCATCTGTTCTGCGGGCTATATGACCTGCCCATTGCCACTTCAACTTTCCTACTTAAATAAAATAAATTGGTACTTAATTAAACAAAAATAAATAAATTATAAATAAAAAATAATACAACGACATTGGTTTGGTACATAACAAAATAAAAATAAATAAATAAAGCATTACATTCAGAGCTCTTGACTAGGAGATTTTTCCTAGTAAGGAGCTCTAAATGTGATTTATTATCTAGGGTGCCCGAAACATATCCAGAGACGAACAGTACACCCAGACCGGGAAACAAATATCGATACTTATTAAAACAACGTTCGCACCGCCGGGAATCGAACTCTGTGCACCCACGTCTCAGTTCACAGCACTGCTAACTGAGTCACAGCAGCAATAATGAACAACAATGAATCTAGTGGGATCAGCCCTTTTAAATACTGAAAAAGGAGCGAATTTTCTATACAAACTAAGCTATTTTAAGATATTCCATTCTCAACGCCCTTTGAATCCCGAATGAGAAATGTTCCTTGCCGGGCTCATGGGCAAAAACGTCAAAATAACAAGTCAAGTTCGTGTACCTACAACCTACAAGTCACTAAAAGAGTGTGTTGCCTGGAAGGAATCGCTTTTAGCGAAGAGGTCGCCCTTTGCATGCAATTTCTATTAATTTTACCTTAAATTGTATAATGTACTTTATGCAATAAAATGTATTCTATCAATATTAATACATAGTATAAAACAAAGTCGCTTCCCGTGTCTGTCCATATGTATGCTTATATCTTTAAAATTATGCAACGGAATTTGATGCGTTTTTTTTTTTGGAGGAAGGTTTATGTGTTTAATTCATGCACAACTTAGTAAAAATTTAAGCGGTACAAAATTCGCAGGGTCGATTAGTTCTATTCTAAAATAAAGCGTGTATTACAAAATTTGTATATAATTGTTCGGAAATCATGGGTTGTCACTTGCGGCTCGTTTCGCACGCGACACGTAATGTAGAGCCGCAACGGATTCTACGTGATATTGAAAAAATATAACTTTTTAATTATGCGTGTACGATAAAACGCAAAGTATACAAAATATCAAAGCGTGGCGAGCATTGAAAATGTACTGTACATAAAATAGCATAATCTTATTTGTACATATAGTAAAATATTTTATAATTTTTCTAGAAAGTTGCCTTCAGCTGCAGTGAACACGGAAGTGAAACATTTATATCAATGAAGCTAACCAGTCGAGACTACGACAGTGATATATGTTCCAGTATAACGCTACTAATTAAAATTGCACCAGAGCTCCACTAACTGATGAGCAATGTTTACAAATTCTCTATTTTGTAGACTACTAGTCGACCCGGCGAACTTTCGTACCGACTTACCTATTAGTATGTTGTGCATTGTATTATATAAACCTTTTTGTTGAATCACTCTATCTTTAAAAAAAAACGCATTATAAGCCGTTGCATAGTTTCAAAGATATAATCATACAATAGGGATAGACGCGGAAAGCGACATTGTTTTATACTATGTAAAATATTATTTGAAATCCGTGCATAGGTATATCTACTATCAACGTCAAAACCTTGTATATCTTTCGCGCACCCTAAATACAGGTTCGACCTAGTTTACGTTATTTATTTAGTATCTAAATTAAATTACCTACTAAGGTAATTTTTTTATGAGTATTTATGTTTTTCATGTTCTTTGTCGAGGTCGCCCGAAAAAGAGATGGAGCGACGAACTGGGAGCTATAGATAAAAAATGGTGGCAGACCGCGCAAGAACGCGATAAATAGAAAAAAATGAGACTTTTGTCCAGCAGTGGTACAAAACTTTTTTAAACATTTTAATCAGTGTCGAAGTTATCTATGTTTTCAATTTCGTTAGTGCACCGTTGACTGTAGGGACTAACACTCACATAACTTTTAATAGTTATGTTACCTAACATTTTGTCACAATTCTGACTCGCCTGTCACGTCCGTGGAATCCATGATGTCCCAGGTGGGAGATACGTGGTCGTTCACATGTTTTAATGTAGTGGAAACTTACCGCGTTTGCTATTCGCTCATCCCCTATTTTTACACACTGAACATTACGATTAGATTTACTTTTGTTATGGATGTAGGTTTTTTTTGGCGTTCTTCGTACTGCCTTGAATGAATGAATGAATGAATGATATCTTTATTGCACAAAAAAAACACAAAAACAAGAACATTAATAGTACAGTAAGTTGACAAAAGGCGACCTTATCGCTTTAAGCGATTTCTTCCAGGTAACCTGTTTTTTTTTTATACATAAGGGAAAAGAAGACAATCATTTTAATTAAGATAGAAGATAGATAGAAATATGACATTAAGCCTTGCTTAGTAAAAAAACAATTGGTACACACGCACGCATATCACACACATATTCAGGTATCTAGGGAGTCCAAACAAAACATACAAACACACCAAACCAAGAAAACCAACATCGATATCCAACATTACAATGTTCTCCCTCGCAGAGAATCGATACCGTTCCTCCGAAGTGACAGTCAGAATAACTGACAGCTGAACCACGGTTGGAGTCAAATAATGAACCTAAAAGTCCATTTGTTAATTCGGGAAACATTTGACATTACATAGGTCTTACGACTCTCCGCCGAAAAATGGAAAAAAATTACCCACAAGAATAAAAAAAAAGATGCCTCATCTATACCAATATTATAAAGAGGAAAGATTTGTTTGTTTGTTTGTTTGTTTGTAACGAATAGGCTCCGGAAATACTGAACCGATTTGAAAAATTCTTTCACTGGTAGGAAGCTATATTGAACCCGAGTGTCATAGGCTATATTAGATTTTCAAAAAAATTAGGGATCCTTACCTAAACTCAAATAATGTAACCCAAGGTGCAATATTTTTTCCTTTGTTTACATATTTTGACAGGTTGTTTGTTGTTTGTTTTTTATTCGGCCATTCTGGGCAGTCAAAAGAACATTGTCTATAGAGCCAAGTCTTTTGTAGTATCTTATATTCTATGGCGTAATGAAGTAAGCCGGGAAAGCTCGTAAAATATATTTTGCCTGTAAATATTTGCTTTGATTGATTTGATGAAAATTATTATTATTTCTTTATGCCGAACAAATTATTGAATACATAATTTTTATGCACTTTATTTTATTCTTTAGCTGGTATCACTTCTCACAAATTTACCTCTACATACCCACCCCTTGTAAACAGCTGTTGTTCCTTACTTACATGAAAGGAATTTCATTTCTCTATTCCTGCTTTTCCCTCGGGAATTCCCCAATGATATCTTTACACAAAGTTTCCCCTAAACCACAAAAGATGTCGTCACTTAGTGGAATCTTTCCTCGTACGCACTCTCTTGGGAAATAAGTAGTTTATTTTCCTGATTGTAATGCTTAGTTGGTCATCATTATCTCAGCCAAAGGACTTGCACTGTTGAATATAAGTCTCAAATTCGCTTAACTAAAACTTTCTGGTACCTCTACCTACAACTTGAATATTATACTTTTAAAACTTTACAAAAAAAATTACTTTAGATTGCACTTTTTTTGTCAACTCTCGTACTGAATGCATTTACCTACTTACTGTAGAAGTTGCCGTTTTAAAACTATTTTAAGAGCCATAACACAGCTGAAGTAGCGCCACCTGAGAAAAAATTAATATCTTCTTATGTGTAAAAACGGCCACTTTTGGTAACAATCAGTAGCTTTCTTTGGTCTCTAACCTAAAAGCTTTAAAATACTAGACTGCATTATCTAGTGGAATACATTCACATTGTTGATATATGCTTTACTTTAGAAGATTTTTTTTTTTCTCGGGTGGCGCTACTTTACCTGTGCTATGGCTATTAAATAGTATAAATCAAAAAGTTCCAAGTTTCACGAGAATCGATAGAGCAATTGTGATCCGCAGAGGTGAAAATACAACCGCAAACGATAAAAGCATTTTCGCCCCAACTACTGAAATGTTTCTCCTAATTATTTAAACCCTAGTAACACAGAGCTAACAGCAAAAGTTTCTAAAAAGGGGTTTCTAACTAGTGGGACAACGAACCGCTAAACTATGTAGAACAACGGTTCCCAAACTTTAATACTGTCACAAACTCTTTTTAACTTAAATCGAGTAGATACCGTGCCGACCTTTTTAGGCACGATTGTGTTAAATAACTCAATAACAAAGTATAATGTACTTACCAAGAAAAGTTATCTATATGTTTTTCGGTTATCTATAGGTTACTTTTTATCCTCAAATCCTGACGAGATCGGAAAATTTGGATTTTGCGCTTTGAAAGAAGTATAACCTGCGCACAAAAAAAAAACATCTTTAAATGCCGGCCGTTGTATATGGGCTGTCTCTCGCCTTAACTCTTCCCTCATACTAATAATAAATAATAAATAAATAAATTGTTTATTTCCAAATAAATTTACAAAAGATAGGTACAACACAAGAACTCAATTTAAGTATTAGATACCTGTACTAGGAGTCCTACTCTTCCTTGATTAACAATTTGTTTGGAACAAACGGTAAAAATTGCTTAAATACTATAAAAGAACAACAAAAAAAGAAATACAAAACACTTTTTGCTCCTATTCAGATTTAAAATACATTTATTAAAATAGTTAGTCTGTCTGCCATGTTTGTCCT